>JAVLUX010000002.1:55190940-55728440 GCA_032164185.1 Moxostoma hubbsi
CGTCGTGTCGAAGAAGCGACACTAGGGGTCCACTTCAAATCACTGAGCCGTGTACGTGTACTGCTGACACAGGAGCGGGCAGGTATTTCACGTACACAAGCAACCAGCTGTGTTTCAGACTGCACGTACCCTTCCCCAATGCCCCAAAAAAGTCGTCGGAATCCTTCTGGTTACCCTAGAGGGGAAAAGGGCGATGCTTGCCAACCTGGGCCTCTTTTCTCTCTATGTTTCTCTGTATAGAGCAAGAACAGCGGGGCCCTTACACGCATCGAGGGAAAGGGGTCTTACCCAGTTTCCTATTCTTTCAGGGGGAAAAGACCCAGCGGAGGCCACACCTACCCAAAAGGGGAGGTAAAGGTGGTGAATACATCACATGGGTTTTTTAGGCAACATGTGGAATGTGGCGCAGTGGTAGATCCAACCTCAAGGAGGGGGGAGTTGCTCCAGCATAGCGACCGGAGGCCAGCAAAAACTGCCTAAGGGAGACGCGGGTCCACCTCGTAAGGGGACCATACCGCGGAAAATACACACAGGGGGAGTCCGTGTAGGAGTCCCGAACTGTTGAGCACCTATTCCAGTACAGGATAGATTTGAGTACTCGTAGTGGACTGGGTCGGCAAGTTCCTACGCTGAACTGAGGACCCAAAAGGGCTAGGGAGGAATCAACCAGGGACCCGGGTGGGTGGGATCTCCTGGGAGAGAAAGTGCACAGTTTTACCTCGGCCAAGGGAAAGGGCGCCAAGCGATTCACCCGGCCAGATCGTCAGCGCGTTACCAAGTTCTACCGGCTCAGACCTGAGAAAACACGGGATGATACTGACTCAACCCTGAGATTGTAAGATCTCGCAAAGGTATTAGGTGTTGCCCAACCCGCTGCTCTATATATGTCTGCTAGGGAGGTGCCTCTGGCCAGTGCCCACGAGGACGCAATACTCCTTGTTGACTGCGCTCAGACCCGCAAGTGGGGGGGCACGGCCTGGGTGCGATAGGCCAATGAAATGGCATCCACCACCCAGTGGGAGAGCCTCTGTTTGGAGACAGCGTTCCCTTTCCACTGTCCCCCAAAGCAGACAAAGAGCTGCTCAGATCACCTAAAGCTCTGTGTGCGGTCCAAATAGGTACATAAAGCATGTACCGGACACAGCAATGAAGAGGCTGGGTCTGCCTCCTCCCGTGGCAGCGCTTGCAGGTTCACTACCTGGTCTCTAAAGGGCGTGGTAGGGACCTTGGCCATGTAGCCCGGTCGTGGTCTTAGGATCACATATGTGTATACCGGACCGAACTCCAGGCAGGTGTCGCTAACAGAGAACGCTTGCAGGTCCCCGACCCTCTTCATGGAAGCAAGCACGATCAGCAGGGCCATCTTTAGAGACTCTAGAAACTGACTCTAGTGGCTCGAAGGGGGGTCTCTGGAGGCCCGTGAGGACCACTGAGAGATCCCAGGAGGGGGAACAGGCTTGGCCAGGAGGGGTTCAACCTCTGGGCGCCTCTTAGGAACCTGATGATGAAGTCATGCTTACCCAAGGACTTGCCGTCTACTGCATCGTGGTGGGCCACAATAGCGGCAACATAGACCTTCAGGGTGGAAGGGAACATTTTAGGGCATAAAGTTACCTGGTAGAAGGGGCTCTGGCTTGGTTGATCGTGGCTATGATCGTGGGTGGTAGACCAGCTAGCTCTTCCGTGTCCCATCCAGGGGCCAGACGTGGAGGTCCCAAAGGTCTAGGTGCGGATGTCAGAGCATGCCCCATCCCTGAGAAAGAAGATCTTTCCTCAGGGGAATTCGCCAGGGAGGGGCAGTCGTGAGGAGTACGAGATCCGAGAACCAGGCCCAGGTGGGCCAATAAGGAGCCACAAGGGTGACTTGTTCCTCATCCTCCCTGACCTTGCACAGAACCTGTGCAAGAAGTCTCACTGGGGGAAATGCGTACTTGTGCAGCCCTGCAGGCCAGCTGTGTGCCAGTGCGTCTTCCCCGAAGGGGAGCCTCTGATCGGGCATACCAGAGCCGGCAGTGGGAGGTCTCTTGGGAGGCAAACAGGTCTACCTGGGCCTTGCCGAACCATTCCCAAATCAGCTGGACCGACTGTGGGTGAAGCCTCCACTCTCCACCGGGCAAGCATTGTCATAACAGCGTGTCCGCTACCACACTGAGGTTGCCGGGGATGTGAGTGGCGTGCAGCGACTTCAGTTGAGTTCAGTTGACGACGGGCGAGTCGTGACATGTGGCGGGAGCGTACACGCCTTGCCGATTTATGTACGCTACCGCAGTGGTGCTGTCTGACCTGATCAGGATGTGTTTGTCTCGAACTAACGGGAGAAACTTCCGCAGAGCAAAGAAAACAGTCAGAAACTCCAGGCAGTTGATGTGCCAGCGCAGTGGGGTCCCTTTCCAATGGCCTGCTACTGTGCGCCTGTTGCACACGGCACCCCAACCCAATCTGGAGGCGTCGGTTGTGACCAAGACACATCGGGACACCTGCTGCAAGGGTACTCCTGCCCGTAGAAAACAGAGGTCTGTCCAGGGTTTGAATGTTTGGCGGTAGGCGGGGGTGATCGTCACATGGTGCGTGCCACGGCGGTACGCTCATCTCGGGACTCGAGTCTGAAGCCAGTGCTGAAGTGGTCTCATATGCATCAACCCCAGCGGTGCGACCGCCCCAGGAGCCTCTGGAAAAGTTTTAAGGGGACCATTGTGCCTGGCCTGAAAGTGACGAGGAACCTCAACACTGACTCTGCACACTCGTTGTTGAGATGTGCTGACATTGAGACTGAGTTTAACTCCATGCCGAGAAAAGAGATGCTCTGGACCGTGGTTTACCCAGTTGACCTGAAGCCCTAAACGGCTGAGGTGCCTGAGCACCTGGTCTCTGTGAGCGCATAGTAACTTTCGTGAGTGGGCCAGAATGAGTCAGTTGTCGAGGTAATTGAGTATGCGGATGCTGGCTTCTCGGAGCAGGGCAAGGGCTGCCTCTGTGACTTTCGTGAAGACGCGAGGGGACAGAGACATGCCGAAGGGGAGGACTTTGTACTGATACACCTGGCCTTCGAACGCAAACCGTAAGAAGGGTCATGTCGAGGCAGAATTGAGAAGTGGAAGTATGCGTCCTTCAGGTCTACCGTTGCGAACCAATCTAGATGCCGAACGCAGGTTAGAATGTGTTTCTGTGTGAGCATTTTGAACGGGAGTTTGTGCAAAGCTTGGTTGAAAACTCGCATGTCCAAGATCGGTCGTAAGCCGCCACCTGTCTTGGGTATGATGAAGGGCTGTAGAGACCCTTCTTCATCTCGGATGGAGGGACAGGCTCTATTGCGTCTTTGAGTTAAAGAGTAGCGATTTCCATGTGCAGGGATTTGGCATGTTCGCCGTGTACTGCGGAGAAGCGGACGCCTGTGAAGGGGGGCAGAGGCCTGGCAAACTGAATTGTGTAACTGAGTCGGATGGTCCGGGCCAGCCAGCGAGACGGGTTGGAAAGTGAAAGCCACACGTCCAAACTCTGTGATAGCGGCACCAAGGGGACGATTATTTTTTATGTACCCGGCGGGGCTTCGCAGCGGGGCAGAGCAGGTAAAACGGCGTCGGGAGGCGAAGACGCATCCTGAGGCTCTGGTGCTGAGAAAAGACTCAAAGCACTTACCTTGCTCCGCACACCCGGCAGGGGGTGGGTTAGCGACTGAGGAGGAGGTCCAGCGTAGGCGTACTCTAGACTTGTCGGAACCGGCCGGCCGGGGAACAGTCGTGGGGCTGAAGGCGGTTGGTCCGCGTCCAGCGTGCTGGGACTGTTGAGATCTAGCAGAGTGCCGTGAGAACTGCATTTGTGGGCCAGGTGACCCAGAGACAAAGGAAATAGCTCTTTTACTGAGAATGTGGGTACGGCAAATGAAATAAATCCAACAAAAGATTCTCCTCCCGGCCCTCCACCGGGGGACGGAGTGGTCTTACCATCTCCAAAGCTAACATCTTGGTCCCTGGGTCGGACGTCTCAGGAGCACCTGGGAGCCTTACAGGTCCTCGAGGGGGTCCGGGAGACGGGGGGGGGCGTCTGCTTCCTGCGGTGTACTCAACGCTGGGGCTGAGAGCTGGGCCTGGGTTGAGGCGGAGCAGTGTGTTTCTTTGCCGCAGGAGGACGCCCTTGGTGGGCAGATGGGAAATGGCCCATGGCGGCAGGCTTGCAGCAGGGCAGGATATGTGAGATGGCCTCCATCTGCTTCTTCACCGCGCAGAACTGTTGGGAGAAGTTCTTGACGGTTTTCGCCGAAGAGGCTGAACTGGGAGACGGGGGCGTTGAGGAAGCGAGCCTTGTCGGTCTCACGCATCTCGACCAAGTTCAGCCACAGATGACGTTCCTGGACCACTAGCGTGGCCATCGCCTGCCCGAGTGACCCTGAGAGCGAGGTCGGTTGCTGAGCGTAGTTCCTGCAACACATCAGGATCAGGGCTACCCTCGTGCAGATCTTTGAGCACCTTGGCCTGATGGACATGCAGGATGGCCATGGCATGCAGGACAGAAGCGGTCTGTCCAGCGGTGCTGTAGGCTTTGGCAGTAAACGATGATGTTGTCCTGCAGGCCTTAGAAGGGAGCAGTGGTAGGGAAGTGGTAGGGTTTCCGGGGCATAGATGGAGTGCAACAGCTCTATCCACCTGGGGAATCACCGTATATCCATGGGCCGCTCCACCATCGAGGGTAGCAAGAGTGGATGAGCAGGCTTTGTGACGAGTGGAGAGGGGAAAAACGGGAACAGGGGGGTGGGTGGGGGGCGAGGCTGTGAGCGGCGCGCAGACCCCAGGAACCAGTCATCCAACCGCGATGGCTGTGGGGAGGATGGAGTGTTCCAGTCCAACCCCATGCTGGCGGCTGCCCAGGCAAGTATGTCGGACATCTGCACGTCAGCCTCAGCCTGGATGTCCTGGCCCGAAGGCGGTAGCCCAGGGGAGGCATCAGCGTCAGACACCACGCTCTCCGATACAGCGGCGAGCTCATTCACCTCGAGCTCTAGAGGATAGGCAGGCCGGCCGTGAGGCGAGCCGCTGTTGCCTCGAGCACGGACGGGAGTCAACGAGCGTGCCGGGGGGGCGGCTGCAGTGTTGTGCTTTCTGTTGAAAGCAAGCCGCGACAGCTACGTTGCCATGGTCATGCCCTCACAGTGAGAGGGCATGAACCATTCATAAACGCTGCCTCGGTGTGATCGCTGCCCAGACACACGAGACAACACCTGTGGCCGTCTGAAGTGGAGAGCACTCTACCGCATCCAGGAACTACACAGGGGCGGAATGGCATCTTTAAAAAGACTTGTCCTGAAAAGGACTTACCGCTGTGTAAAGCTCTTATAGAGGAAAATAATCTTTTATAGAGAAAATCACTCTTTTAAATATAACTCTTTTAACTCTCTGCGCTGTCGAAGTGCCCAGGGGCAAGCTGCACTGCCATGCAGAGAAAGAGAAAGCCGCTGAAGTGCGCCGTAGATCCAACAGCAAGCTGAGTGTCAGAGGAACATAAGCAGGAACTGGTGTGTGACTCGCAGCTGGCTGCATACACGACCATCGACTCTGACGGGTTATGCAAATTCTGTCTGCCAACTTCTTGTTGTCCTTTTTTCATAGACCAGAGGCATATTCAGCACTCAAGAGAGACCCCCAGTGTCGCTTCTTCAACACAACGTCGAAGTGAGCAACAGATGGGGAACTTATTCTTCCTTGTGCAGAAGCTCCATACACTCCAGCTTCTTGGGAAAACTGACACGGAAATCATCGCAAACACAATATGCTGTGACCCTGCAAGCAAAGAATGCATGTATGGAGAATGTGCCAAATGCAGAAGCAATGTCTGAGTATGATTCTGAGGCTCCAGTGAGATTTGTTCAGTGGACAACTGAACTGGGAGAAAGGAGAAAGAAAAACAAAGAAAATGAGAAAGAATCACAACCTGTCTGACTGACTGTGAAAAGGGAGATGGAGTGTTCTCTAAGAGATTTGATTGATATGTTCCAGAACCAGCTGAGAGTTTTCACAAATCATAAATTCAACATTAAGACACAATATATCCACTACCGTGAGCTCAAGAAAAGCATGAAATTTCATGAGTGTTTGATTCATGAGTTTTGCTGAATAACTGCTCTTTACAAGAACTAGAGTGATATCACCATGCTGCAAACTGATTACTGTTGATTTTTCATTGTGGAACGCAGATTATCATTCACTGGTGTTGGTTACTATGACAACTAAAGTTCACGGAAGTCCTAAAGAGACTCTTCCGGGGCAACTTGCCACGTATGTGCAACCTGCCGACGCCATATACATACACAGTACAGCTAAGCTATTAGCAAAACACTGCTAAGCTAATAGCATAACACAGCACTACTAAACTAACAAGTTAGCAATCTTTCATTGAAAGTCTACAATAACCATAGCACCAAAAGCTAGCAGCCAGCAGCCTGTGACAGTTAAATACAGATTGTGTGTGAACAAACTTTAAGCAATTTAACCTTTTGTCTTCTCAAACTTTAAACACATCTCTCTCATGCATTTTAATAAATTTTTCTCCCTCTCCATTATCTCATAACACAAATTACTGTCTATCAAAAAGCAATTGAGTTGAAGTTATTTTAAGCTCAATTCAAGTCAAGTCAAGTGTTTTTTATTGTCGTTCAACCATATAGAGTTAGTACAGTACACAGTGAAACGAGACAACGTTCCACCAGGACCATGGTGCTACATAAACCATCATAGGACAAACACAGAACCACATGAGACTACACAGACTAAATAAAATACTTATATAAAGTGCACGTGCAAACGTGTGCAAAAAGTACGGGACAGTACAATAAATTACTAAAAATGATCAGGACAATAGGCACAGTAAGAGACAGTGCAGCGCCGACAGTACACAGAATTGCAAAAAGATGACAGTTTCTAAAAATGCCAAATGTAATTCAAATTAAAATCACTTTATTGTCACACTACTGTGTACACGAGTGCAACAGTAGGTGAAAGTCTTGTGTGCAGTTCCGAACAACATTGCAGTCATGAGAGTGACGAGACATATACCAATTACAATAAACAACATATTTACACAACACAATTTACATAACAAATGTACACATACTTACACAACAATTTACATAACAAATGAACACATACTTACACAACAATTTACATATCAAATGTACACAATACACACAATGTAGAATACACATACACTAGATAAGGGTATATAAATATATATATATACACTAATTGAATTGGGGAGAATATATTGACAGAATGAAGATTAATAAAGTGCAGTGCTGATTGTTGATCATGAGAGATCATGTGTTCAGAAGTCTTATTGCTTGGGGGAAGAAGCTAGCATGTAGTAGGGTGGTGCGGGTCCTGATGCTGCGATACCTCCTGCCTGATGGAAGCAGTGAGAGCAGACCATAACTCGGGTGGCTGGAGTCTCTGATAATCCTCCAAGCTTTTTTCACACACTGACTGTTATATATCCTGGAGGGAGGGAAGCTCACCTCCGATGATGTGTCTGGCAGTTCGTACCACCCTTTGCAGGTCTTTGCGGTTGTGGGCAGTGCTATTGCCGTACCAGGCAGTGATGCAGCCAGTCAGGATGCTCTCTACAGTACTAGTGTAGAACCGTGTGAGGATGTGGTGGTTCATTCCGAACTTCCTCAGCCGTCTCAGGAAGAAGAGGCGCTGGTGAGCCTTCTTCACAACGGCCTCAGTGTGGACGGACCATGTGAGTTCCTCAGTAATGTGGACACCGAGGAACTTGAAACTGCTGACTCTCTCCACCGGTGCTCCATTAATGGTGATGGGGCTGTGTTCTCTGTCTTTCTTCCTGAAGTCCACCACAAGCTCCTTGGTTTTACTGACGTTGAGGGAGAGGTTGTGCTCCTGACACCAGCGTGTCAGAGTGTGCACCTCCTCTGTAGGCTGTTTCATCATTGTCAGTGATCAGACCTACCACCGTCGTATCGTCAGCAAACTTAATGATGGCATTGGAGCTATGTGTTGCCACACAGTCATGTGTGTACAGGGAATACAGGAGTGGGCTGAGAACACAGCCCTGCAGGGCTCCAGTGTTGAGGGTCAGTGATGAGGAGATGTTGCTGCTCATTCTAACCACCTGATGTCTGCCTGACAGGAAATCCAGGATCCAGCTGCACAGCGAGCTGTTTAAGCCCAGAGCCCGGAGTTTCTCATCAAGCTTGGGGGGCACTATGGTGTTAAATGCTGAGCTGTAGTCTACAAACAACATTCTCACATAGGTGTTCCTTTTTTCCAGGTGGGAGAGAGCAGTGTGTATTGTAGATGCAATGGCATCGTCAGTGGAGCGGTTGTTGCGGTAGGCAAACTGTAATGGGTCCAAAGAGGTGGGCAGAACAGAGCAGATGTAATCTCTGATCAACCTCTCAAAGCATTTGCTGATGATGGGGGTCAGAGCAACAGGACGCCAGTCATTTAAGCAAGTGATTTTAGATTGCTTCGGTACAGGCACAATGGTTGATGTTTTGAAGCATGTGGGGACTACAGACAGGGTGAGGGACAGGTTGAAAATGTCCGTAAAAACACCAGCCAGTTGGATCGTGCACGCTCTGAATGCCTTCTGGACCCACGGCTTTGCGGATATTCACCCATCGAAAGGATCGGGTTACATCCGCAACAGAGACGGAGAGTGAACCATCCTCTGTAGTATCGGCCGCGAGTGCTCTCTCTGCGAGGGCGGTGTTGCTGTCCTCGAAACAAGCATAAAATGTATTAAGCTCGTCCGGGAGAGAGGCAGCGGTGTTCATGGCGGAGTTTTTATTCCGTTTGTAGTCCGTGATAATGTTAATTCCCTGCCACATACTCCTAGAGTCAGTGGTGTTGAACTGTCCTTCAATTTTGTGCCTGTACTGGCGTTTGGCTGCACTGATGGAGTTACGGAGGGCATAACTGGCTTGTTTACGCTCCTCCGCGTTCCACGTAGTAAGTGCCGCGCGAACATCGCCGTAAACATAACATACTATGAGTGTTCTATGCACATAGCAGTTATTGAGGTAGCAGCCAGGTATAAAGTGACAATAATTAAAGTGCAACTCAGGACACGTGTGTGTGTGTGTGTGTGTCAGTCCAGTCTCTGTTTATTGAGGAGTCTGATGGCTTGGGGGAAGATGCTGTTCCACAGTCTGGCCGTAAGGGCCCGAATTCTTCTGTACCTCTTGCCAGATGACAGGAGGGTGAAGAGATTGTGTGAGGGGTGTGTGGGGACATCCACAATGCTGGTTGCTTTGTGGATGCAGTGTTTTTTGTAAATGTCTTTGATGGAGGGAAGAGAGACCCCGGTGATCTTCTCAGCGATCCTCACTATCCTCTGCAGGGCTTTGGTCCGAAATGGTGCAAGTCCCAAACCAGGCAGTGATGCAGCTGACCAGGATGCTCTCAATACTTCCTCTATATAATGTAGTGAGGATGGGGGGTGGGATATGTGCTTTCCTCAGTCTTCGAAGAAAGTAGAGACGCTGCTGGGCTTTCTTGGTAATAGAGCTGGTGTTGAGACCAGGTGAGGTTCTCCGCCAGGTGAACACCAAGGAATTTGGTGCTCTTGACGATCTCCACAGAGGAGCTGTCGATGTTCAGCAGTGAGTGATCACTCTGTGCTCTCCTAAAGTCAACAACCATCTCTTTTGTTTTATCCACATTCAGAGACAGGTTGTTGGCTCTACACCAGTCCATTAGCCGCTGCACCTCCTCTCTGTATGCTGACTCATCGTTCTTGCTGATGAGACCTACCACGGTCGTGTCATCTGCGAACTTAATGATGTGATTCGAGTTGTGCATTTCTGTACAGTCGTGAGTCACCAGAGTGAACAGCAGTGGACTGAGCACATAGTCCTGGGGGGCCCCAGTGCTGTGTGGTGTTGGAGATGCTGTTCCCAATCCGGACTGACTGAGGTCTCCCAGTCAGGAAGTCCAGGATCCAGTTGCAGAGGGAGGTGGCCTGGCCCAGCAGGTTCAGCTTTCCATTCAGGTGCTGGAATGATTGTGTTGAATGCTGAGCTGAAGTCTATGAACAGCATTCAAACGTATGAGTCCTTTTTATCTAGGTGGGGAGGGCCAGATGTGAGTGGGACAGGATGGTAGTTATTGAGGCAGGACTCTGAAGACTTCTTTGGCATGGGGACAATGATGGTGGCCTTAAAGCACGTTGGAACGATGGCGCTGCTCAGAGAGATGTTGAAGATGTCGGTAAGAACATCTGCCAGCTGGTCTGCACATCCTCTGAGCACTCTGCCAGGAATGTTGTCTGGTCCAGCAGTCTTCCATGGGTTGACTCTACGTAGAGTTTTCCTCACATCAGCCATGGTAATCCAGAGCACCTGGTCATTGGGAGGAGGGGTGGTCTTCCTCGCCACCATGTCGTTCTGAACTTCAAACCGAGAGTAGAAGTCGTTCAGCACATCTGGAAGGGAGGCATCTTTGTCACAGGCAACTGATGTTGTCCTGTAGTTGGTGATGGCCTGGATGCCCTGCCACATGCGCTGCATGTTGCCGCTGTCCTGGAAGTGACTGTGGATTCTCTGGGCATGTGCGTGCTTTGCCTCTCTGATGGCCCGGGACAGTTTGGCCCTTGCTTTTCTTAGGGCTGCTTTTTCGCCTGCTCTGAAGGCGGAGTCTCGGGTCCTCAGCAGTTCGCTCATAGCCCCATACAGTTCACAGAGTAATTCCTTAGCATTAGCGCTGGGGGAATGTAAACTCCGGTTATAATAACAGTGGTGAATTCCCATGGTAAATAAAAAGGTCTGCATGTAACAGACACAAGCTCCACCAGTGATGAGCAGTAACTAGAGACTAGCATAGAGTTATTGCACCATTCCAGTGTTGCAGTGTTGATGTAAACACACAAGCCACCACCGCGAGTTTTACTGTACAGAGCTGCATTTCTATTGGCAAGAAACGAGGTGAGCTCATCTAGCTGAATGGCGGCATCCAGAACTCTGTCGCTAAGCCACGTCTCTGTGAAAACAAAGATGCAGCAGTCTCTAAGCTCACGCTGCGTAGTCTGCTGGAGTCGGATATAGTCCAGTTTTTTGTGCAGGGAGCAAACATTTGAGAGCAGGACAGACGGGAGAGCAGGCTGGTAGGGTTTGTTTTTAGCCTAGCATGGACCCCCGCCCTCTTGCAGTGCTTTCCCTTCCTCACACACTGCTTATGATGTCCCCTCCCCCGACCACCGGTATCAGGCGACGCCGAGGACTGGTCTCCGCAGCAAGTCGAATTCGCGTAGCAACTCCTGCAGATCATCATGCAGCTTAGTTGTTGCATGAATCTTATATTTTAGTGGTGTCAATGGTAGACACGAACAGCGGTTGCTCCGATGCCGTGTGCCGTAAATGTCGGGCTAAGTGACAAAAATAGCACCATTTTGGATCCGGAGTGGTCGCTGCGTGTTTGGAGAGCTGATTAAAATATATCTTTGCTTCACATTTCCTTTATTTCCACATATTAATTTCTTATCTAAGCTGAACTACCTGATAATAATAAGTCTGAAACAGTGTACGTTTATAGAACTTACAGCTGCATCTGTTTTCATTTGATTTTACTTGTGTGCTGGGCACTGAGTGATTCTGTTCTATGTGGACGGGCCCCCACTTTAGACATAATTGACTCAATCTCCTGGCCACACAGACAGGAAGTCTTCCCCATTGTGGAATTTTTTAATTGATAAATCCCTCCAATACATTTCTGTTACACAATCAACAAGCACCAAGCCTCAATCAGGATCCCTGTTATTGCTATCAAGCATAACAACAGAATACTCAATGGTGGATATTGTTCATTTTATCTATGTTTATTTTCAATTACATTTTCAAATCTCTGTCTCCTTCTAAATTTTCTATCCCTACTGTTTACAGTCTAGAGACAAAATCTGTCTTGAAATGTCACATCATAAAACCAAATTTTGTGTGTTCTCCCTAGTTTTAACCTCACGCAACTACTTTCTTTGTATTTATCAACGCAATCCAAATTCCGGTATCCAAACACAGCCACGTCCGGAAATAAATTGCCAGGTAACCGTCACCACCCCCTGAGCGTGCCTTTGAGGCATCTGTGGTAAGCAGTTCAACTGTACCACATAAACAGGTGTATGGTGTCAATCCTGCCAGATTGAAAATAAAGAAACCTTTAATTACACTTCACATTCACTGAAAACCACAATTAGCTGTTACAACCCTTCATTTGTGTCCCCACATATTGAAGCCAACATCTAGCTGTAACACCACACTTAGGCCCTTAACCCTGTGTAGACCTGCATCAGCTCTCTCTCCCTAGTCTTCCACTACAGTGCATCAACATGTGGCTGAAAACTGACCCCACAGCCCACTGGAAAGTCTTGAAGGCGACACTGAGTGACATGCTGGGAAAAGTCACCAACTACCTGGCCCACAAACTCATTGGCCAGATGAATCAGATCGATGTCACCCATTAGACACAGGAAGAAAACAACCTAAAGCTGCAGTCCAAACAGACCCAAAAGGTGCTAACACATGCAATGTGCTGCATAGACCAGCTAGAAGATGAAGCCCAAGAATGACGTAAGGTGTCCAAACAACTTGAACAATTGTCAACGAGAGAAATCGAATGACCCCAGGAAGCCCTGAAAGCTGCCAAGCACAGAAAGCAGTAGGCTTAAGACGTCCAAGAGGACCTGTAAAAGAAACTCCAGCACACCAAGGCGCAACTAGATAAGGCCAGGTTTGATTTGAAATGGATGAACTCTCGAAACAAGGCCTTGGAAGACAATATGGACACGTCCAGAACCAAAATTAAATTCCTGACCCAGCAACTTGACCTCACCAAAGATGAGCTCGACATGGTCAGAAATGAATTGAAACACTCTTACGAGTTAAGGCGACAGGTTAAGATGGACAGGCATCCCACAGAAGCACCCCTGGTCGACCAAGAAACATCCTACAACTTCAGTGAAAGGATAAACATCCCAATGAACCCTGAAGAAGCACGTGGAATGGATCTTAAAGACCTTGACAAGCTGGCAAGGAATATTGAAAAGTTCACACCAAATCCTGCTGAGGGTCACAAGATTCACGCTTACCTGCATGATATAGATTTCCACCTAAATATGAGGCCTTAGATGACTAACAGAGACACTTTATACCTACTATGGATAACATCCAGCCATGAGGTAAACATTTTTCATGACAATCAAACCACACAAATTTTGACAACAAACATCTGAGAGGCCCTGGTTAAAGAATTTTCAGACCCAGAGTCTGGACAAGAACTGTTTACCACCTTGAATACCAAACAGTGATGAAAAGAAACCATACAAGCCTACTACCATAGACTACGTTAAGACTACTTCCTGTCTCGTAATGAACCTGATATGGAAGAAGACTTTGACTTCAAAACCATCTTCCTCCGAAACCTGCATCCCACGGTGAGAAATCATCTAGGAGTCATGGCATGTCCTTGCACGATGACAGCTCAACAACTGCGTGACTTAGCACACAAGCCTTATGTTAAACAAAGAATGGCCTCAAGAAAGGCCCACAAGGCATCGTCAGTCTCAAGCCTGGCATCAGAAAATATGTGGCATCACCGCGAAGCCAGGTTTTTCAGCATAGAGTGAAGTAAACCATGTGGCGTTCAAGGATGTGACCCCCACATCAGTGCTAGACCAATATGCATGTCCAACCACTGGGAGAAACCATGGAACAGACCACGTCCCTCAAGCAGTGTTAGAGAGTTAAAGCAGACTTTTCCTTGGAAGGTTTCCCAAAGACCATCAGATTTGCACAACTCTAATACTAACACATTTCATCTTAATCCAGGAACATTTTACACAAGTCACAGTATTTTACAGATTTAACCTTCTAAAATGTACAGAATGCATTTAAATCTACGATATACACAATACCTAGTCTTGCTAGGTAATTCTGAAAATTGCTTTTAACTGTGGTAACTTGTATAACTGACAAATTAATGATTATAGCCTGATGTAACTCTTTAAAATGTGTGTAATATTTTATCCATGCGTGACAGGGCGGAAGGTGGGGCCGGGTCGTGATTATATACACTTAAGCCTTCGAGAGGGATAAAGGCCGACTGCAGGTCTTCGGCACCAGTGTAAAGGGATTTCCACTGGCAAGGAGGTGGCGAGAACAGGCTTGACAATATAAATAAAAAAAGGAAAAGTGGTGCGATGAGAGAGAGAGATCATTTACGGTCAGCTGACCGTCATGTGTGTGTTTGTGTCGTTTGTTTAAGTTTTTCATTAAACCATTATTTATATTGTCAAGCCAGTTCTCGCCACCTCCTTGCCAGTCGAAATCCCTTTACACTGGTGCCAAAGTCCCGGGAAGGAGGAGGGATACTCTGTAGTAGAGTTCTTGCCACTGCCATCCACCCCAATTGAGCAGCCATAGCCATCTGCCGAGGGACTGAGGAGCCCGGCCGCCTGGAAACAGAGCTACAGCTGCCTACCGCAAGGGGAGAAGGGACTCCTAACTGACTGCCTGGAGCAGTCAGGGCCACTGCCAAGGGCTGAGGAGTCCCTTACCAGCTGCTGAAATGCGGCGGATTATGAGACCGCCAACCGCAAGCAGGGAAGTAAAATTTGGTATGCAAACGCTCGCTTGGTTACATGGAGGAAGTTGATGACAAGGAATACAATGGCTCTTGTACCATTCTCAAGATATAAAAGTTAAGGAATATAAATGCACTATTTTTAAGCTTTGAGATTTGTAAGACTCTGAAACAAAGGACCATATAATCAACGGAAAGGACAGGACATCCCAGTCGACCAGTTGACTCTGAAAAGTCACTTCTGATTGGCGCAGGACACCTTTGGGGATGCGGCCAATTTTAGTTCAAATGTTTCCAAACAGGAAGAACTCTTCTCTCTTCGATCTCGTCTCTTCCCTTCTGCACTCTCTGTTCTGGCTCTTCCCTCGTGGTCTTCTCTGGATCTCTTCAGAACCAGATCCATGCCATGTGAGGTCCAAGGAAGCTTGGGACTTTAAGTCCCAAGGAAACTTCTCACTCTCCAACTGGAGTCGCGGAACCTCCATGAGAAGGCCTCACTTCAAAGCCAACCTCCTCATTTATACAGACAATAACTATCCGATCTTACAGAGGTCCAAAACATCGACGGAATGAACTTTTGACCAAGAGCCAAGAACCAAGCAACACAAAGAACGCAAGGAAACACCACGAGATGCAAGTACATCTCCAATATTGTGCTCAAATTGCTGGTGTATTACTCAAATAAGGTTAAATGGTTCTTAAGGCATTGTCAACAGACTCTATCACTCATTACAACAACCTGTCTCATGTATATATGTTAAATTAGATTTATGTTTAGAATAGCAATAAAGTTTGTCTGTATTAAAAAATGATTTGACTGTTATATTTTTTATAAATAATCTCATCCCTGTTTCTAAAATATTTTGCTTCAAAGCTGTACCTAAATACATGTGATATTATTTTCAACAAGCCATGAGAATAATATCACTCCAATAAGTGAATATCATAATTCATAAATCATAATTCACTTATTAAAGCTAATTCCTTACAGTAGAAATTGTGAGCGGATAAAAAGACATGTTGTATTACGATTTTAATGGTGGAGAATTTTATTCAGAAAAAAAATAATCTAGTTATTTGTCTTTTATCTAATTTATAATGGTTGTTGAACGCGACTGATTCCATTTTAAATTACCTTACATAGTAATGTAAGTATCATATATTACAATAGTATCAGGACAGTTTAATTTAGTTCATAGCTTACATATTTCGAGACCCTAAATTCCCTTACATATAATGGTGTGAGAATGACGGCACTTTAACGGTTCCCTTCTAAATTCATCAGAACCAAATATCCTACAGTGTGTCTTGTTTGCTATTGTAACCTCTCCGCTTCCCACGGCCACTATTGCTGCCTCTTGTGTTGGGCACTGCCCACGTGGGGACAGTGGACAGGTCATGCTCTCACTGCGAGGGCATGATTTTGGCAACGTTGTGGTCATGTCTTTCTCTTGTAAGAGGGAAAAAGAGACATTGTATTACGATTTTAATGGTGGAGAATTATTTAGATAAAATTATCTAGTTGTTTGTCTTTTATGCTCTCTGACTCTGTCCTTTATGCTCTCTGATTCTGTCCTTCAACACACGGGTATGAGGCAGGGTCAGTTAGAACTGGGAGTGATTTGGGGACTTCAATGGGAGCTTCTCTGATGGGAAAACCCCCACGGACCTCTCATTCCCCTGCTCGCTCATTTGCCCCAGCGAGTTCTGCAATGTGACCGCCGGCTCGTCTCAGGGCAAGTTCACAGTCATGGCAAGCGAAGTGGATGAGCTTTCGATTACAGCATCGGAGAGTGTGTTGGTTCAGTCTGTCACCATGCTGACGACCAAGGGCCCCGAGCACCGCTTACGGCCACAACCCACTCCCTTACCTTTCTTCCTGGAAGTGCATGATGAGCTCATGTGATCGCGGCAGGTACCTTTTACTGCCCGGACCCAGTTCGTGGGCTCATCCTCTTTCTGTACCCTCGACAGTGGGGCTACCAGTGAGTGCTGGCGACTCCCCAGGTTGGTAAGGCGATCAAGGGGCACCTGTACCTGCAGAGCGCCGCAACCTGGTGGAGCCGTCTGAGTCTCCCGTCCAGGGTTTATGTCATCACTCACAATTGAGCCTACAGTCCCACTGGACAGGCCACCTCCGCCCTGCAAGCCACGGCTCTCCTGCAAGTGCACCAAGCCGAGGCACTTAAAGAACTGCACGAGGGTAGTTCTGACCCGAGATTGATGCAGGAGCTGCGCTCGGTGACTGATCTCGCCCTCCGAGCGATGATGGTCACGGCGTGGTCTCTCGGGCAGGCGATGTCCACCTTAGTGATCCAGGAGCACCACCTTTGGCCCAACTTGGTCGAACCAGGTTGGCCTATTTGGTGGCACCTTAAGAGGATTTCGACCAGTAATCCTCAGTGGTTAAAAGGCAGACGGGGACCACACAACACATCCTGCCCCGGCGCGATGCAATGTCTCACACCCCTATCTGTTTGTCGCCAAGGGCATCCCCCTGCAGCAGCAACACTGGCTCCACCACAGCCCACCCCAGTAGGATGGTCCCGGCGTCGAGCCAACTGCAGAAAGCAGACTCCTGCTGTCTCATGGCCAGTCGCCAAAACCCAAGAAGACTTAAAAGCGTTCCCCGAGACGGGCAGTCCAGGAATTAGTAAGAGCACCACTCCTTCCCCCTGTAGAGGGTCAAGTGGAGGTTCTTTATTTTCCTTTTCTTATTTTTAAGGGCCGTAGTACACACATTCTAAGAAAAGAGTGAGTTTTCTGTTTTCTTGGGCCTCACAGTCAGTGTCCCCGGCCATCGTTATCACGACCACTAGGCACCGTTTCTCTTTCTGGCAGGTATGGCACCTCGGAGGCGGGCCTCCCGCCCCTGCATGCCCAGCTGTGGCTAAAATCCACCCCTGAAGTGATGGTCTCCACGGGCTAAAAATCTTCCTCCCCCATCCCAGGCTGTTCCGGGAGCAGTCACAAGGATCCAAGTAAGTGCTTTGATGTCTCTAGACTCAGCACAGCCAAAAGTTGCATCTCAGGCTCCACCCCGTCACAAGGCCCCGCCCGCTGGTATGTCCAACACAATTGTTCCCCCTCGCGTGGAGCCTTGGGGGCATGGCTTTTGCTACCTAATCCCCCGTGATGGCAAAGCAGGACTGTCCAACTCGGCTACGCGATTCAGTTTGCTAGGCACTTGCCCAAATCCAGCGGTGTCTGCTTCACCAAGGTGAGAGGCGAGAACGCCATTGCTCTGTGAGCGGAGATCACCTCCCTCCTACAGAAAGACATTATAGTGCCTGTCCCTCCAGCCGAGTTGAAGAAGGGGTTTTACAGTGCCTACTTCATTGTACCCAAAAATAAAATAAAGGCTTCGGGTTGCGGCTAATCTTGGACCTGCGTGTCTGAATCAGAATTTGCACAGACTCCCATCCAAGATACTGATGCAAAAACACATCTTAGTGATTAATGTATTAAGGTATTAATGTAACATACTGTTATTACAAATGAGAGTTGTAATCCAACCACATTGGACTGTTGTGTATTTACGCCATCGCGGATGAGACCGGCACACTGTGTTTATCCATTAAAGGACCAAAGGCCGCAGGACGGTTTACGAGCCTTCACCGCGTCTCTGAGTGATAAACTAACAGTTGCCTTCTCTCCCACGATCGCGAAACCGGCTTTAGCGCTGCCACTTTATTCTCTCTCTCTCTCTCTCTCTGTGTGTGTGTGTGTCATACTAACCACACGCGCGCGACCCCTCGCAAACATTTGGCTAGTAGATAACTTTGTGATAAAGCTCAGCTTTGTCCCCGAGTTATCGTACAAGCGGAGACATGCGGTAAACGGGCAGACGCCATTAACCGGTTTCTCTCCGCCCACATTCGCGGCCATTCTCTCTGGCCGGAAATCTGGCGTGACGTACTCTCCACGAGAGTCACGCCTGCCATTTTGTGCACGTCACTCCTTACACACACACACACACACACACACACACACACACACACACACATACACACACAAACATAACGTCCTCTCATGTGTTATAGGCTTATTTGGTTGCCATATCTAATCACGTCATTGTTTAGTTTGTAGAAGTTCGGAAGTTTATTGATTGCATTGTATTAATTATTAACTGATATTACTGCATCAATAAACTTATATATTAACTTATATATTTCAAAGAGAAGTGTTTTGGTTTGTTTTGCATACACGTGTCAAAGGCTGGCAGGGGATGCCAGTGCACAAATTCAAACATTTGTTGTTTCCTTTTGAATTTTGATGATCTAAGGACATTGATTTTCCTACGAGAACAATCTAATATTGAGACTTTTATACTGTCTGGTTATTAGTCCCTGATTTCAGAGTGGTGCCCCATCAACATTAATCCTTATTAATATTCTATTGATTTTGATAATTGGCAATTATCTTTGATGATTGTTGAATTTGAAGGATCAATAAGCTAGTGTTAAGTCTAATCAATGTTCCATTAATTTGAATAATTAATGATTATCCTTGATAATTATTAATATTCTAGTGAATTTGTTGATTGTTGATGTAAAGGATTAAAAACAAACATTGATTGTAATCTGTGTTCTATTTATTTTAATAATTGATAATTATCTATGGTAATCATTATTATTGCTAATAACCAAACCCGCTCCTAAACTGTGAGCCCTACACACAAAAGCACCTCTCGATGCAAAGAAGAGCAGCAGTTGTGGTTGCAGTTGTTTAAAACACTTACAGTATGTGCTGATTGCAAAGTCACAGATTTTTATGGGGGCTGAGATAAAATGGTGGGGGGGTGGGGTTGGGGGGGTGAAGCCCGGGGGGTGAAGCCCACCTAAAAAGGATTGAGTAATGGCGATGGTGGAACCCAAAAGAAATCAGAGAAAACGGCTGCCTCATTCACTCTTTTGCTTAAATGAAAAAAAAATATGTAATTAAAGAGAAAGGTGACTGAGATTAACATAGTGCCTAACATCTTCCTACATGTTCCATACTGCCTAACATCTTCCTTAAAAGGGTCTAGTAATTCCAATGGTGGAACCCAAAAGGAATAAGAGAGAACTGCTGCCCCTCTTTTGCTTAAATTAAAAAAAAGAAGATGTAATTAAAGAGAATGGTGACTGAGCTTAACATACTGCCCAACATCTTCTTTTGTGTTCCACAGAAAGTTGTACAGGTCAGAAAGACCATGAGGGCAATTGAATGATGAAGTGAATGTATCTACATACAGGGTTGGGGAGTAACGGAATACATGTAACGGGATACGTATTTAAAATACAAAATATAACTTACTGTATTCCACTACAGTTACAATTTAAATAATTGGTATTTAGAATATATTAGAACGTATTACATTCAGAAAGTGTTAACTGAAGAGATTAATTTGTATTTTATTGTTGTTTTTTTATTTAATATTTAGTCCTTTCAGATGGAAAAAATATATACATATAAATGATGCAATCCAAATTCCATTTGAACAGCACTGAAACACTTTCGTTATGATGTGTTACTACAAACTTACTTCTCTGTTTGCTCATATGAATGTAAGTTTGGAGCAGAAGAAATATAAATAAACCTTGTGTAAATTGTCAGCTTTTAGCTAAGCTAAAATTATATTTCTAGCCATTTTATAGGCATATGTTACCAGGCACGATCATATTTTTTATAAAGATAATTCATGTTTGATCATAATTTCTTTTTTCTAGTAAGGCCTTTCATATTAGAGCAAAAATCATATTCTTGATAATAATTTTTGTACTGTTTTCCTGTAAAAATATCTAAACATCCTTTAAAAGAAAACAATTTGATTCATTTTGTTTTAGAAACAACACTGCATAAGATATTTAGGTTTTTCAGGGAATGTATTTTTAATATGTTTAATTTGTCTTAATGTACTGGCAGAGTTTTATTGTCAAAACAAGTGAAAAATCTACCAATGCTGAAGAAGTAATCCAAAGTATTTAGAATATGTTACTGACAAATGATATTTTACAGCATGTATTCTGTAATCTGTAGTGGAAAACATTTCAAAAGTAACCCTCGGAACCCTGTCTACATATGTGACATGACTTAAAAATACATAAAATAAGATTATCCTATATATGATATTTGAATTTATATTGATGCTCCAGGATTACATAATGCATCACATTGAATAATTTAACAATGTAGCTGGCTGTTGCTATAGTAAAATATTTATGGATTTTCCACAGAATAAGAAAGGGGCTGGCATGTTGTAACTGATTACACCTCACTGAGAAGTTATAGCAGGTCATGCATGAGTTTGATTGTATTGTAGCTGTTTACTGATGGTGTTAAGAAGCAAAAAGATGGCACTCCAACCGAGGTGACCTCAATTATTGAAACTCCATTTGAAGGGGTGCTGAGCATAGAAGGTGTGCAGGGAGAGAGGACAGGGCAAGTGGGTAAGATGAACCATCATAACTTCACACAAAATTCATTTGATCACAGATTTAGGATCAGAAACTCATTCAACTGAATCTGTGACATGATGAGCTTGTGTAACCAACTCCGCATTAAGACTCGGGAATAGTGGGTCTTCTTCCACACTTTTGAGCACTCAGCCTTTCAAAGTATACTCTTTTAACTGAGAATGTTGGGTGCGGGGGATCAAGGGGACAATCTCTTCGGACTTACCGACGGGTGGGGCATCGTGGCGCAGCAGAGCCGGTGCAGCTGCCGCAGGGGGATGCCCTTGACAACGAGCAGACGGGGTGCGGGGTCTTGAGCCGTGCCGCTTTCTGAGCAGGATGTGTTGGATGTTCAGATATTCCATCTGCTGCTTCGCTGCTGGGCAAAGTCCTCGACAGTGTCGCTGAATAGGCCAGCCTGGGAAATGGGGGCATGTGGCAGGGCGGAGGGCGGGGCCGGGTCGTGATGATACACATCTGGTCCCATATCAGGCTAATCAAGTCTCCGAGAGGGATAAAGGCCGATGGCAGACAGTGCTGCGACGAGATAGAGATCGTTTACGGACATGTCATCATTGACATCATTAAAATATTATTTATATTGTCCAGCCGGTTCTCACCTCCTCCTTTCCCTTGAACTACGTTACACTGGTGCTGAAATCCAGGAAGGAGGAGGGATATGCCGTAGTAGAGTTCTCGCCACTACTGTCCACCCCAACGGAGCAGCCGTAGCCATCTGCCGGGGGACGAGGAGCCCAGCCGCCTGGAAGCAGAGGAACGGCCACCGACCGCGAGGGGAGAAGGGGCTCCTAGCCGACCGCCTGGAGCGGTCAGGGCCGCTGCCAGGGCGGAGGATGCCCCTACCAGCTGCTGAAACGTCGGGGTCGGAGACCGCCGACTGCGAGTGGGGAGGGAATCGCAACCGACCACCTGGAGCGGGAGAACCGCTGCCAGGGGCGGGGGAGACCCCTTCGGCTCCCAGAGAACGCAGTGGGGCATTCTGTCCACCAGGGGCTGGAGGACTGCCTCCAATCCGCCCAGAGAGGTGCAGATGTTGTCTGTTAGAGGGTGGAGGAGTGGCCGAGGAACAAGCTACGGCGTATCGGAGAACCGGCTAGTAGGAATTTTATTTTTTTTAATCTCTCTCTCCTCTCGCTCTCTCACTGCCGCTCTGCATTGGCCTTTTCCCTCTCTTTTAAATTGTAGTGGTTCTTTTTTGGGGGGGGGGGGTACTACACTGTTATAGGAAGCACCCCCCCACATTTTAATTATTTCTGTTTTCCTCCCCTTGTCCCCTCCCTCATCCAGGTAGACCGGGATTACCTGCCAGCAGATGGCGGGAAGGCGTGCCCCTCCCCAGGGAAAGGGGGGGGGGATGTACATCAGGCCGGGGGCTCCCTAGCCTGAAAGAATGAGGGAGGAATGTGGCAGGGCGGAGGGCGTGATGATACACACCCGGTCCCGTATCAGGCTAATCAAGCCTCTGAGAGGGATAAAGGCCGATGTCAGATGGTGGTGCGACGAGAGAGAGAGATTGTTTACGGACATGTCTGTCATGTGTGTGTTTTGTCTTTTATGATTATCATTAAAATATTATTTATATTGACAAGCCGGTTCTCGCCTCCTCCTTGCCCATCCTAACCCACTTTACAGGGCATTAAGGAACCGCACCTTGTCGGCCTATCTCATCTCGACCAGGTTGAGCCAAATATGGCGCTCCTGGACCAAAAAGATAGAGACCGTGGCGTGCCCTTGATGCCCAGAGGGCGAGGGTGGTTGCTTAGCACAGTTCCTGCATCAATCCAGGGGCGGAACTACCCTTGTGCAGCTCTTTCAGCACCTTGGCTTGGTAGACTTGCAAGAGAGCCATGTCGTGCAGGGCGAAGGTGGCTTGTCCATCGGCACCGTAGTCTTTGGCCACTAGGGACGACGTAAACCTACAGGTGCTAGATGGGAGCTTCGGATGCCCACGCCAGGTGGCGGCGCTCTTCAGGCATAGGTGCACCTCGAGCACCTTATCCACTGGGGGCATCGCCGAGTAGCCCTTGGCCACCCCACCATCGAGGGTAATAAGGTCAGGGGAGCCAAAAGATCGGGACCGGTGTTACGGCACACCCTCCTTGGTCTAGGGGTATGGGAAGGTGTGTAACAAATGTTTTGGAGAGAGTGCAGAAGTGATCCTGTCTCCAGGTCCCAGGGTAACCACAGATCACAACAACACAAAATATAGTAAGTATATAACAAATTTATTAAAGAAAAACAGTGGGAGAAATGGAAAACTTCAGGAGTTGAGCAGGCCAAAATAACAAACAAAAGACAGTCTTCCTAAAAGGGGTTTAGAGAGTAACTTACCTATCAAAAAGGAAAAAGAAAAGAAAACACAAATCACTTCCCTAACTCCCTCTCTATAAATAACCAAGAGAAAACAATGCTTTAAAGTAAATGGGATATAATAAGATAAAACTGGGGTAATAAACTTGTAGAAGATACACACTCAACTGTAAGGCATTACCCAAAGGAAAATAAACATTAAACAACTACAAATGACATCTGTTAATCAACTCCACTAAAAGACAACTGACAAGACTGTTGTCTTACTCACATTAACACACTCCAATTGAAAAGCTGGGACCAAGAGATAGAGTTACTAGAGCAGGAGAAAATATTATCTGTGTCTCTCTCCCTGGTGAAGAGAGTTGTGGGCCTCTTATACTCTCCATTCCTGTGCTGAGCCAATCATGGGTGATGAGCAACAGGTGGGCCTCATTATCCTGCTTAAATGGAGAGTGCAAGGGACAAAGAAATACACCAGGAGACACAACACACAATAAACTACATTAAACATATAACCATCACAATGATATACGTCCCTTAGGACGTAACACCGGTCAGTAAAAGGTGCCGACAGTTCCAACAGTTGATTCATGGTCCTTTGTTTCAGATTATTTTACAAAATCATGAACATTTATATCTTGAGAATGGTACAAGAGACATTATATTATTTGTCATCAGCTTTCTATGCATACGCCATTGAACGTTTTTTTTTTTATGGATATTATACGTGTAAGTAACAAAACCTGACAATCCCTGGTTACAATTCATACTGGTTAATTCATTGGTTCTACAACATGGATAAAGCATTACACACATTTTAAAGAGGTATATCAGGCTATAATTATTAATTTGTCAGTTATACATGTTACCACAGTTCAAAGCAATTGTCAGAATTTCCAAGCAAGCCAAGGTATTGTAGAAATCGAGGATTTAAATGCATTCTGTACATTTTAGAAGGTTAACCCTCTGGGGTCTGAGGGTGTTTTGGGCCCTGGAGAAGTTTTGACATTTGTGCTTTTTTCAGTTGCTTAAAAAACATTAATGGCTAAAGTCTGATAACACTGTATTCAGCACAAACTGGGCTACAACAATATGTGAGCAATATGTGTGTACATGTTTGTATTTTTGAAAATAACATTTTGCATGGTTTTTGAAATAAGGCTATTAATAAGACAAATGTAGTGAAGCCCACCTATCCACATCACACAAGATTTTTTTCATTAATTTGTCAAAATTAACTCTAACTAAATCTCTCAAATTTGCTGGAAACAAAATGCCTAGATACTTAATGCCTTGCTTGGGCCATTGAAAGGCACGAGGTTGGAAAGCCATGGCAGGGCAAATGTTTATATTATATTATATTAAATGTTTATAAAAGTTTTCACTGCTGCTAATGGTTGTTTATAAAGTAACTTAATCAACCCCAAAAAAGTGTTCCCAAACCCATACATTTCTAAGATCTTAAAAAGATCCCATTTCACCCTATCAAATGCCTTCGTGGCGTCAAGTGAGATGGCAGCGATTGAGGTTTGATAATTTGCTACTGACTACATAATATTTATAAAACGTTCAATATTATCTGAAGAACTATGACCATGAATAAACCCCACTTGATCTATATGTATAATAAATGTAATTACTTAAAAGATTAAACAGAACTTTAGACAATATTTTTTACATCTAAATGAATCAGGGAAATTGGACGATATCTTTTACATTAATATGGGTCCTTATCTTTTTAAGAGTGAGACTGATCAGGGCTTGCATCATGGTTGGTGGTAGTTCACCTTTTTTAATGACTTCCAACATAAGTGGAGCTAGTTCTGTGACATAAGATCTAAAAAATTCTGTGGCATAACCATCTGGCCCCAGTGCCTTACCTGTTGGATAGGCTTTAATTACCTCAACAAGCTCCTCCAAAGTAATATCTGAGTCAAGAGAGTTTTTTTGATCACTCGTCAATTTAGGAAGTTCTAATGACTCTACACAGTTGCTAATATCTTTATCAGTAGACAAAGATGTGGAATTCTAAATGGTATTCTTTAAAGACTTTATTAATATCTATGGCAGAAGTAAATATATTGCCTCCAGAATACTTCACTGAAGGAATGGTGGAAAAAAACTGCCATTGCTTGCTGCATGAATCAATAACGCGTTCAAAAAATTAACACAGTTCATCGCATGCCCACGGACCATAATAAGAAAGATTCCTGAGAAATGCAAGCTTGTAGTACCACCTGTTTACTCCAGATGGCAGTAAGTGAAATTTCAGCTGTATGAGCAATGCGCAGTTTATACAGTGAAGAAAACAACCCTCAACACAGACATGCATTACGTTCTTGCGTTCAAAACACTCGAAGGATTGCAAATGCGATCTTAGGGATCTCAAGATGTGTTTAAAGATTGAGTATTAAACTATATTTAACATGTCACAGTGACCTAAACATTTTATATTTATGACACACCCAAGACGTTTGACGTAGGTGTAAATTGACAAAATTTGAACAAGCTCTCATAATAAATCTCGAATTGATTGACAAATTCACTTGTGAAATGGATTGCTGTGAACTGTATGCCAATGATTGACTTATGATCAATAATATGGTAGTAAACAATACATTGTATTCTAAAGCCGCTTTTTGTATGGCCTTATCAATGATTAACTCTTCTGCTACAGGAATGTAATGCATTTGAATTATCTGAATATATATATATATATATATATATATATATATATATATATATATATATATATAATTTTGAAATATTTAAAGATAACTGTGTATAATTATATATTGATATAAATATGTATAATCATTATATATTGAGTTATTGTTATATAATGGGCTTTCAAAAAAAATAAAGTCGTGTTTGATGACTTGTTTAAAGTAAGGTAATGTAAGATTATATATGTAGAAGAATTCCATTACTGGCCTTTATCAGGAACCCCCACACAGAGTTAAACCAGGCTTTTATGTGTAAGGTTACAAAGACCATCATATTTGCACAACTCTAAGACATTTCATCTTAATCTAGCCTTACTAGACATTCTGACAATTGCTTTGAACTGTGGCAAATTGTATAACTGACAAATTAATGATAATAGCCTGATGTACCTCCTTAAAATGTGTGTAATTTTGCATCCATGTGTGTATAACCCATGAATGAACCAGTATTATTTTGTAACCAGGGTTTTTCATGTTTTGTTACCTACACATATAACATCCATAAAAAATGCCATGATTAGTATGTAAACATCCGCTGGCATATGCAGAGAAAACTGATGATAACGAATATCATGTCTCTTGTACCATTCTCAAGGTATAAAATTTCATGATTAAATATGCACTATTTTTGAGCAGGAGATTTGTAAGTCTCTGGAACAAAGGACCATAAAATCAACTGTTGGGAAGGATAGCCCAGTCGACCATGTGACTCTTCTCAGAAGTGAAAAGTCACTTCTGATTGGCACAGGACACCTTTGGGGATGCGGAAGATTTCAGTTACATTTTTTCCAAACTGGAAGAACACACTCCCTTTCTCTTGTCTCTTCTCTCTTCTCTCTTGAGGCTCTTCTCTCTTCCTCTCTTCTGCTTGCACGTGCTTCATCTTGTTGCTCCGCTGACTGACAGGTCTATGCCACGTGAGGCCCAAGGAAGCTCGGGACTCGATGTCCCTAGAAAGCTCATCACTCTCTATGGTTCACACACCCATGAGAAGGCCTCGCTTCAAAGCTAACCTCATCCTTCATACAGACAATAACTTCGATCATCCGCATATCGCCAAGAACCAAGCAACACAAAGAACGCAAGGAAACACCACAAAGACAAGCAAGTACATCTCCAATATTGTGCTCAAAGTCCTGGTATATTAATTAAATAATTTGGGTAATCCGATAGCAAATCGATGTAGATTTGAAGTAAATAAGTATAAATGGTTCTTAAGGTATTGTCAACAGACTCCATAAAATTCATTTTCACTGTAATGATCATTTTCTCTTTTCACCAACTTGTCTCATGTATATATGTGTTAGATTAGATTTATGTTTAGAATAGTAATAAAGTTTGTCTGTATTCAAAGATGATTGTGTATATTTTGATAATCTCATCCCTGTTTCTAAAACATTTTGCTTCAGAGCTGTACCTAATAAGTGAATTAATCATAATTCACTTATTAAAGCTAATTCCTTACAGTACAATTTGTGAGCCAATACAACTAGGCATTGTATTACGATTTCAATGGTGGACAATAATCTAGTTATTTGTCATTAATCTAATTTATAATGGTTGTCGAATGCCACTAAGTCCACTATACATTTCATTACCTAATAAGGTACAATAAGGAAAATTTAATTTAGTTCATAGCTCACATATTTCAAGACCCTAAATTCCCTTCTAAATTTAGCATACCAAATATCTCACATATAATGGTGTGAGAATGAGGGCACATTAAGTTCCCTCTTAAATGTCGCATACCAAATATCGTACAGTAATTTAGAACTGAAAATGTTAAAGGCATTATTTAAAGATGTTCAATGACATATATGCTAACAGAGAAATATTTGACTGATTACAAAAGATAAGGAAGGTCTGGTTGACCCAATTACCTAACAGCAGTTGTAAAACAGTCCAAAATAAACAGCAAGATTTTATATGCAAAAACACAATAATACAATCACATAATTTCAGATGTGTATGCTACTAATCATTTGATAATTTAATAAATGTCAGCTTATAGTCTACATTTCACCCAGAGGGGCACCTCAGCCTATGTGGGCAAAGGGGCAGTTGCTCGGGCCACTGTAGCAACCCATTTGTACGTGCTTGGAAACAAGTATACTACAGAGAAATTTTAATGTCGGAGCAAGATTTGAGTGAACACTTTTTTACTGGTGAGCGGTTCTTGAGCGGAGTGTCCGCTTGGGCTGTGAGAGGCTGAGTGGAGCGCACATGCATGGAGTGGGTTATTGAGCGGTGTGTTACACTCCGCTTCTCTCACATGCTCTGATTAAGACATCTCCAAATGTCTGTAATACCAAGATTTTTAAACATCCTCTGAAGTGTCAACATTGCTCTAAAGGGTCTACACACTTTTACATCACTATGATCAAGGACTGGATCTATTAAAAGATTAAATTCTCCACCCAAAACCATATCATTAAGGATCCCAGTGACTTGAAGCTTCCCCTCAAGATCTATAAAAAGTTCTGATCATCAGCATTGGGTGCATAAATATTAGTAAAAAATAAGGTTTTGCCCCTGTATTTTAGCCAAAACAATGATGACTCTTCCTAAATTATCTTTGATCTGTTTGAGACATTTGAATTGTAAATACTTACTTTTCAATGTGATGACTCCCCTGCTCTTACGCAGCACTGCAAAACATATGCCCTCCCCATGCCTTATCAAGTTTTTCCGCTTCCTGTGAAGAAAGGTGCATTTCTTGAAGGAACACTATATAAAATATTTTATGCTTGAGGAAAGATGTTTATAGGGTTCCACAGCCCATTAACATTCCACGTGCAGATAGACATTTGACCTATATTAAAATGTGACATATTGACATTTAAAGATAAATTGTGTACCCAAGGCAAAATTATATGGACCACTTTCCAGCATTGATGTAACTATCAAATCATGAACAACACACAGAACAGAAAGAAAAATGTGCTTCAACCCCACACACAACAGTCCCAAACGTCATCCATCCTCCAGAAATTCTAAGGTCCATGCACGCTCACAAGATTTTCCGCAAAACTACTGCTACCAGATTGCTCAAGTCCAGTGTTTATTTTCTCTCCTTGTTTTGCTTTTGTTATTTAACATAGAATGTGCCATTCAACTGCACAAAAATGTATTCCACAAAATAAGCCCCAGTAAATAATCACATTGAACCCACAAAATGAACAAATTAATCAACAATAAGTCAATAAAGGGAGAAAGAGAAGAAGGGGGCAGCCAACATAATAACATACCCTCACAGGCTGCATCAGTAAAATGCATGATGTGTAGTCTGTATTGTTGACTGAGTGCAGGCAAAATTACCCACTCACACAATTGATTTAATGAAAATGTGAAATGTAAAATTCTTGCAACCACCCTTGGCATCAATTCTCAGTTTAGCAGGAAAAAGCAGTGTGAACCCCACCTTTTGTTGAAGCAATTTTTTACACTCTTTGAATCAGTCGTGCTTCATTTGAGTCGATCTAGAAAAGTCTGAAAAAATCATGATGTTGTGGACCTCCCAGGACAACTTTCCTTTATTCCTCGTCGCTCATAGAACTAAGTCTCTGTCAGCCGACTGCAATAGCTGACCTAAAAATGTGGGCACACTCAATTTCGAGCCGGCAGTCCGCTGTGTCAATCAAATTCAGAATTCGTTTTTCAACATCATCCATTGTTGTGATCAGGGTGGAAATTTTCACCTCCATAGATGTGATTTCTCGGAGGCCCTCCTTTTGGTCAAGGTTTTTGTCAGTGCTGGATTAATGTTTGATATCTTCTAACCTATTTCACGAAACTCGCCACCACCATCGACCAGATCTCTGCCATCCTGATCCTAAGAGGCATCCGACACATGGGAACATAAGAGCTTTCTAATGTCCCACAGGTCTATGATTTAGAATGTTTTGACATCCTGCCATCCCAGCACAGTTTAAAAAACAAATCTATTACAGTTCTCACCAATTAATATTGCTTAAAAATATATTTGTAGCAAAGTTTAAGCAGCGAACCTTCGCATAGCATCACGTGACTCTGCATATGATATCAATCATTGTCGGCTCTTAGGGACCTGATGCAGGACTGGTCAGTTTATCTGATTATAGTTCAACCGTATATAAGACAAATGAGCCATAAATAACTTTTCTTAATTATCTTTTTCCACTGCTGGATGTTTTTCAAAATATATTCCATAGCATTGTCTTACTAGGATTTCTACATATTACCTCACTAAGCCACATGCCAGCACATGTGTCCTGAAATTTTTTCTTTGGAACATTGCTAAGGTTAAACTGCCTGTCCAGAGCACTCGAAGGCCATGGCCGCTGTCTTTAAGTCTGACTGGCACCAGTGGCAACCTTGCTGCAGGTAGAGCTGGAGGAGCAGTGCCAGTGCGTGGAGGTATGATGAATAATTGATGTTTCCTGATTGGCTGTGCCATTTGTCATTCACCTGCCTTGCCTATGCAGAGAGCTCTACAATATGTCATTGTCAGTGGCTGGCCCCAATGCATCACCTCATCTGAGCAATGCTCAGCTTTCCAGATCCCTCTGTTTTTATCATATTAAAGTCATATTTCTCCTAAGTCATATTTATCCTCCCACCGTTAAATAAAAGAAAACCAGTCAGCTCATGTTTTTCTTTCTTTTCTCTCACTATGTTCTTATCTCTAGGGCATAAGGTCAAATGTTTTTAATGTAAGTACCACTGCGCTGGGATTGCTATGTCTCAAAGTTGTGTCATATAACTATATTGTTTAAAGACTAGTGAGAGCCATTAAGGCCTGTAAAAATCATCTAAATTTGAAGGGTCTAACATTAACAATCATTTTCATTTACAGACTACCTGTAATCTATTCAAGCAATATCACATGATCCAGAGTGCAGTTGGTCTGAAAATCAGCATGGCTGTGATTCGCCCACAAGCACGTTTCAGGAAAAAATGATTGTCATTTTGCACCATTTTTCTTCTACACCAGTGAAATTAGTTGCAAAAGGAGCCATTGTAGCACTGCTCCGCTTTTCACTGATCTAATTCTAGTAGTGTTTAGTTTGTGAATTAATCTGTGTTTCTTAAGTTCTTGTTTTTTCTGTTAAAATGTAACGTTGGTGTTTAGGAGTGCAAGAGAGAAGTGGCAGGAGTGGAATCTTTAAATCCTTTAATTATAAACGCTGGAGTGGAACAAACACTAAGCTCAAAATGCAACCTTAACACTACATAACATTTCAATAACTCAACGTAACACTTCAAGGACTGACAAATAATGAAGAAAACTAGAGGGTATTTATGCACAAGAAACTAATGAGGGAATGGAAGGCAGGTGGGGATGACGATGAACAGATGTGAAATGTTGTGCTGTGGAAAACTTCAAAATAAGAGTTCTTGAAGAAAATGAGGGAGACAGACTGACATAAATAACTTGGAGCTTTTTAATGAATTAGCTTCAGTCAAAGCTTCAGTCAAGCGTCAGCACTCACTCAAAACATAAAATACAAAGGTGTAATGAATAGATTAAATGATCACTGATTAAATCAGTGAGCTAAATCAAAATAAACAATGAATCAAAATCAGCTGCACAATTGCATGGGGCCTTCATTGTCATATTTTGTGCTTTGGAGACAGGTCAGGACTGCAGGTATGCCAGTCTAGCATCCACGTTCTCTGCTTACGCAGCCATGCATTTATAATCTGAGCAGTGTGCGGTTTGGCATTGTCCTGCTGGAAAATACAGGGACATCCTTGGAAAAGATGGCATCTGGATGGCAGCATACGTTGCTCCAAAATGTGTACATATCTTTCTGCATTAATGGTGCCCTCACAGATGTGAAAGTTACCCATGCATACCCATGCACTGACAAACCGCCATACCATGACAGACTCTGGCATTTGGACCTGACGCGGATAACAGCTTGGATGGTCCTTTTCTTCTTTGGCACAGAGAGCACAACAGCTGTTTTTTTCGTGTGGCTTCTGCTTTGCATAGTAAAGCCTTAACTTGAATCTGTATATGCAGTGGCAAATGGCGTTGACTGACAAAGTTTTACCAAAGTATTCTCAAGCCTAAGTCATGATATCCATTGCAGATGCATTACGGTTTTTAAGACAGTGACTTCTGATGGACCAGAGATTACATGCATTCACAAGTTGTTTTCGGCCTTGCCCTTTATACACCGAGATTTGATCTTTATGATCAATAATTTTTTTAACAATATTGCACTGTGGAGGGTGAAATGTTTGGAGCAGAAAAATGACAACTTGAATTTTAGACATGGGGCAATTAACAAAATGTAATTGTCCATGAAGTATTTAGAATTTAGAATTTCATAAATTTGAAATGTAGACGTGGCATTTAACAAAATTGAATAGTTTTTGTGGAGTATATAACAAAAGGTTGCATGTTCTGAATATTTTAGAGGTGAAATTAGCTGTACATTTTAATATTATAAAATTGCATCTGAAGAAGAAATTCAATGTTCAAAGTTCAATATAGAATTCAATATTGAACTATATTAAAATTAAAAATGCAGAAATGTAGATGGATTCCACGGGAAAAAGTAGAGGGTTTCAGAAAAGTCGAACGGCACATTTGACCAATCAAAGTGCTACTTCAGCAAATCCAGCATTACGGATGTGACATTTGCAGTGAAAACGTAAAATGTAACATCACATATCAAGTACCCATGACCAGTGTATATATAGAACTATTTCAAAGAATTATCATAGAGACCCTCAGATATCAGAAAATGTTTAGTCTAAATACGTTTTCTTCCACTTTAGATCGGGAAATGATCTTGCATTACAGATGACTAAAGTGGACATTCATTTTTTGGGAAACCACACACTTTGTAAAAACTCTGTGAAATGAAATACTCTATCCAGAAATAATGTAGAAGGGTTGACACTCCTAAGAACATGTGGTAATAATTTTTCATTAACTGTTGTTTTCACATATATGAGGAAAACACGTCATTATGGATGTAACATCTTTTTGTTACAGATGTATTCCTAGATAATATATGCTGCTGGTCACATTGTTTCTAAAGGTTACTGATATTTATTTTTTCTTCTCTCTAGATTCATGTCCCAGAAACGTTGACTGCATTCTTTTCCCTCTAATAAGCATTAGCAGTCTGCATGTTTTCCCCTCAAATAAGCATTAGCAGACTGAGGTTACCCCTTTACCGGTGCAAGTGAAGCCCACACACCAGTGGCCATGGATGTAACTTTTCATAGATTTCTTAGGATTGTGAAATGTTATATACGTTTCACCTAAATATGAATATTTTGACGTTTCAACAGAAACACCTGAAACTGCACCATCCACAAGGGTTTTACCAATATTACTTCCAGCAGGTCTCTATGAGAGCCCATCTAAAACCCCTTCTACGGGATTGTTCACAGATTTTCCTCTTGCTTTCGCTATCTCGGTATCACTCCAAGACTTCACCGGTACCTTCCAAGAAGCCAAAGACGACAAGCATTTACGTTTCTAGAAAGCACAACTGCGGTGTTCCTACCATTGGCTCAAAACATCCCTAAGCAGCACAAATTGGCTGTCATATGACAAACTCCCCCAACACTGCAAAGTAACGCAAACTGCCGTACAGGTGCCACAACTGTGGTGTCATTCCTGCAAAAGGCGCAAATGCTCTGTCTAATCACTGCATTCATGGGCCTGTTTTCCTGTTTTTAAACGTTTAGGGGTGTAGCTCATAAATATATATACACATCGCAAACCACAATTCGAAAAGGTTCTCTACTCGGTGCCACACGCGATTTGAATGCAGTGTGGGCTCTTCCGTTCAGACGCAGTGTGAACCTATGCAATTTGGGTCAGAGGTTCTCCCGCTCAAATGCAGTATGACCTCTCCGATTAAAGCACAGTGGTGGTGCAGTAATCTTAAGAGACTTTAAGCATTTCCCATTAACCTTTGCATCATGACAAATGTAATAAAGTTGTATTCATCACTAAACTTTTGCTTCCCTTACAGACATATATAAAGGTAACACATTTACATATTCTAATTAACCATTTACTCCCCCTACTGTTAAATACAAACTAACCTTTGCTTCCCTTACAGGTGTTGATAAACCTAATAGTCATTTGTGCCCTACTTGATACCACAGCAACAGTGCCGCTCCTGACACTGCCACAAAAGTGTCCCGCCCATGCCAAGTGAGTGTACACAGAGTTATTACTATTTTCTCCACAGGCTCTTTCAATTAAGTTCCACACTTTTATAGATGTGCATCTAGAGCAATGGAAACACCACAGCACTCCTACATGAGCTCCTTTACCATGACCCCAAATACTCAATCCACTGCAGCAACAATAAAATGAGATGGTATACATCACTCATTCAGATTTTTTCTTCAGAGCTGAACACATGTGTGTTTGTCTCTATCACATATGCTTAAACTGCTGGATTTACGGCGCATACCAGTGGTTACCCTCACATGGTCAAGTGTTGTGCTTCCCCTGGGCGCTTCGGCGGCTGAGTCTGCAAGTGCTAAAAGAGTATATTCTAAAGAGTATATTTTCTTCTAAAAAAGCTCGAACAAACGATTGGCGTCTTTTTAAAGATGGCCTTTCGCCCTTTGTGCCACTGGATGTGGCCGTTATCTCTCCCCTCCGGATACCATGAGATCTGTCTTGAATGCTTGGGGCATCAGCACCTTGAGACAGCTGAAGTTGAAGTTGAGTTGTGGAGCAGCACGTCCCCCCTTGGTTGTCTTCCAGGTGGGGTGCCTGCTCTGCCTTGCCACGAAGCACACATCCCAGGCACGATAAATCCAGTCGTCCCCTTGGTGCCGCTGGTGCGGAGTCTGGAGGCCTGTTTAGAGCTCTCCAGCCCCTCGCGGTGTCTTGTCATGATGATTCGCCTCGGCTACGTGATCCAATTTGCCAGGCGTCCACCCAGGTTCAGTGGCATCCTCTCCACTGCGGTGTGGCGCAAGGGTGCCTCTGTCCTCTGGGCAGATGTTGCCACCCTTCTGGCGAAGGGAGCAATAGAACCCGTCCCCATAGCCGAGTCACACAAGGGCTTTTACAGCCCTTATTTTTTGTGCCCAAGAGTGGTGGAGGGTCACGTCCAATATTAAACCTGCGTGCCTTGAACAAGGCCTTACATAGGCTTCCATTCAGGATGTTAATTCAGAAGCGCATCCCGTGGTCAGTATGACATCAGGATTGGTTTGCTGCTATCGACCTGAAGGATGAAGGTCTTCCCCTTCGGCCTGTCCCTGTCCCCTCACATCTTTACCATCCTCAATTATCTCGATGACAGGCTAAACCAAGCTCACTCGTGGGATCTATTATGTGCGTACAAGTAACTTGTGCTTCAGTACCTCGACCGACTTGGGCTTCAGGTCAACTGGTTGAAGAGCAATCTCTCCCCTGTGAAAAGCATCTCTTTTCTCAGTATGGAGTTGGACTCTGTCACTCTCACAGCACGTCTTACGACTGAGCGTGCGCGGTCAGTGCTGATCTGCCTTAAAAGCTTCAGGCAGAAGGTAGCAACACCAGTGAAACAATTTCAAAGGCTCCAAGGGCATATGTCATCCTCGGCGGTGGTTCTCTCAGGTTGATGCATATGAGACTGATTCAGCACTGGCTACAGACTCTTGTCCCGAGGTGGGCATGGTACCATGTATCACGTGGCTGCTATAGGAGTGTATCACGATACACTGGATGGGAGACCCTCACAGCAGCATGACCTATTCACCAGGTTCCTCAAGGGCAAGGGCAAGGGTTGAATCCTCCTAGGCCATGCCTGATTCCCTCTTGGGTTCTCTCTGTGGTCCCACCTGCTCTACAGAAATCCCCCTTTGAGCCCCTGGAGCAGGCCGAGTTCAGCACTTTGTCAATGAAGATGGCCCTCCTGGTGGCGTTCACTTCCATCAAGAGGGTGGGTGACCTACAGGTGATCTCAGTCACCAGTGAATGCCTGGAGATTGGGCCAACACACTCTCACATGATCTTGAGACCGGTTACGGATCCAAAGTTCCCACCACTCCCATTTGGGATCAGTGGTGAACCTGCAGGCACTCCCTTCAGAGGCGGAAGACCAGGCCTTGTTGTTGCTATTTCTGGTTTGCTTCCTGCGCATCTATCTGTACTGCATGCAGAGCTTCAGACGCTCGTAGCTGCTCATTGTCTGCTTTGGAGGGCAGCAGAGGGGGAGAGCTGTCTCCAAACAGAGGCTGGCCCATTGGATTGTGGATGCCATTTCATGGTTTACCAGTCACAAGACCTACCGTGCCCTTTGGGAGTTCGGGCACACTCCATTAGAGGTGTTGTGTCCACCTGGGCACTGACAAGGGGGGCCTCTCTAGCAGACATATGCAAACTGTGGGTTGGGCTACACCCAATATGTTTGCAAGGTTTTACAACCTAAGCATATAACCGGTTTCATCCCGAGTGTTATGAGGTAACAGCAGGTAGGCCGGGCAGCCAGTTGGGTGTATCGCTTGCATTACGCCCTTCCCCTTTTTCAAGGTGATAATGTGTGTTATTTTGTCCACAACAGTTCCCCGTAACTGGTGAACCCTGGACGCCTCTTTAAATCTTTAGCACTCTTCATTGACGAACTCAGCAGAGGAGTGATGCAACCAGGTTTAGTACTTGTGGTATGCCCCTTTTCAGGTGAGCCTATGTAATGGGCTCAGTGCTCCATACATTGTGATTCCCCTCTGGGTAATCCTGTGTGATGCATTTCCATTGTTCAGGTTTCCCCTCTGTTGAACTCTGTGATACCCCTCATCAGAGCCTCTCTCTGCTCTGGCCACTGTTGGCCACTTGTTGATATGTACCCTCTCTGTAGACAGGGTCCTCCCGGTGGTATCATTCCTTATGTGAACTTCCCCAATGGCAAATAGGGATCTATGGAGATGCCTTACCTAAACTCGTTGGAAGGTCACAACGTGTTTGAGCGCTCGCTCCGAGGCATGCAGTAGCTTGCCCATGTCCACTCTTCTATACCTCGTGACATGATTCAGCGCCTGTGGCATTTCCAATAGGAACCCCTAGTGTCACTACATCGACACAACATTGATTGGGTGACAGACAGTTAACATCTAATTTATTGGTGTAACCCCTGTTCCCTGATGGAGGGAACGAGACATTGTGTCCCTCCTGCCACAGTGCTGAACTGGCCGCTGACATGGCCAGAACTCTCTATCGGCTCCTCAGCATAAATCTGAATGAGTGATGCACGCCATCTCCTTTTATACCCTTATGTCCGGGGTGGAGAGTGGCATACAAATTCTACTCACCAGTTCTCATTGGCCTTTTCTATTTTAAGTAAAGGTGATTGGGGCTCTCAAGATCGAACCCCTAGTGTCACTACATCGACACAATGTTTCGTTACCTCCATAAGGGAACAGGGGTTACACCAGTAACCAAACATTCTACTACAGCATATTATCCATTTCATTCAATTTCAAACCAATTCAAAGTCATTTAACCAGATACCACCAAAGGCTATCCGAGTGGTGTCCTTTTCCATAAATTATATTCGGCAAGTCCGCCCGAGTAATCAATAACCCCTAAAAATGTTCTGCTCATTAATCGCTCGGTCACCAGAATGCCTCGAACTATCGATATCTTAACAAATGCAAGTAACAAAAAAAATACTTAACAACCCTCCTCCTTAGTTACCATTCAGTAAACACAGCATGCATGCTCAATGCTATGTTTATCCTAGCCTGTATTGTTCAGAAATCACTGTCAATACACAGTTTGATCCCAACATTCATCCCACCTTCTCAGACTTGCAAATTAGAAATAAATGAAACAATCAGACTCTTCAACAAATAAAGCAAACAGATTAACTTAATAGAGGAATTCAATTTACATTTTCAAATTGTCCACCCCATCCAACATTACCAATCTAAATCTTCTCTTGATCCGCTATTCACCGATTTATAATAGCCAAGCAGCTTCAAGATTCTGGTTCCAAAAGCACCACAAATCAGTCCTTCTTCAGTCTGGTATCCTGGCCAAACAACATATTCAATCTCTCAGTCTCTGGTCCTCAGACGCATATCACAGCTACAACAGATCCAATAATTTCCATATCAGGAAAGCTCATCAATTACTAGTCAGCTAATCCTCCTATCAGCATCACCTGTCTCTATCGCTCATGTCATCACCCGCCATCGTCTTGATACATCCTACATGCATGCACGCATATGTTTGTACGTACGTGGGGGGCGCACGTATTTGTACATGTATGTGTATTTGTGTATATATATTTAATCCAGAGTACTCCTGTTCCAATCGCAGTAAGAGCCCACCCATTCGATTGCTGCATGATCCCACACGTGTTCACATGTGTAGTAGGCTCTCCCTTTCGAAGCATTGAGTGAGCTTTTCCATTCGGATGCAGAATGGACCCACATTCGGGCGGTGCTGGACTTACCCATTTGAATGCCGCTAGCCAAAATAGAGCAGAGTCCCATTCAAATTGTCACATGAGCCAATTCATGTTTTCACATTCCCCGTTCGAATGCTGTGAGCCAATCCACTTCTACACTTAGTGGAGGTCTCCCATTCTAATTGCAGTGTAGCACCCTTGATAAAATGCCACGCAAGCTCATCCACATCCTCGTATCACAGGCTCTCCCCTCCGAGGTAAATACGTGCTGGGCTTACCTGTTTGAATACAGCGAGATCAGCGACTACTCTCTCGTTAGAGCTGTCTACCATTTGAATCGTAATGTGAGCCCTCCCTTTTGAATGCTTACCACTTCAACACAAGATTAAATTAACATACAAACTACTGAATCCTGGTTGGGGTGGGATTAGTAGGACTGGTGACACTAGGGAGCTGATTGAGATGCCCCCTGTTTACAGCTGGCATTAAGATGTGTTTTGGATGATCTAACCGCAAATGGTCAGCGCTATATACAGTATAGATCTAAAAAGGGTAGAAAACTTTTTGTGATTGGATCACATAAAACTCATACAGAGGTAGTAAAACAAAAAGCATGTGGCCACATCTCATTTTAAACGTCATCCTGATGCATCCTGGGTGGCAGCGAAGCACCACCTCTCACCTGTCAATAACCTTTGGCCTGCAGAATTTTTTTTAAACTTATGTGCAGATTGAAAAGGAAATTTCCTTATGATCGGACAACTTGAAAAAGCAATTACAAAGCCAAGGACGAGGACTTCACAGCTCTTCCTCTATGTGTCTATCTGATAGCAAAATATAGGGTGACAAGATGACAAGCACACACATCAGATGCTGAACTAACACAGGTAGGCTACTCCACTAAAACAACAGATAATTTTGACAGGGATTTAGGCGGGCAAGGAGGAGGTGAGAACTGGCTTGACAATATAAATAGTTTAATGAGAAACTAAAACAAAAGACAAAACACACGCATGACGGACATGCCCGTAAATGATCTCTCTCTCCCGCACCACCGTCCGCAATTGGCCTTCATCCCTCTCCGAGGCTATTACTTGGATCCATGTCAGTGGATCTCCAACTTCCTGACTGACAGGCAACAAGCAGTAAGGGTGGGCAGACATGTCTCACCCTCTCCCTCAGCACTGGATCCCCCGAGGGTTGTGTTCTAAGCCCCCTGCTATACTTATTGTACACATATGACTCTGTGGTCACTTCCAACTCCACCACCACTGTCAAGTTCGCTGGCGACAGTGTTGTGGTGGGCCTGATCTCTGATAACGATGAGAGGGCCTATCTGCAGGAGATCAAAGGCCTGGAGGACTGGTGCCAGGAGAACAACCTCCTTTTGAATGTCAGCAAGACAAAGAAGATGATGGACAAAGGAGCTGGACTTCAGCACAAAGAAGGCGAGGGACTACCACCCTGTTATAATTAATGAGGCCACAGTGGAGAGAGTGGACAGTTTCCGTTATCTTGGCATACACATCTCACACGATCTGTTATGGACCTGCCACATTAACACCAGATGGCCCTTCAGCATCTTTACCACCTCAGGCACTTAAAGGACTTTAACCATTTCCTGTCTGAGCCCAAAATTCTGAAAATTCTATTCTGTGCCAGAATATGATATCCAAATCCAAATTCTTATTATATTTATATAACATCACAAACCTGAACTGTATATACCATATTGAAGAGAAGATCTAGGGCTTTAAAATGATATAAATCTATGAATGATTATTTAAGGCTAATCATTCTTTATCAATAAGATTTCACACAGCAATTTTTACAAAACTCTTCTCTGACCACTATACAGACAATTGCATTTTCAACCATTTTAATTGCAAGCTAGTGGGAAACATAATGTGTATGAAATATGCATAATTTTTGTATAATCTATTGTTTACAGGGCTGGAAAGAATACTGAAAAATCATACTCAAGTACATGTAAAAGTACTGTTACTTCACAGAAAATGTAGTGTGAGTAGAGTAAAAGTAGCTGTCCTAATATCTACTCAAGTAAGAGTAAAAGAGCAGCTCATTTAAAAGTACTCATGAGTAGTGAGTATTGAGTAACGAGTTGCAAAACCTATGACCCATTATAATGAACACTGTATGCCATCATTTAAAATACATCACTTATCTATGATAAACACTACATGAAGCTGATTCCAAAAAATAAAAGGGAGACATGATAACAGATTAAAAAGATTAAAAAGTTATTTTCAATACACTGATCACCATTTTAAATCGTAATGTATGAAACAATAACATTAAAATTAGTTTATGTGTAGGGTCTAAATTTCCCTTGATGCCGAAAGAGCATTATTGTTGTGCATAAAACAAACAATGCAAGGAATGCAAAAAAATGCTAAATAAGCAGGATCACTTCATGTCCTGCACAATAGAGGAGGTAGAGCAGGGATGGGGAAAGTTGTTTGGTACAGGGGCTACATCACGCTTAATAAGGAATAATATACACAAAAATGAAAATTCTCTCATAATTTACTCTCATGCCATCCTGGATATGTATGACTCAATCTTCTGCAGAACACAAATTAAGATTTTAAGAAGAATATATCAGCTCTTTTGGTCCATACAATGAAAATGAATCGGTGCTAAAATATTGAATCTCCACAAATTAGTGTAGATGGACACTATGTAAATGTAAATTGTAGTACTGGTGGCATAGTGGGCTAAAGCACATAACTGTTAATCAGAAGGTTGCTGGATCGATCCCCACAACCACCAACATTGTGTCCATGAGCAAGGCGCTTAACTCCAGGTTGCTCCGGGGCGACTGTCCCTGTAATAAGTGCACTGGAAGTTGCTTTGGATAAAAGCATCTGCCAAAAGGATAAATGTAAATGTAATTATATAAATCAGCATAAAAGTAGCCAACATTTTGGCACCCCTTCACTTACACTGAATGGACCTACAGATTCTACTAAAAATCTTAATATGTGTTCTGAAGAAAGAAAGCCAAAGAAAGATCGCATGATGGTAAGTAAATGATAAGAGAATTTTCATTTTTGTGTGAATTATTTCTTAAAGTAGCACACGGAGGGCCACATTGTTCTCCTTTTGCGATACAATGTTCCACAATGATTTGGTTCTTGTATCTTTTAAGCCCAGAAATAATTATGTTCTCATTCTAATGCATAATGCACAATTTTCTGAATTTGTGACTGGTGGAATGTTCTGCTGAAGTATTGCTCTGCAAATGTTGATACTTTTCTATCTTTACAAAGGCTAAGCATAATTATAAATTATTTTGTTCACATGCTCTACATCAGGGGTCAGTTTTATTAAAAAAACGAACAATATTTTCAAAAAAGATTATTATTAAAATATAAAAATGTCTGTTTTATTCTATTACAATTACATGAATACTTAAGCTACTAAACTTATTCAGCCAATAGTAGTGAGTGGTTTTCTGTTTTCCTTGTTATTGTTATTTGATTAATAGCCTTTATATGACATAGCCTACTAGTGCTCAACTCGGATACATGTACACTTCAAGTCCAACATTTTGATGCAAAATGTTTTTGTCCCACTGTTTAAATTCACTTTAGACATAAACGACTGCATTTACATGAAATCCTCATCACGACGGGCACTGGTGGAATTATAAAGTGTATTTGATCATTTAGTGCTCAAACATTAGCCACCTGTTAATCAAACAACACACAGCTACAGATGTCAGGAAATAAAAAGTCCATCTTTTACATTTCATCTAGATCAACCAACCAACCAGTGGTGCTCTTGCTATTGCGATTGATGTAATGAACACCCCTGCTCCAGATTGAAAACCTAGACTAAATATAGAAAACTACTAAAATTTTGATTGATGACATCTCTCTTTTATCAGATAAACATCTAGAACATTTTATTGCCTGTGACTGTATTTGAGGAATCCTCCACATCCATAACAGTTGGCGCCAGATCTGCAGCTGCCGTTCAAGTTTTTACGTGTGATTTGATTTGACGGGAGTCACAACACTCATGTTGATAGATACAAATAAAATCAGGACTGGGAAGTAGCGAACACGACAGTAAAATAGCGCAGTAAAGGTACAGTTACAGCACTTAAAATATACTCAAGTAAAATATAATATTTTTAAACTACTTAAAAAAGCACAATTATTAGGAAAATTTTGTTAATTACATTAACGTGAGTATTTGTAATTTGTTACTTTACACCCCTGATTGTTTAAAATTTAGGACCATTCTAATGATTAGTGGGAAAACGGAATAAAACAAACATTTAGAATGTTTAAATACATATCACATGACCACTCCTTAAATACTCCTTTTGAGCAGCAGTAATAATAAATTGAGAAGACACAAATCTGAAATCTGAAATTGAAGGACACAAACACTGAAATATGCATTTTATGTAATCAATAAAACACACACACACTCTATTTAATTTGAACATAAGAATTACACAAATTACACAGCAAAACATACAAAATCAAACTTTCGAACTATCTACAGTAAATACATTTTTAATAAAGAGTGAAGGAACAGAATATATATATAAATATATATTTTCAGTCCTACTTTTCAAATAGATTCGCCAACATCTCTTAGAGGACTCTTCAAATTTGGGGACATAGGCTGTATGGAGTGATGACGAAGGAGTGACTACAGGCTCTAGTGTATGCAAAGGGAAACTTGCATGAATATCGATACATCCCACCTGATGAGCCAGGTTTTCTCTTAACTCTATCTGGGTTAAGTTCACCTGTCTACGCTCATCCCCTTGTGCCGCATGCATATGTTGCCATTCCTTAAACAATATGAAACTATTGACTATGGCAATGTCTATGAAGTGGAAAATAAAGAGTCTTCCACCACTACTGAGTTTTTTGTAGGACATCGTAAGATTTTACCATTTGGTCTGACCAATCAACACCACCCATGTTTTTGTTATAATCGCTAATGACAGTGGGCTGGAGGGCCAGTCGCCATCATTTTTTACAAACCTAGTAATTTCGGTTGAGCCATTCTGGAGTGTAAATTGGAGATGCATGTATCTGCACGCGTGTCCTTCCACAGAATTACAAGTATATTCCCCTCAGTCCTACACTGCCTCATATACAAGCTGTCTTGCATTCCCATCTTTTGATGTCTTTAAATTCTGCTGGAAACAGTTTACGATTCACCCTGCATGTTCGACAGGCATTAGTTCCCATTTCTTGCAAGATTTTGATTAGGTTGAAAGAGCTGCTGGCACAAAGCTGCAAGGCAATCCTGATTATCCTCTGTGGTAGGGTCTACAACATGTAGAGCTGCTAAAAGAGCCTTGTAGCAGTCACTCAACATAAATCCCCTCTCCCACGAGCCCTTAAGTGACTTGGTTCCCAAATGACGATGGGAATCAGGGAGAATTGAAAACCCCATGAAAATGAGCAACCCAAGAAATGTGAAAATTCATCGGGGGTCACCTCAATCCAAGCTATTTGGTAGCTGGAATATGATGGACAGTTTAGGACGACATCCCACCCCTCACAGTTTGAAAAGCTGCATATCTCAGCAACTACAGCCCGAGTAAAAAAACGTAAATGAAAAAGTACATTTCTCACAACATCATATTGGAGGTTGACCGCACAGCGTGATGTGTGCTACCTAAGTCAATAACAATTGGACGCCTAGGCTTAAATGTGAGAGGTTTTAGTACCTGTGAATTGATGTCAGTGTACAAAGGATAAGAAACAGAGTCAGGGAAGCATTTATGCTTTCTAGGTGACTTGGGACCTGTGCGAGAATGGCTAGCCACAAATTAATAAGAGTAAGTGTTAGTGTCACTGTGAGTATCAGCCATATGAGAAATAGAAACAAACAATACATACACATTCATACATATCCAGTTGATGGTCTTGGCTGGGGATCAGGTTCCATCTCATCCTCAATCTCCTCGTGGTCTGGGTCTTCATGCAGTTGTTCCTGGTCCAGTAGACCCAGTTTTCAATTTGAAACAGTAAGTCCAACATTGGAAGTAATATCCTCTCTGGCACCGCCCAGGCAAATGGAGTGTGACGATGATGAGGATACATTTACTATTCACGCCCAGTAACCCTTTAACCATTAATATGTGATTTTAGCTTATATTTTCATGAGTATCTGTCAGTTTTCAGAAATAAAATCGTTGATTGGGTGGGAAAGATATTGAGACAGGAACCATGGGAATATTTGTTCCCAAATTTGAATGCTCTGGCTGGTAAGGGTTAAACTGCCCTGTATGGTGCTAAAAAAACTTTTACACATCCACCATTGAGAGCATCCTGACAGGAAACATCACAACCTGGTTTGTAAACTGCACAAAACAAGGTAGACTGACTCTACAAAGAGTGGTGCGATCAGCTGTGTGCATTACCAACATCGTACTCCCTGACCTCCCATCCAGCTACAGCAAACGATGCTGGACCAAAGCCAGGAATATCATGAAAGACCTTAGCCAAACTTATAATGGACTCTTCTCTTTGTTGCGGCCAGGAAAACGCTTCCACTTCCCGATGGCCAAAACAGAGAGAATGAGAAGGAGCTTATTTCCTCAGGCCTGGACCACACCAGGACTAGGTTCACTATTCAACACCCCACACTTGAAGCAATATTACACTCTGCATTATCATATTATTATATTATCATCATTATACATCTACAATATCACCTCTATAACATCATCCTGTTGCAGGTCAACATTACTGCACATTGAGCACTTTACCTTGCACAATGTACATCTGTAATTATGCACTATTACATGTTCAAATGGCCCTGCGATGGACTGGCGACCTGTCCAGGGTGTACCCCGCCTTTCGCCCAATGTTAGCTGGGATAGGCTCCAGCCCCCCGCGACCCTGTACAGGATAAGCGGTTGAAGATGGATGGATGGTGGACATGTTCAAATGCATACTTTGTACATGCAATATATTTCTTTTTTCTCCTAATTTATTGTGTATTTTATTGTGTTGTAAATTATGTTTTTTAATTGCGTTTTTTTACTTCTACTCCGTATCTATCTATCTATTTCTCTCTCTCTCTCTCTCTCTCTCTCTCTCTCTCTCTCTCTCTCTCTCTATATATATATATATATATATATATAGTAGCTTTTTTTTTAAGAATTGTAATTATGGATGACAGACATTATAAACAACATTTCTTATAAAGCAAAAAGGCTTTGTCATAATATATTTACACTTGTGCTTGTCTCTACTGACTTGAGAGTCTTCACATGATGACATTTCCACTAAGGGAATGCAGTGAGCATCAATGCTCCCTGGTTTTTATGGTGCATTGTGAGATTTTTTTTAGGGCGCGAACGTTTCACATGTTTCAGTGCCCTAGAATGATTTTGAGAATGACTCCCTGATCAATGCCCTGACAACTGAATTAGGGAACTGATTGAGATACACCCAAGGTCTAAAATGACTGCAGCCAGAGCTGGAAGTTGCACCCATATTCGTTTCCCCATTAAAACCCCCAGGAAAAAGGTGGATAATTAAATCATTAACAAGTATATACCATTCATCTGTGCTGATTCGTGCGCAGTTGATGACATCCACCAAAAGAGGGAGTGATGCGCAGGCCAACTAGAATGAAAATTTCTGACAATGAGCCAATCCTAGCAGTGAGGCACATCTCTCAACAGTCGATTTTTCCACAAAATAAAATTTAATAACTGACTAATAACCTTTAGAAAAGAACACTCAAACAAGGTTGAAATAAAACAGCCCTAAATTTAAATATAATCCCTGTGAATACAGTCACCCAATCACATATATTTATGGTACGGACAGGTTTGGAAGGGTTACTTTTGAAATGTATTCCACTACAGATTAAAGAATACATCTTGTAAAATGTAATTTGTAACATATTCAGTTAGATTACTCAAGGTCAGTAATGTATTCTAAATACTTTTGGTTCTTCAGCACTGGTAGATATTTTCACTTTTTTTTACTATAAAAACTCTGCCAGTACAGTAAGACAAAATACACATTAAAAATACATTCTCTGAAAAACCTAAATGTCGTATGCAGTGTTGTTTCAAACTGATCTGAAGATTTCAATAGATAAATCAAACTGATCTTGTTTTAAGGATTTTTAGATATTTTTACAGGAAAACAATACAAAAAATGTTATCAAAAATAAGATTTTTGCCCTTATATCAAAGATCTTCTAGAAAAAAAAAAAGAAATTATAATCTAACATGAATTTTCTTGATAAAAAATATGATCATGCCTGGTAACATGTGCATGTAAAATTGCATTTTAGCTTAGCGTAAAGCTGACAATTTACAAAAGGTTTATTTCTATTTCTTCTGATCCAAACTTACTTCAGACTTGCTTCTCTGTCTGCTCGTATGAATGTAACACATCAAAAGAAAGTGTTTCACCGCTGTTCAAATGCACTTTGGATAGCACAATTTATATGTAACCCTAACCCATCTGAAAGGAGTAAATATTAAATGAACCAAATCACAATGAAAGGCAAAGTAATCTCTTCAGTAATAAAACTACTTTTTAATGTAACTGTATTCTAATTGCCAATGATTTCAGTTGTAACTGTAGTGGAATACAGTTACTAATATTTAGTATTTTAAATACGTAATCCTGTTACATGTGTTCTGGTACTCCCCAACTCTGGGTACAGAACAGCAGTAATGTTCACTATATTACCAGTCCAAAGGCACTCTGGAGTTTTTCCACAAAAGCTGCTGCAGCCACCAATAAATAAATAAGCCGTGGGTTTTAACAGTGAATGAGGGCTTGAAAATGGTCCTTATACTGTACTCTTATCCAGTGAAGGTGATGTACTCAGGATTAAATTGGGTTACAACTTGAATGGGCACTGTAGCAAAGCTCTTAGTTCGGGCCATGGAGGAATCAGGAGACAGCGAAGCAGGTTCAAGGTCAGTCTTTTAATTTTCAGCTTTACAGTTATTACAACAAAATAACGCGTTTTACAAAAGGGAAACACTCTGGATACTCATGCTTGTCGGTCAGTCTCTCTCCCTCTCCGATGCTCAGGCATGCCTTTTATGTCTCCCTCCGCCATCACTATAACGAGAGACAGGTTGTAACAGGGCTGCCGTTGGTGGGGATCAAACCCAAGTCTGTAGTGCTCAAGTGTCAGGTGTTCTACCACTGAGCTAACTCTCTAATTATTGAACCCAAGAGCAGAAGAGCAAAGAGTCTGGAAACTAGCGTTTCTTCCAAAAATATATAATCTTTTAATCATAGAAAAAGGTAAAGTACAAAATAAACAAGAAAGCCGAGCTTCCACAAAACTGAGAAACAAAAGAGACACAAGGGTCAAAAGTACAAATAAACTGGGAGAGCCGAGCTTCCACAAAACTGAGAAACAAAAGGGACACAAGGGTCAAAAGGTACATCAAGGATGAGGCTTAACTTGAGAACTGGTCACAGGAGGAACATGATACAAAGGCTCAAATCTGAACACATGGTTGAGAAACAAGCAGGCTTATATAGGGCTATGTACAGGTGCAGGGAATGAGGGTTAATGAGTAGATGGTTAAACCAGGTTAAGGGCGTTGGTGCCCTCTGCAGGTCTGGAGGGGAAAAGCACCCCAAAGAGGAGAACCCTTACACAGGTGTTAGAGATAGTTATGAACCAGGTGACAAGCCTTGCTGCTCTCTCTCTCTCCCGCAGACCGACACATGACCACACCCTCCATGCCACATGCCCCTACCGCTGACTCAGGCCGGGGCAACATCCGGCCTAACCTGCCTACCCCAAACCCCCCCCCCCCACCCCCCACTGAGGACCTTGTCCATAAGGAGTGAATGAATACCTCCGGCCTAAGCTCCACCCTCTCTGTAACCACCTTCGCCAAGGCTACAGGAACCACCTCCCTCCATGGATTGAGGAGGTTGAGGTGGTAGGTTTGACATGCCCCTCTCCTATCTGTTCGCCTAACCTCATAATCGAGATCTCCGACTTGTTGTGTGACCTCAAAGGGTCCTTACCACTTGGAGAGTAACTTGGAACTCGAAGTGGGCAGCAATACAATCACTTTATCTCCCTGTGCCGATTCGCGTAGTTGAGTGTCCCTGTCGTACAGTCAGCATTGACGTTATTGTGCTTCAAGCAAATTCTCCTGTGTTACCTGCCCCAAAATGTGGAGTTTTTATCTAAGTTCAAGAACATATTAAATTAGATTTTTACTATTCATAGGTCCTCCCAAGCTTCCCGTATGACGTCAAGCACAGGGAAAACCTGGTGGAGACTTGTGGGACATCTCGTACTGCAAACAGCAGGGGTTAGAGCCACTTATCCCAGTTTTTAGCAACTTCATGTATGAACTGACAAATCATATTTTAATTATTAAATAGGTCGACCAACCCATCAGTTTGCAGGTGATAAACGCTGGTGCAAATTGACTTAATGCATAATAATTCATACAGTTCGCATAGTGTGCGTGACATGAATGCTGTGCCTTGGTCAGTGAGGATTTCCATTGGAATCCCCACTCGGGAGATTATTTTGAAGAGTGCCTCCACAATCCTACGTACTGAGATGTTGCATAGTGGCACTGCTTCCGAATACCGCGTTGCATAGTCCACCAGAACTAAAACAAAGTGATATCCGCGTGCAGTCTGTACTAATGGCCCGCCAAGATCCATGGCAATTCTGTCAAAGGGGATCTTGATCAATGGTAGCGTGTGCTTTTGGCGTGGCCGGTGGATTCACCAACTGACATTCCCGGCATGCTGCACACCACTTGCAAACATCCTCGTGAATGCCCGGCCAAAAGAAACAGGCCATTAGATGGTTCAAAGTCTTTTCATGACTTAAGTGGCCAGCTATAATGAGATTATGATTATGGATTATAATGAGCTGCCTGGAAGAGTGTTTCCCGATGGCTTTTTGGTACTAACATCTGAGTTGTATTCTCTTTGGTTTGAGTATCCTGTGTCACTCAATACAATCGCTCTTTAATAATAGAAAAGTATGGGTACATGAGCGCAACACCGGGCTGAAGCTCTTGACCATCAATACTTTCACTTGATCAAAGGCGTGCTTGAGGGATTCGTCACGTGACAGCTCCAGAGGGAAATCCCCCTCAGGGAAACCCCTGAGAATGTGAATTCATCCTGATGTAGAACCGACGTTGACGACCCTGGCACACCCTCACCAGCCATAGTATCATACATCAAACTCTGCCCCACTACTTTGCAGGACCCATCCACACATATTACCCTCAATAGATTTTTAAAACCGGACAAATTGGTTCCCAGAATTAGTGTATGGGTGAGGTGGGAATTAACCGCAGACTCGACTCTATACCTTTTCTCCCTGAATTGTCAATCTCAATGGTTACCACCAGATACTACAGATACGGGCTCCAAGGAGGTTGCAGTGCTCTTTTTTACAACACTTGTATTACAGACCTTACAATTCCATATTTATTCCAACATGATTAGCATGTGTGGTAGCTCACCTGAAGAACCCTGAAGAATGTGGTTTGAGCCCAGCCAACCATGCAAGGTGGCACGCAAGAAGAAAGTGTCAAAAAAGTAACACAAAATTATGTGGTAGCTTCATAAAATTTGCATTTCATTTCACGTTTGCTTTTTTACAACAGTATCAGTTAGGTTTAAGTGCTAGCAAAAGGTAGGATGTCTGTTTTCACCTCTCATGTGCTTTAGGAACAATATTGGTTTTACCTCTTGATGGAAGCAAGCACAATAAGGAGGGCCGTCATCTGGGAGAGGGCACTTAGCTCGACTGACTCTAGCGGCTCGAAGGGGGTTCTCTGAAGGCCCGTAAGGACCATGGAGTGATCCCACAAGGGGAACAGGCATGGCCTGGGAGGATTCAGCCTCCGGGCACCTCTTAGAAAGCTGATGATCAGGTCACGCTTCCCTAGGGACTTGAATGAGAGCACTGACCCGACTGCGCACCTCTGCGGGTCTTCAAATTGGGAAGAACACGAATTGCAAACAATTTGTAAAGCTCCCTGGTAGAGGGAGCTCTGGCTTGGTTGATCATGTCTATGACAGCTGGTGGCAGACCACTCAGATCTTCCGCATCCCATCCATGGGTCAGGCGTGGAGGTTCCAGAGGTCTGGGTATGGATGCCAAAGGGTGCCCTTTGAGGTGACCATGATGCATCTGGACACCTGCTGCAGGAGGACTCCTCTCCGCAGAAAACAGAGGTCGTTCCATGGGTTGAATAACAGATTTCAGTGGGGGGTGAAGATCACACGATGTGCCAGGTTGCCATGCCCATCTTGTGACTCGAGTCAGAAGCCAGTGCTGAAGCAGTCTCATATGCGTATACCCTAGCAGCGTGACAATGGCTGAGGATGCCATATGCCCCAGGAGCCTCTGGAACTGTCTTAGAGGGACCGCAGTGCCTATTTTGAATGACGAGAGGCACTCTCACTGACTGCGTGTGCTCGTTTGTGAGGTGCGCTATCATTGAGACTGAATATAACTACATGATGAGAAAAGAGATGCTCTGAACCAGGGAGAGCTTGCTCTTTTTCCAGTTTACCTGAATCCCTAGACGGCTAAGGTGCCTGAGCACTTGTTCCCTAAGAGCGCGTAGTGCCTCTCGAGAGTAAGCTAGGATCAGCCAGTCGTCTAGGTAGTTGAGTAAGCGGGTGGCCACTTCCCTTAGTGGGGCAAGGGCAGCCTCTGCGACCTTCGTGAACATGCGAGGGGACAGGAACAGGCCCGAAGGGGAGGACCTTGTACTTGTATGCCCGGCCCTCGAACGTGAACCATAGAAAGGGTCAGTGTTGGGGCAAAATTGCGACATGAATGTATGCATCCTTCAGGTCTACTGCTGCAAACCGATCTTGATGCCGGACGCATGTTAGAAGGTGTTTTTGCATGAGCATCTTGAACGGGAATTTGTGCAGAGCCCGGTTGAGAACTCGCAGATCCAAGATTGGTCTCATCCCACCTAATTTTTGGGGTATGATGAAGGAAGGGCTGTAGAAATCTAAGGGGACAATCACATTTGACGTGCCTGGTGGGGCTTCGTAGCGGTAGTGTGGCGTCGAGAGGCAAAGTTACGTCCTGAAGCATGTGTGCTGAGAAAAGACTCAAAGCACTTACCTTGCTCCTCGTACCCTGACTGAGGAGAAGGTCCTAGTGAGGCGTCCTCTGGATTCATAAGAACCGGCCAGCCGTGGTGAAGAACCGGCCAGCCGTGGTGTGTATGTGGTACAGTTGTGGATGTGGAGGTGAAAGGTCTACGTTCATAGTGTCAATTTGACTGTAAGAGTTTGATGCCGTGACGCCATGAGAACGTTCTTTTTGGTACCACAGCACAGTCGGGGTGTGGGAAAAGGTTTCCCTACTGGGGGATGGAGTGGTCTAGAGGCCAACTCTGTAGAGGCTATCTCGTTCCCTAAGTCGACCGTCTCAGAAACTCCTGGCCTTTTGTGTCCGAGAGCTGGACCTGGGTTGGGGCGGAGCTGCCTGAGCTTTTGCAGTCACAGGGGGACGTCCTCGGCAAACAGATAGGGTACGTGCTCTTGGGCAATGAGGAGGTGTGATGTGTTGAATGGTCTCTGTCTGTTTTTTCACCGCTGAAAACGTTTTCCTCAGCGGCGTCGCCAAATAGGCTTAGCTTGGAGACGGGGTTGTTCAGAAAACAAACTTTGTCAGTATCCCGCATCTCGACTAGGTCCTGCCACAGTTGTCGTTCCTGGACCACAAGGGTGGCCATCGCCTGTCCGAGTGCCCGCGCTGCGGGCTGTGGCATGCAGAGTGTAAGCGGCCCGTCTGGTGGCGCTGTAGGCTTTGGATGCCAGGAGGGGAGTACTGGGCGATCCCACCAAGTGGCTGCTTTGTCCACTTGGGGGACCTCTTTGTACCCATGGAAAAAGTGTAGGTGATACATCTGATAATTAAAATTTGGCCAAAACAAGATATCTTAGGAGGCAGCATAATTAAGATACCTACCTTTTGGAACAGCCTTCGCGTCGGGAGCGTGCCTATGATGTCTTAAAATACTGCCTCCGGAGCACGCTCTCTAGGTTTTGGAACAGACCCCTCATTTGTGATTTTTGTGCTCTACTTCATGATTTCTCTGTTTTACCCATCATACCTCACTGAAATCAATTAGCTATCAAATGACAATGTGTACATGACTGTGTATATAGTACTACAGTCAGAAATGTAAAATTATTTATCTTTTTGAGCCTACTTAAATTTAAGTGTGGGTAAAAAGTATAGCTCACTACTCAAAGTAGTTCCATCTGCAGGGTTGAACTATGTTGAAATGTGATGGAGCACGGCTGTGTGTACAGTAATGCAATGTTGCCACTTTCCACACACCCTCTTTTTTGGTACACACAGCAGACATGTAGCTGAGCTGTCAGACACACACAGCGGGCAAAGCCCCGGAGGTTTAGAGCCCTGGTGCGGAGCCCACATCTCCAGTGCATTCTAATAAGCTCTCAGCAGCCTGGCTCCATGCAAACCAAGGTTAATCAAGGTGTCAACACCTGTCACTGGAATTGGACATTGCTCTGGGGTGACATGAGCAAGCACCATAAGTATGTATAGTCCCACAATGTGACACTCCCTTTGTTCCCATTTTACATTTTAGGATCAGTGTACCTGGCTCTTCCATATTGGTTTGTTTTATTCAGAGAAAATTTCCAGGTTCTTTCTGCCTTTTGACTTATAAGTTTTAAAATGTAGATTCTGCAGAATGACAGAAAAACCTCACTGTTACAGTACTGAATAAATTTAACACTTGATCATTGTAGCATTCTTTGTTGGCACTAATCTAAATATACTGTTTCTAAAATAGGGTCGCTCTCTCTCTCTCTCTCTCTCTCTCTCTCTCTCTCTCTCTCTCTCTCTCTCGAGCAATTTTCATCTACCTTCAAATTTTTAATTTGATTTAAATTATGTCGACATTTCACTTCAGCCTACAGTGCTCTAAAACTTTTAACACGTGGCTGTGAAATGGTGTATTCTATTTAATTTTGGGCTTGAAGTGCAGACTATGAATTTTGATTACCATTGTATTTCTCAATATTATGTAATTTTTAACAAATTAGATCATGATTTATTTGAAGGCATTTCAATATTGGCAATGCTAAAAATATTGAACTGCGAAAGATTTTTTGCTTTAATTTAATTGAGATTACATCTCCATTAATCTGCCGCCTTTCCCTTAGTCTTTCTTGATTCTGTTGGATATGCAGTAGTTTATTCAGTTAAGGTCAATCAGGTTTTCAGCATGTTGCTAAATAGCTGCTTAGTGGCTCAAAAGAGCCCACTCCCAAGTCTAGTACATTTGGCTCGTGGCCCTGCTTCAAAGTAAGTCCAAGGCATTTTTGCACATTTTATCGTCCGCCAGGTCTGAGTCTTGAGTCTAACTGCTCAGAAAAGTAAAATTACACCTCTTTTTAACAAGCCTCATAATTTTAGGTGTAATTCACGTCTGTAGCACAAATGTGCAGGACAAGGTATGTGCCAGAGTTTAAAGAGATCATATAATAAGGAATCAAATTGGCCTTGCTCTTTTAAGATTAAAGAGTTTGAAGTACTTTAATTGTTGGAACTTAGAAACGTCCTGCCTAGTTCAAAATGATCAAAATCATTCACTGAACTTCCACAATGAGTTAATTATGAGTAGAAAGCAGGATAGATACTATAAACCTTATTCAGAGCAGTGCCATTTTTAATATTTGACAGGAATGAAAACAAAGCTGTGAACGATATACTTACAGTCTGTACAATGGCATGAACTGTATGAAGTCACATAAATGTCCTACATCACAGCTAATTTTCTCCATTAAATCATGTTGTCTGAAGTTTTTTGTATGCTAAAATTGTTTTCAGTGTTTCATCAGCTGAACGATCAACACCAATTTTAACAGTGCAGTCCATTGAAAGTATTGCACTTCTATCCCTCACAGCTCCATTTTCATCCTGTCAAAATGAAAAATGGCACTACACTGCATAAGGTGCATTATTTCCAAACACCATTAGAACAAATATGTGAACATTTTGCCAAACCTCGGTCTGTTTCGGCTGGTCATGTGTAGCACGTTCAACTCTGCATATCCTGTTTATTTTTATTTAAAATCTCTGACTATTTAAGTATGTCATTTCAAGTTTCAGTGACATATCTTAGTGCAAGTTGTTTTGTTATCCTTTCACTACTAATTTTTAAGCAGATCTGGAGAATGTGCTCAGGATTCACATGCAAAGGGGGCATTTCTTAAAGGCACAACAAATACACATTTAATACTAGTAAGTATTGTACTGTTTTTCAGTAAAAAAAATACTGTAATACAATTTTTTAAATTATAACAGCATAAGAGCAGTACAGCAAATGTGACCAGCCTGATTGTTCATTATATGTGACTAGGTTGCATGAGATATACTTACTTTAAAATTAAAATAATTTATAATTATTTGTTTATGATTTACAGTAATAACAGACTTTTGTTTTTACATTATAGTAATACGAATTTGGATGAGGATGTGGATAAATATAATGTCACTCAAAAAAAATAGTTTAAGGGCCTATTTTTTCTAGACAAAAAATAATTATTTCTTTCAATTTTGGTGTGTAAAATGACTATGGCTTGTTTTGTTTTTAGTTTCATGAGTAGGGCCATTTCTGAGAATATGGGGGTCCTAAATGAAATCCTATTTGGAGGCCCTTTGGAGATACATTCTCCCTTCCCTCTCAGGCCACTAGGGGGCCCCCTGATTAATTTAGCCAAAACACATGCCTGAGTCTTAATAGCAGCTTTTAGTATATTTAAAAAAAAAATAAAACTACAAAAAATGTTATATATTTTTCTTTGTGGCTCGGGGGCCCTTAGTGGCCGGTTGTACCGTTTATTGTCATGGTCCTGTCACCCTGTCAGTTTGGGTTTTTATCTGACAGGACCATGGCATCGTCGTCCAATGTCTGTCTTGTGTTTCATTGTCTTTGTGTGAGTGCACGGTTTGGGTTGAATTCCCTGCCGTGCGTCATGAAACAATCTTGTTTCATGTATTGAGCATGGTGTCTGGATCCTGACCCTTCAGTCTGTTTTGGTTTTGGTGTCTGGATCCAGACACTTATGTTCCATGTCTTGTCTAATATTGTCGTGAGTGCTTTGCGCTTGTCATCTTGGCAGCATGCTCTCGCGCCAGTAATCTATTTCCACCACTGGAGTCGCAAGTTCGAATCCAGGGTGTGCTGAGTGACTCCAGCCAGGTCTCCTAAGCAACCAAAATTGGTCCGGTTGCTGGGGAGTGTAGAGTCACATGGGGTAACCTCCTCGTGGTCGCAATTAGGGATTCTATCTCTCCATGTGGCTCGTGGTAATTTGTACGTGAATCGTGGAGAGTAGCATGAGCCTCCCGTGCTGTGAGTCTTCGCGGTGTCATGCACAACGAGCCACGTGACAAGATGTGCAGATTGACTCCCTCAGAGGTGGAGGCAACTGAGACTTGTCCTCTGCCACCCAGATTGGGGTGAGTAACTGCGCCACCATGAGGACCTACTAAGTAGTGGGAATTGGGCATTCCAAAGCGGGAGAAATTGGGATAAAATAAAAAATAAAAAATTTTAAATGACCAGATGTGTGTTGCGCATGCGAGCTGTCTTCATGTTGTACTGAGGTTCAGTCACTTCAGTCTGAGGTTTCGGGTCTGTGTGTGGCCGAACTCTCGCTCTGCTATCCTGTCTTGTTTTTGTCACCTGTTGCATGCATTGCATGGCGTTTGCCTCGCGATGTATGCTCAGGTTTTATTTAGTGTGAGGATGCGTGGCGTCGCCGTATATTGCCTTATTGTCTTGACGATGTGCGCTCATGCCATTCGGGTGTTTTGTTGTCTTGTGAGAGCACGTGGCTTTGTTCTGTTTCTGTATCACCGCATATTTCTCTGTCTTAAGTCATACACTGCCTCCTTGTTTGCCCATTAGTAGTTTATTAGTCACACCTGCCCTGTCTTTTTAACCTGTTGATTTTCTCCCTATTTTAGTCTCCTCCTATGTGCCATCCAGTGCCAGTTTTTCTTGTGTACCTAGTCGATCATGTGTGTTCATTCGGTCGGTCTTGTATATTCCCTGCTGGTCCTATTTCCCCTACCTCGTTCCTGTTTCAGTCCGGTCGGTCATGTTTCCCTTTGCCTAAACCTGGATTACCATTTTTCCCCTTCGCCCCAGCCTGGATTACCATTGTTCCCCTTCGGGGTAGTTTATGTTTATTTTTCCCCCTTGTAGGAGTTTTTTTTTTATTTCTTTTTTATTTATTTTGTATTAATAAATTCCTTATTTATTTTCACTCTGCGTTTTGGTCCTGAGCCTCATTATTCTCTGCACATCCTGACATTTATAGTTAGAAACAGCCCATTCGTGAGACTCAACTAATTGCAAAAATGGACAGAGTGAACTATGACCCTCCAATCAGGTACTATTTTGGGCCAGGGAATCAGAGTAATTAAACCTATTTCAATGGCTGTTATTTATCACTTCTAAATGTGCCCTCTGTATATAGTGCAGTAAAAATAAAAGATTATTAAGTTGTGTGAAACTGACCTACAGTGTGAGCAGTAGTCATTAATCTCTAAGTATAGATGCACAGTTTATATTGCCTGCATTGTTGACACAATTATTTAATGTATGGAATTTAATGTATACAATTACCAACTAAATATGGTAATTGTACAGGCTTATTTGCAACATTGAGACATCCCCAAGTATAGCTTCACATTTTTTACAGTTCTATCATAGGTATTTGAGCATTTTTATTTATTTTGCCAAAACAGGGACTTTACTCAAACACCAAATTATTATTGTGGAAGCCACAACCAATTAGATTAACCTCTCCTCGGCACCTCAAGTGTAATAGGTAGGGCACATCCAGTCATCACTATGAATTTCATGGCAGCTTAAGTCAAAACTAGTTATGTCACATCCTATTTAAGAACCATTATCAACTATGAAGATCTTGAACATGAAAGGTTCAGATATTTATTTAATATTTAATCTAAACATACATTTTAATATGTCATTTGCCAATATCTGTGGTACTGCCAAGAGGCAAGAGAATCAAAGACATCAAAATCCTGACGTCAAAGAGATTTGGTGTTGAATTGACAAACATCTCCAAAAATAAAGAAAAAACAGCCCCTCGATCAACATAGAATTGTTTAGCTACAGACAACAACATCATGAAATCGTTAACTTTATATGTGATGGCATTGACATTTATCAAATGATATGAAGATTGTAAAAATAAATTCAAACAGGATCTGACAATCATAGAGCCTGCTTTTTTATTCCTGTTTTTCCACATTCAGTTATGGTGATCAGATGTGTGGCAGCATGGCATTTTAGAGATTGGACTCGGCCATGATGGGTGGAAAACATGTTTACTTCCTCAGACAATATTAGACCCTGTATTATAATGAGCTGCCAAGTGCTCATTTTAAGATACTGTGTGATATTAATATTCTCTCCTGGCTGACCCTTTATAAAGTGTACATCACAAAACAAACCTTGTGTTGAAAAGAAATCAAAACACATAAAAAATAAGTTAACAGGTAGACAAGTATATAAATTTACAGTATATACAATCGCATACAATGAAAATATATCAGCGTTTTAGTATTCTAAAGGTTCCAAGTTGCCCGCTCGAGAGCTATATATCTCAAATAAAAGTTACAGTAAAAAAAAAGAGGAAGATGCTATCTGCATCATCAACAAAATAATACACAAGTAGTAAGGCTTTCCTCACAAAATCCAAACTGTGATAGCTAAGCACAACCAAAGGGCAGCCGTTTTGAAAAGATAATTTTCAAAATTTCAGAAAAGATAAAGAGCACTAAACATGACAGGCACCTATACTTGACCTTCAAAATGAAACAAATTAAATAAAAATATATTCATATTTGTGTTTATATGTTTATAAAATTAAACACTGAATATCATAATTTCTTAAACACAGTGCTGCCAGATCGAAGGCAACATGTTCTCAATGCAATTTAGTTTTCACTATCACTTCTTATGGAAAAAAAAAACATTTGTAGAATAATTCTGTACACTATATACTGTACCAGTAAACAAAATGTAAAAGTTTGTTTTTAAATATTTTTTTAATTTGTATGTATATCCAGTGTATCGAAAAAAAAAAAAAAAGTGTTGCAGGCACTTAAAGTTCTTCTCCAACGTGTTGGTGTTTTTACAGTTGAGCGCAGTGGGAAAAGGGGTTGTTTGGTTATTCCTGGATTGTGTTGGATTCTGCACCAGTCTTAGCCGAGGATGTCCAAGTAGACAGGTGTGGCTTTTCCCAGAGCATAAAGGACTTTCTGAATGTCTTTGATGTTCAGCCGCTGTTGTGGTTCTCTTTGCCAGCAGCCTAACATGAGGTCGTACACTTCCTTAGGACACAGACGAGGCCTGTCTAGAACCCGACCTTGGGTTATGCATTCAATGACCTGGAAAAAGAGAGGAAGTCAAACATCAAAGTGAAAAGATAGAAATAAACTCAATATACATAAGTAGACATTTAACAAGCACTTTTTATTACAGGGACTGTCCCCTTGCAGCAACCTGAAGTAAGGTACCTTGCTTAAGGTTACAATGGATAGCTCATGGCATGCTCATTACAGGTTTCGAACCAGCAACCAAAGCTTTAGCCACTACACCACACAATAGCTCTGTTACAAAACCATTGAGCTGCCTTGCTGTTTACTGCCTACATAGGCAGCTGCCTTCTAAAGTCTTCTATGGAAAAGTTATTTGTCACTCTTCGCTAGAAAAATACTAGAAACAGCTGAGCAACTGTTAACTGTTTGCAAACATTCTGACACCGCTTACGCCGCTGGGGGCAGTATTCAGAGGAGCAATACAATTTGAGATTTATGCTGTCCTGTCAATAAACTACATGTAAAAATTAACCAATGTGACATTAAAATGTGAATTTGATTTGTTATAAATTACTACATCCCTCGTTCATTGAATAGAATACACATGAGATCAGTAAAAGAAGCTGTTTTAACCACTTGATGATGATTTAAATCCATGTGTGTGCACCAGATAATGTGTAATGTGTCATGTTTACGTTCTGCATTTTGATGCTATTGCTAACATGCTATGCATGGCCATAATTTGCAGTGGTTACACTCTGTTATTGTATTTAATGATGAAACTTAATTTTTTGTTCTTGTTTTTAAAGAAAGACATTAATAAGTCTTACTTTGGGCAGAGGTGTGAAAAGCTTACAGGCTGCAAACAAAGGCACATGAATGAAGCAGAATATCAAACAACCGAGTAAATGGGAACTTAAAAGTACTTGAGTAGATTTGGTTACTTTTATAGTCTTGGAAAATGCCTCCATGTGAATGCTCAAAAAGGTACTTTTGACCCAGCTCAACAACTCTGCACTCCAGTGTGTTAATGATGCTATCTGTAATCTTGACTGAGTGAAGAAATAAACTCAGAAAAGATTGATGTCAAAGTAGGTAGTCACACTTTGGACCAATGGCAGTAAGAAGCTGTTAACAGTAGGTCAAATGTGTTCCTGAAAATCCACGCTGACAAATTTTCGAAACACAGCAAAAAACTCAAAAACTTTATGGCCAGATTTAGTTTGAAATGATGACAGATCTGTTCTTTCTTCGATTTAGAATGGAACCTCATTGTAACCAGTTTGGAACGTTTAGTGCTATGTTCCAAAGCAGTGGAGCAATGGTTTGGAACACCTATTTGGCGTTAGCATGTGGCTATGCTAATGATATAATACTCTAACAAGCACGCAAATACATAAACCTTTCTAATATTTAACAAAATAGTCAACTTTTAATTAGATTAAACCATTTGTTAGTCAATGCATTATGTGATTGCCATATCCATGAAGCAAACATGTAATGCTGCCTAAGAATATTTTGCTTTTTGATGTGTTGAAATCTGCTAACTTGATTTTTGACAGCATCACGCCCTTCCTGTAGAGATCACACTCATGCTCTAAAAATGTTGTTTTGACACAGACGTTCAAACACTGTATCTATTCATGTGAAAAATTACCTCGTTATTGGATAACTGAAACCATGGCTGTTTCCCATAGGTGAAGATCTCCCACATAATGACTCCAAAGCTCCATACATCACTATCTGTGGAGAATTTCCTGTACATGATGCTCTCTGGAGGCATCCAGCGTATGGGCAGCATGGTGTGACCTCCCACCTAGGAGAGAGATTACGCATCAGAACAGCTCAAAAACAACCCATCTTACGTGGCATGGATGACTGTTACAGAGAATAAACAGAGAAAACAAACTATTACTCCAGTCCGGTATGCAAACATACACTGTATTTCAATTACAGGGTGTCTGCAGTAAAAAGTATTTTCAAGATGATTGAAAAAGGGTTAGTTCATCCAAAAATGAAAGATTTGTTCCAAACCCAAATGGCTTTCTTTCATCTGAGGGATGAGAAAAGAGAAGCTAGGCAGAATCTCTGAGCTATTCTTTCCATACAATAAAAGTAAGTGCAGATGGATGCAGTCAAATTCCAAAATTGACAAGAAAATGCCATAAAATATCATGCAAGTATTCCATAGGACATGGGCACTACAGTCAAAGTCTTTTGAAGTTACACAAATAGATTTGTGTGTTGTTGTTTACAAATAATATATAATACTGTATATCATATTTGCACTTCTGCAAATAACAAACTTTGGCCCAACGTGCAGTTACGACATGTTATAACCAATCATGATCACTGATGTGCAACATAATTTTTGTGACATATTTACTGTAAATATACTCAAACATGAATGAGATTTGATAGATACAGCAGAGGAAAGAATTTCACCGAATAAGTTTCCATTTTGGTCTGTTACTCACAACTTTTGTGATCCTTATATGGTGAATTATTATTATTATTAATATTTTATGTTTTGGAAGCTGTATTGGGATGACATGAGGGTGAGTAAATGATGACAATTTTCTTTTTGGTGTTATAATTGTGTTTAGAATTATGGCAAGTAAATTACTTATAAACCCAATAGCAGAAAATAGTCTGGCAGTGGATAACAACATCTGAAATGTCTGAATAAACTGGCTGCTTTAACTTTAACTGTGGCTATGGTTGACAGACCAAATGATAGACCCTTCTTCAAAACAAAAGACAGAAGGAGGTACTTCTTTACTGCACACATGGGACTCTTATGTAATAATGTAAAAAAATACTTTAAAACAATACAACACAACTTATTGGTTATTAAAACTTACAAAATCTTTAGGCCACTGAGATCATGTCTTACTCCTTTGTCCTTGTTTTAAGTCTTCCACAAGTAGAGCCAAATTGATTAAACAATAACGCATTAATTGTGCCTGTACTCAGCTTCGATTAGACTGGCTTATTCTCAAATCTATTTCTTATTCACGTCAGTTCCACTTCATTCATCATGTCTGAGCCAGCATGAAATGGAGTCAATAGGACTGCTGGGTTTTGTTGAAGCCCTTCCAGCTCTGCATGGAATTCTCAACGTTTAACTATTCTGTCTGTTATGTACTGTTACACTGACCTTACTTCCAGTTGGCAGAGGGCTGGTTGGAGGAATATACTGTATGCTTGCCAACTTTTACGTTTGGAGCCAAGTAGGTAATTTCCTGTAGGAATACTGATCAATGCCTTTAGTCAATATCTTTCATTTCCTTTAAAACAATCTTTAATGCTAATTTTTTGTGACTATTTGTATTTGTTTTGTTTTTTTGCCACTTTTGTTGATAGTGATTGTCAAGAGAGGACAGAAGGTTATGGGGACAAGAGGAACAAATGAGATGGAGTTGGACTCGAACTTGTGTCACCAAATGAGCACCACAGCTCAGTGTGTCAGCATAGGAGCAAACTGGTAAGCCAATGCTCTAACACGCACACATATATGTACATTTTGAAAAATAATGTGTAATTGTAGGCATGATTTTATTGTATTTTTGGGGTTTTAGACAGGATCAGAACATGGCACAGGCTAAATTCAAACCTTTGCCTCTTAGTGCATGCACTATTCATCGTGATTAAAAAGGTGAAAAACCACTAGGGGGCGATTAAGAAATTAAGAAAGTAAAACACCAAAAACACAAGAAGAAGAATGTTAAAGTTAAAGTGGAGACTGACAGAACAGGGAGGAACTTAAATATTGACCTTTCTCACCCACACCTATCATATCACTCCAGAAGACATTGATTTAACCACTGGAGTCTTCAGGATTACTTTAATGCTGACTTGTGTGATTTTTGGAGCTTCAAAATATTGGCACCCATTCACTTGCATTGTATGGAGAAATTAGAAATTCTTCTAAAAATCTTAATTTTTGTTCTGCTGAAGAAAAAAGTCACACATCTGGGAAGGCATAAGGATGAGTATTTTGGGTACAAACTCCAGTCACTGGTTATACCCCTAAATACTAATCTTTCTTAATCAAAATTACTTATTTAAAAGTGATGAAAATAATCCCTTCATACCTTAAAATGGCTAAGATATAACTCTACACCATTGCCTCATTTAGTATGCGTGTATCTATGAATTTATAAATTAGTCCACACCTCCATCTCCACTCACCCCTGCACTGCTTGCCTGCAGATCGGGCTCATTGTGTCCCCAGGATAAATTCATGGGACTGTGTTGGGCTTCAATATAAATTTAGTGGCAAAACCCATCTCTGTTTGGGTAAAATTTTCAAAACTTTTCTCTGGAATATGACTACTGCAAACCCAAGTTTTTTGCTGGGACATTACAATTTTTCCAAATGAACTGCAGCTATTTATCTTGGAATGCTCACCATTTGTCCTTTTTCAGTTCTAATCTTTCTCACATGAAAGTAAATAGCCAGCATAAATAGTTAAAATTATATTGGAGATACCTGATGATGTGTTGTTAACTGCTAATTTAAACAACCTGGCTAACAGTGATTTTAAAGTAGTAAGTGACTTAAATGTGGAACACACACATATTGTCCTCTAACTTAGTTCAAATTACTTTCAAATCCCTTAATCAAGTAAATTGATTAAGTGATCATTTAAACCACTATCCATTGTATCACCCAGGGCTTTGTGGTTAAGGCTGGAGCAATTAGCCTGGCATGGTGAAAACTCATTAAAAAGTAAAAGAATGAAAGTGAAAAGGAATAATCTCTCTAGTCAATGTCCACATTTTCATACTCTGTCAGCCTGGTGTGGGTGTCAGAAGAGGGGATGTGTTTGTTTTTTATCAGCAGTTTGTTAACAGGATTACTGACTAGTCTGTGGTTCAGGGATAGAGGGGGAGATTGGATTATGGGTATGAAGAGCAAAGCAGCATGGTGGGGAATGGATTACAGCCCCACTAGAGCAATTCCCTGGGCATAGATGCTTTTATACTTATTAAAAGGGGAAGTAGATTCATGCATACAGGACAGATAACAGATTTCTCCTACTATTCAAAACTTGTTAAAGATTTCAGAAAGAAAATTATGATGGTCATTTATTTATAGAGGGTGGCAATTTGTGACAAATAAAGAAGTGCCAGTGTGACCAGTATATTGCACTTGTTTATAGCATGTAATCAGCTATTTGAGGTGATAAAACCAAAGCAAGTACAATATAACTTTTGGTGCAGACCCAACTCAGTTGAACGATAGAATTTGATTTGTTTTCTTGGTGTGAAAGTGTTTTTTCTACCTTGTGAGAGCACCAGCACACAGCACCCTGCTTAAAAAGTTAGTCTAGGCTAGGGTATGGCTCATGCAACTCTTCAAACTGGTCGAATTGAAACATGTTTTTACAAATTTATTTTTACATGACTTGTACATATCACAGCAAATTCCTGGTGAAATTAATACTTCAGGAGTTAAAATAACAATGATTTTTTGTCATGGTATGTGGTGTTGAGAGAAGGACCCAAACGCAGATTGGCAACAATGAGATTTTATTTAAATGAACAGAAAACAAATGTAACCAAAGGCTCTCATGATGGAGAAAGAAGAAAAACAAAACCAAACTAGAATAAAACAAGAAGTTCTTGAACTTGACAGGGAAGGCAGACAGAAAACATGAGCACACAATGACAGAGGCAAACGAAACAATCCAGCACAGGACAGCATACAAGAGGAGCTAATATAGGGAGAGAAATCAAATGGGTTAACAAGGAAGGCAGGTGAAACAAATTAACTAATATGCAGACAAGGAGGCGTGGTATTATGCAAGACTCAGAGACAGGTGACAATACGGAACCAAAACTCATGCCAAATGACAGACGAGACAAGAGAATGCACGATAATGCCAAAAAAGTGATGCCATGCACTCTCATACTGGACAAAACATGAGCGTACACTGCAAAGCAAATACCGTTCCACGCAAAAGGCAACAAAGTAAGACAAGACATCAGTGCAAGAATTCAGCCACAAATAAACAGTCACCGAAGACAGAAGCAGCCAAAGCCCAGCACAACATGAAGACGGATCGCGACCGGGATGCACAGCGCAAAGCGAGCGCAACGCAGAGCACACCTGAGGTCACAAGTGCCTGCCACAAGGGTGACATAAGAGCAATGCACTCATGACAATAATCAAGACAAGAGAACACATGACAATGCCAATAAGGCAAGCCATGCATTCTCACACAAGACACAGGCTATACAAGACACTAAACATAAATGTCAGAGCTCAGCCACAAAGACAATAAAAACACAACCAACAGAACTGGATGAACTCTGACACAGCTACAGGGAGCTGGACAGGCTCGTTTATGGCCACAGAGAACAGGACAGGCTCGTCGATGGCCACAGGGTAAAACACAGGCTTGTCGACAGCCTCGGGGAAAAGGACAGGCTAATCGACAGCCTCAGGGAACTGGACAGATTTTTCGACAGCCACTAGGATCTGGACAGGATTTTCGATAGCCTTTCGATAGCCTAGGGAACTGGACAGTCTCGGTGACCACAGGGAACTGGAGAATGGCCCCAATGGCCGTGAGCACCTGGCAGTGAATGGGGAACAGCCTTCATGGCCATGAACACTGACAGCAACCGATGAATGGCATCCATGGCCAGGAGCACTGGCAGCGGCAGATAAATTACCTCCGTGGCTAGGAGTGCTGACAGCGGTAGGGGAAACGGCCTCCATGTCCGGGAGAGCTGGCAGTGGCAGGGAAACAGCATCAGTGGCTGAGAGCATTGGCAGCGGCAGGGGAACACCTCCATGGCCGGGAATGCTGGCAGGGGAATGGCATCCATGGCCAGGAGCGCTGACAGCAGCAGGGGAACTGCAGCGGGAATGGCCGCTGCCTGCTGGTGTTTGGCAGTGGGAACAAGCGGGGGGGGGGGGGGGGGCTGCAGCTGACCTGTTCTTCCTCCTCCATTTATGGGTCATAGGAGGACTGTGGATTGGGCTTGTTGAGGGTGGGATGATGGTGTGGTCCGCCTGGGGAAACCCCTCCTGGAATGGGAGTGCAAACTCCTGCACTCGAAGAGATGGTCAACAAAGTCTCAAAAGCCCAAATGCCCCATCTTCTCCATTTCTCCTCGAATGAGAGGTTGATTGAGGCAGATGTTATAAACCTCTTTCAGATCAGTCTCATCATAGTCCAGCTCATCCACTGCAATCAAAAACTCACATGTAAATCCTTCACATCAATTCCCCTCTGAAGGACATTGCAAATGTGGATGAGCTGAATAATGCACTGAAGGAAGGAAAAGTCAATTAGGGGAGATGGAAAAAGGAAGATGCCATTTGTACCACTGCTGGGTCCAGAATTGGCTGGATTGTTCTGCCACGGTACATGGTGTTGAGAGAAGGACTCAAATGCAGAATGGCAACAATGAGCTTTTATTTAAATAAACAGAAAACAAACAAAACCATAAAATCTCACAATGGAGAAAGAAGAAAAACAATACCAAACTAGAATAACACAAGAAGTTCCTGAACTTGACAGGGAATGCAGACAGAAAACACGAGCACACAATGACAGGAGCAAACGAAACAATCCAGCACAGGACAGCATACAAGAGGAGCTAATATAGGGAGAGAAATCAAATGGGTTAAGAAGGAAGGCAGGTGAAACAAATGAACTAATAAGCAGACAAGGTGGCAGGGTACGATGCAAGACTGAGAGAAACGTCATAGTACGGAACCAAAACAAAGCCATGCACTCTCACAAACAAACACACACAAATGACATGAACATATATTGCCAGAAACTACGAGGCAACATGCGCTCATGCCAAATGACAGACGAGACAAGAGAATGCATGGCAACGGCAACAAAGTAATGCCATGCACTCTAATAATAGACAAAACCTGAGCGTATACAGTGAAGCAAATACCATGCGATGCACGCAACAGGCGACAAAAATACCATTACACAAGACAAGAAAACGCATGACAATGCCAATAAGGCAAGCCATGCATTCTCACACAAGACACAGACTATACAAGACACTAAACATGTGTCAGAGTTCAGCCACAAAGACAATAAAAACTCAATCAACAGAAGTGGCTGAATCCTGACACTTTTATTCCCTTTCACACAGATCACAAGTAAAACTACAGATTATCAGTTCATAAACACTTTTCAACCTGTTCCTCACACAATGCTGTCTTATGATATCAAAACACTATTGCGCATTACTTGTAAAATGGTACATTTTATGTTTGCATTACATTACCAACTATATTTATTGGCCTTTTCAAGTGTGACCAAATTGTGTTCGACTGATTGAGCGTTGCACTTGCAAAGTAAAAGACCCGGATACGAGTCCCGAAGAGCATTTTAGCCGACACATGAGTCGAAAGTGATGTAGAAGCACCACAAGATGACATGGTTTCTTAAACAATAGCGTTTTTCATCTCACGTTTTCTTTTATGATAGTATAGGTTAAGTTTAGGATTAGGATTTGTGGTAGGGAGGTAGGTTTTGTTGAAAAATGGATAAAACATCCAAAAAACCCCCTAAAATATCTGTTTGGGAGAAAAGATTTAACTTGCTTTTAGCGCCACTTAGTGGACATTTCACCTCTAAACTAACAATCTAAGTGTAAGGAGCCATGACATATAATTTAAAAAAATGTCACCACAGCTAAATTTCATGGGATAAGTCTTGAATTCCGATGTAGTTCACATTTAGTATGAAAGCAATTGGGCCTAACATGTGGAAGTGAACCGCATTTGATGATGTGTTATGTGCATCTTTGCATGCTACCTGTCACACTTTTTACAAATGCATTTTTCCTAGCTGCTCATCTTTGAATAAATTGCTTTCAGATCGCAGCTCACATTCCTCACATTTCTTGTGCTACATCTGCGGCAGACAAACACAAGTACGTGTTTTAATGGAAAAATACTCACGGTGGTACTCACATTGATGACAAATATATACCACATCTGGGTACCAGATATTACAGTGTGAAAAGAGACCTGCAGGGGGAGGTGGGTGGATTCGAACTCAGGTTCAGACCGTGCAATCGAACCAAACGTGAAAAATGTCAAAGACAATCCACAGGGCATTCATAGGATTGAGCCTATGATGTCATTTTCCATAAAAGTCTTGAATGACATTCAGATTTTTTTATTTTTATACATCAACAGTTCTAAGCAGGATTATTAGAAACATCTCATGCAAAAAATTAGCTATTACTTGACAGAAAGTCGGTGTGCCACTTATAACGTCTGACAAAGGCGATTGAATTGGTCTTATATGAATATACCTCAATCTTTTTTTCACTCGTCATGCTCTGTTTATATGGCCACACGCTTGAACCCCAGAGGACAGTAAACGTCAATATGACTCTGTATGACAAGTGTGGATTACGTGCTTGGTGGGATCTGCTATTTATAATCACTTGACACAGTGAACGTGTACAATGTGGTAATAATTTAGTTATCTCTCAGATTTGTCAATAATGCAGACTTGAGTGTTTTTGTGCGTGCTTGGCAAAGATGTTCCTTCAGTGCTAGATGGGCTTGAACACAATCCGGTGTCTCTGCAGAATATTTGGTTGTCTGTTACATCAATGTTGCTTGAACATTCTAGGCAAATAAATACTGTAGCTCGCTGGATGAATCTCACATAGAAATTTCCAGGTCATATTTCATTCCAACATCAAAAAATAAAAAGTTACATTTTGCATAAATAAAATTAAGTCGGATGATTTTAGGATTATCCTTGACATTAAATGTTCCTGTGAACTTTGTTGATGTATTTCCTACTGAAACAGAGAGATGCTGTGGACATGTCAAAAAGTGGACATTAAAAAAAAAAAAAAAAAAAAAGTAAAATGTAAGACGTAAAAAAATAGGCTGTAGTTTAAATCGCAGCCTAGAAAAGAAACACACATGCCCTTTTTTTCACCTAGATTGGGCTATTTCTCAAACTGAGAACCAATCTCAATACCAGGTACTTTTCCACTGATCATAATTCAGTTCGCCTAATGATGTATCTGACCACAATACTACATAACCAGCCCACAAACAAACACAACCATCACAGTGTTTTACAAATACTATGACCTGCTTTTTATGCAATCGCCAACAGTTATAACAAATAATATTCATATAAATATTTGCAAATTAAATTAGTAAATAATGTTTTATTTTAGACGGACGTGGAAAATAAAGAGCTGGTCCAAGTTCAATGCAGACGAATGAGAAACAAGCAAGGAAAGGATCACAATGTTGTATATCCCGTAAATGTAAATCCTGTAAAGCTTAATTTAGGTTCAGAGGTGCAAATAGAAAGAAATGTAACTGCAATGACACTTAAAAAATGTGTTTTGACTGAAATTTGTTGATTTAAAATGAAAACCCTTAAGTGATACTCACCCGATAGTAATCTGAGCTGTAGATGTCTCTGGACATCCCAAAGTCACCGATCTTCACTAACAGGCCATTACCAACAAGGCAGTTGCGGGTGGCCAGATCACGATGTACAAAATGCTGAGAGGATAGGTAGACCATCCCTGCCGCTATCTGCGATGCAATATGAAGCATCTGTGAGAGACCGAGCTCCCCATTAGACTGAATCGGTTGGCCGTCAACGAGGATCATGGCGTCTGGGCCATGGGCTCTGAAATGTCACAAAGTTGGGGAGACAAAATTGTGTTTGTTACACTTGTTAGGCTTGGCAGTAATTATCCTTCACTTTTGAGCTATGTTCAGGTTTGCAAATACTTAAGTTAAGAGTTAAGTTGAAGATTCGAGTGTGGACCATTTATTGTAGATCAATGTAAAAGAGCACAAGGTCAGAGTGCTCAAACGCTCTTGCTTATAGTCCCATAAAATTATTTACCCTTTAATCTTTTAATCCTGTAAAGCTGTCTAATTTGAATTGAGAAAGTCAAGGCGAAGATATATGTGCTTTGACTTTAACTGTCTTGTGAAATAAAATCACCTATTCAGTTAACTTTGTTCATTGGCCCTTTCCTTCACTCAGTGAAAATTATTTTTGTCCGATTGCAGAAGCATTTGCATAAGGTGGCTGTTCTAAAAGGCTTGACTGTAATTTGTGCATCTCTTCTGGTCAGTGGCTCTTCAATAATGTGTTGAAGAGCTCACAATCATGGCTCTAACTATCTTTTCAGCAGCAGCGCTATTTTGATATAATATACACTGAATTATCTGGTGTGCTTTACACTAGGTTCTCATTATATACCTTTAATTCAGTGCTTGAAGTGGAAGAAAAAAGTGCAAGTACTCTCCTTTTTAGTATTTAACTTAATTTAAAAAAAAAATATGAGCACTACAGAAAAGAATGGAGAATAAAAGCAATTTTTGTGGTGTATTTTTCATCATCATTTTGCCTCTTGTGAAAAAAGGTTTTGCACATGAGCTGACATCACTTCTGTTACAGCTTTTTTTTTTTTCAAGCCTGTAGTTTTAACTGCATCCATCAGCTAAGCAATTTGCATATGTACAATAAGACGCAATACAATGTGCTCACCCAAAAGTTGCTGGTTCATGTTTTGGAGAAGAGTGAAACTGAACTATGTCCAGACAAGCTAAAACATGCACGTCCCTCCAGCACTTGACCGCAGATAGCTTGACGAGCTCCTATGCTGTAGTACATGTTGAATGTTGGTAAACTAACCACTGAGTTTCGCTCAGAGAGACTCAGGATGTTTAGCACAATTTGATCAAAATAATTTGGAAGGTCAGATAAAAGTGATTGGCAGGTCACATCAAATTACTGACTTACATTAAATAAAGACATTACATCATACTAAGAAACTGAGAAGTGGTGGTGCAAGAAAAGAAAAAGAAAAACATGCCGGTACTCTGTAGACTAAATTTTAGAAGTGCAGGTACTGCGTACCACCCCACTTCAAGCACTGCTATAATTCATTTTCATGAAGCTTAACTGAAGTCAGAATTCAAGAAATTCTTTGATGTCTGTGAATATAGACCAGACTTGAATCACTGCAGATGAAAAAAAAAATGTTTTATTTCATCATCCTGCAAAAGTGTAAGAAATAATTATCCCAAATCACCAAAGAATAATTTCTGCTGCAGAACATCACTTTGCTTTCACAAGACCTTCATCTCACTTGCACAATTCTCCCCAGCACATCACAATTCACATGACCTTAATCTACCTTGCAACACAATGAAGGTCAACCATAAGCTGCCATTCAGCATCCTAGAAACTAGGACTGTGTCTCAAATTCTAACAAGAGGATTGGGGGTTTGATTAGTTTATTATTATTATAATTATTTAATTTCCATTTTGGACATGTACCAGGTAATGGGATATGTAATAGACATATATGGCTTCGAAGCTAACCTACTGTACCAATCTGGAGGTGAAAAAAAAGAGAACAAAGTGGCAGGAATATGAGTAAGAAGGAGGTATGCACTTTCTCATTTTTTATGGATCTTAAAAAAGCATCCAGATGATTCAAATATTTGCAATCAATACCTTTAAGTCATTAATGGAAACATACTTTATGTAATTGACATTTGACAAATCACCATCTCAGATGTACATTTTTCACCAATCATGTTGCAATAGATATTAAGACTGCCTTATCCATGAAGCATACATGAAATATGCTACAGATTTTGGCTAAAAATTAGGTATAATAGGAGATTGCATAATTTGAGACAGGCTTTGCACAGGGGATCCATCCGTGATGCCAGAAACAGTTACTGTAGCTCACTAATTTTTCAGGCACAACTTAGCACTTAGCACAACTAAGTCGATAACCTATATGGCTTTTTTTTCAATGGTCTATATCCATACTGAGAACTAGAGAACAGGGTGGCCAATACAATGCACTTAATTATTATTTTACACAATGTTTACTTAAAATTCACAGAAAATTTTTATTTGGCATCCTTTGACAAGGCTCTCAGTACAGTTTGGAACTGACATAAGAGGGAGGTTACAAAATTAATTGGTCAAGTGCACACGACCGATGCTTATCTCAAAATAGCAAAATATCAGACAATAAAATGTCCTAGTCGATATATAACTCTCTCACTACTTTACTATTAACTATACTAAACTCAATTGCTTAGTTATACAAAAAGTTTTTGTATTAACTGTCATTTTAGACACAAGTTAGTTATTTTATCTATTTTGCTCAACTAATGAAAATAATAATAATAATAATAATAATAATAATAATAATAACTTTTATTTATAATAATAATAACTTTTATTTATAGGTGCCTTTCAAGACTCTCATTGACACCTTACAGACATAATCAAGTTTACAATAAGAAAAGATAAAAACCTAAAATCACATATAAAAATTTGCATTATCATAGGAATATATACAGTCATAAATAAGAGTTATTTGTAGTAAAATAATTTAAAAAGGTGGGTTTTGAGGAGGGACTTGAAAGTGGAAAGACGATCACTTCTTATCAAATAAGTTATCAAAATAACTTAAAAAGAAATCACAGCAGGATCAAACATTGTGTGTTAAACTTATCACCCCTCTTAGTATGGCGCTTGTCCAGTCAGATTGAGGATCTGTTATTTTAAGAGTTATTTTATGATTGATAAATGTAAAAAGATTTGGCTTGCTGGCTGCAATGGGATGAGACTCAACTCCAAGATCTAATAATTGGGGAGGTGAAATGATTGTCACCTGCGTGAAGCAAGCAGCAGTTTATTTAACCCATTTCAGCAACAGGTTTGATAAACATGCTTCTTCTGAACATTCATTTAGAACTCCTTACAATGTTAAAATGAAACACTACCTTAGAAACTTATTGAGATCTCCGTGCTTCATGTATTCAAACACCATTATGAGAGGGTCGCCATCCACACACACACCGTAAAACTTCACAATGTGCTCATGTTGAAGGTTGGTGAGGAGCTCAGCCTCCCGTTGAAAATCATTTCTGGCAGCCAGGGTCGGATCTTTGAGAGTCTGAGAGAAAGATAGCACTTTCACACTTAGTGGTGAACAGACAAGAACAAATGGATGCCTAAAAACTCTGTCCATTTATAGACAGTAAACTTGAGTCTGCTTTTACATGCACCTTCAAACTGTGTTCAGGAATAAGAGTATAAAATATATAGCCTCACCCAAAGAGCATCTAGCCTGAGTTCTCAACCTTTTTTGGGACCGAATCACACTTTTTGGTTACAAACTTATTGTGACCCTACATATTCTAGCACATCAACTTTAGCAATTATCAAAAAAAAAAAAAAAAAAAAAACATTTATAATGCACCTTTAAATATACATAATTTAAATACAGATAATAGAAATCTCTCGCAACCCCATCTGTATGTCTGGCGACCCACGTAGTGCTACAACCCCAAAGTTGAAAATCTCTGGCATACAGCATCACAAAAACACAAAAATGTAATTTGTCCAATCTTAGATATTTCAAAGAGATCCTAAAAAGATGCCTCAAATGCACTACTAGACATTTTATTGTGAGCCCTATTCCTACAAATCAAATTAGCCTCAACAGCACATGGTGCTATTTGATTTTAATTACAGAATTCCCCTGATCTCTCTGACACAAGCTGAGGGAGGCATTGACAGAGAATGGCATATATGCCACAGAAGGCAAAGTACTCATTTCTGTCAGGGGATCTCATAGCATCATGCAGCTCAATACAGTTTTCCCGCACTGATGAGCAAATACACTGTCACACAGTTGCAGTGTTCTGCCTGGGGAACTGACTTGGGCTCATAAAGACATATCCTCATAATACTGCAGCATTTTCAGAGCATTTTCTGTTATCTCTTTGATTCAATAGTTTTAATAGGTTCTGATGAGAAAGCACATTGAATTAAAGGAAGTTCAGATGGCCTGAGTGCTTTCTAATGGTTAAATTATATTATAAAACAATACTATCATTGCCAAAACTTAGTTCTATTCTCATTTTGCAGTTATTTATGAGTTATAATAACTTTTTTACAATTTTATAATGGGATTGATTTTTGCAGTGGCTTGTTTTTTTTTTTTTTGCTTATCTGAAACTTTCAACAGAAAATTTTCCAGCATTTTTACCCATGGTTTCAAATGCTTTAATTGGAATACTAGAAAAAAATCCTGTTCAGACCTTGAGAAACACTCTTATCGCAGATTCTAGCAATTACACAGAGACAAACAACTGCAGCGATCTTGAAGCATGTAACATATCATGTCAGCTTTGTTTTGTCCATTTTGTATCAGTTCAAGTTTAGTTAGCTGTTTTATGGTTTCATGAGCATTTGAGTTAGGTCTTGTCTTCTTCTTCTTATAATTGTTGGTGTTAGGCAAGCCAGCTTTTGGTGCATTACTGTCACAAACTAAACTGGAGTGTGGTGCAGCGGTACAGCTCTTATTTAAATCTTTAAACAAATACGTTTGTATTCTATTATTATATTCACAAAACCAATCCTGTTGCCTTTATAAAGCTCAATCAACAACACTCATATCTAATTTTGATGTTTGCTTTTTTGATCCAGGTGGTTGGAGGCAAGGGGCTGGCAAGTTAAAGGCCTTTGTGATGTAGGCTGAAAAAGAAAGCCATTTCAGAGGCAGACTAAGTTATTACATTTTCATTACAGTTTATGTAGACTAGGGAACTAAGACCAAAACTTTTGTATTGAGAAATTAAATAGGGTCAATTTTGATGTAATGTTGACATTAATGGATAGTTCATAATTCTCAAGAGTAAAGGCAATGGAATAGAGTTTGAGGAAAATTGCTTCTATTTTGAGAAGTGTCAAGACCTGCGAGAGCAAAGCAAAAGTTGTCCCTCACCTTGACAGCTACCAGCATCTTATCCTGATTGGGGCTGAGGTTGTAACATTCGGCAAGAAATACCTTCCCAAAAGCACCCTCTCCCAGCTCCCGCTTCAGAACAATGTCCCTCTGTTTAATATGCTGTACATCTGTGAGAGAAATCAAGAGCAAGAGAAAGAGAGAGAAACAGAGAGAGAGAGAGAGTTATTAAAGTTGTGTATCTTCAGGTTATCAGTGCACTTTGATGCCGCAAAATGAGCCAGAATTGAAGGTCTGGATTTGAAACAGTAGGGAAAAATAAATTAGAAAAATTTTAACAGATATTAGAAAAGTTTGTGACCACTGACACACATATTTTCTTATTTTCCTTAAAGGCATTTATTTGTGGTATTTGCATAGGTAAGCAACACTATTTTTATTGTGAATAGGGTTTGTTCGAAACCCATACTCCTTAGTAATTAACTTTGGGTAGTTAATTTTCTCCTGTACAATTTGCACAACATGAATGATACCTCAAGTTTTGTTAAGGATATGTGTACGATTTCTTTTCTATGCAATTTGACTTACCATATTTACCTGAAGGACAATAAAAGTGGCACAAAAAAAAATCCCATAGACTTAGATTGAAGGCGGGACTAAAGTCATATCTATGGACCAGAATATTGTAGAGAGCTGGCCAGACTTGGCCAGTGACCAATCACCACCAGATAACCCTAGAAACGCACTACTACAACTTTTTTTTCACTTATCATTACGCTTGTGTATATGGCGGTAGTAAATACAGTGATTTAAACACCTTAATAACCTCAAAGCAACGACCTGCAATCACTACCAACACCCTATCATCATAGCAGTGAATTATGCACGCACAAGCTACACTTAAATTTTCTTCAGAAATGTTACGGAATTCAGGTATTACCTGATAAGTTTGAAACAATGCTGTTGATTATTAACAAGGAAAAACATAATGGTTACTGATGTAACCTTCATCCCTGATGGAGGGAACGAGACATGTGTCCATGAATTGACACAAGTGGTTCACTCTTAGGAGCGCAGACATCTCTGATCTTTGAGAAAAGCACAATGAGAATTGGCGTGTAGAATTTGCATGCCACTCCCCTGGACATACGGGTATAAAAGGACTGCCACTTGCAAACACACACTCAGGTTTCGCACTGAGGTGCCGAGCCAAAGACCCGGCCATTTCAGCGGTTGGTTCAGTGTTGTGGCAAGAGGGACACAATGTCTCATTCCCGCCATCATGGAACGGAGGTTACATCAGTAACCATGATGTTCCCTATCTGTCACTCACTCGACGTTGTGTCGATGAGTTGACACTAGGGGTCCCAATGGAAAACGCCACAAGAGCTGAACCGAGTTATGCAGACTGGCAGTGCGACATGGGCAGAACTCTGTGTGCCTCGTAGCCAGCGCAGCAAGCCATCGCGTAACTACCCCAACACACTGGCAGGCATCAACACACCAAGTCCGGGACACAATGTCCAGTCAGTGACAGATAGGGAACAAAAATGGCTGTCAGTCAGTGATCCACTTCAACTTCTTTTTTCCCAAACAATGATAAGAATGGTCCAGGCACAAAATTATCCAAATAATATCACGACGAAAGACTATGTCCCTTAGGAACAGATGACAAAAAAAGGCTCAGAAATTAGAGCCAATTGAAATTAGTGACGATATGCTTCTGTGGTGCCTGCATTATTGCATAAATGTAAAAGTGTAAATAAAGGCTTCAATCATGAGTTATTCGCATTGTGTAAAAGGTCAATTCTTGTGCAGATGGTGTTCTTGAATTGCTGCTCATAGTCGCAGCTGGATGTTTTCTGCATATTTTTGTCTCCTCCGTGTTCTCTTTTACAAAACAAAACAAGTGTGATGCAAATGAGAGTCAATTGTAAAAGTTCTCTTTTCACCATCTGTTCAAAATTCACCTGGGACCTATGTCCATTGTCATTTCTAATTATTTGTGAGCTTGAAAGCAAAAATGTTCTCCCACAAAAATTAGACTCTTCTAGCAACAAATCATTAGAGGTGGGTAGTAACGCACTACATTTACTCATTTACTTAAAAAAAAAAAATCTTTAGAGTTGGTTTAAAAGTGGGTACTTTTTACTTTTACTTCTTTGCAATGTGTGACATTACTGTTACATTACCGGGTATAATTTTAGTTCATGTGCAATTTATTGAGAGATTACTGAATGCGACTTTTATGAGAGTTCACATAGCTGCGCGCTGACACAGACTGTCACTCATGTCATCACTGCTGCAGCTTCAAACTCTTCAAAGTGTAACACTTTTTTCGCCCCACACAGTCAAAAAATAATAGTTCATCATGCAATGCCCTCATTAAACACCAAGACAAGCAATATTTCAAGATTTAAATCTTAGCTTTAATTTACGCGGTAAGTTTTGGCTCTAATGCTAACGCTGGCTTTTCTGTGTAAAGTGATGGTCATTTTCAGGGTGATAAAGTAACCGGGCTCATACGACATTAGTTTTTAAGTGTACTTTTTTAAATAAGTGCGCTTTGTCCCACGTCCCTCATGTCATGAGCAGTATTTACGCATTTACTGGAAACTATCGGAGCTACTTCGGGCATATTAACTTTATAAGTCCATGTAAACATCCAAGTTAAGTGTAAATGCCTTTTGTTCTGCCGTTCTTGTGATTAACAAATGAAGCATGAACAGACAGCATTTCTGCACATCTACAGCGAGGGGCGCTAGACACGTGCTTGAGAGATGTGGGGCGATCGTTTGGCAAAGAGAGTAGTTGTGTCCAAAATCATTCACTCGTTCACTCATTCACTATCTCCTATATAGTGAATGGCAGTTAGTGCACTATATCTCAGCAGTAATAATACTGTTAATATATATTGTGTGTAAATATAAAGAGTAAAATCATTTTATCAAATAAAGAGTACATTTTAAAATTGTATGTTTTGTCTCTCTTTTATCTCTTATTTTAATCAAGTAATGATTTGTCAAAAAGTAATTTAATATATTCAGCATGAAAGAAAACATTGCAGGAGTGAAGGAAGCAGTATTCCCAAAGGGTATGTCTTCCCTGTAATGGATTATGGGCAATTAACCGTCGTCGAGTTTACATCAAATGTTTTTCATTCACGTTTTCAATGTTAAAAATAATTACTAGAAATGTTTCCAAACCTCTCTTCTTATTGTCAGATTCATCCAGATCTGACAAGAGCCCTTAAAGGGATAGTTCACCAAAATTTTTTTTAATTCTCATTATTTACTCACATTCATGCCACCCCAGTGTATGATGTTCTTTTGTCTGCTGAACTCAAATTAAGATTTTTAGAAGAATTTATCAGCTCTGTAGGTCCATTCAATGCAGGTGAACAGGTGGCAACATTTTAAAGCTAAACAAAATCAGATAAGTCAGCATAAAAGTAATTCATAAGACTCCAGTGGTTAAATCAATATCTTCAGAAGTGATGTGTTAAGTGTGGATGAGAAACAGATCACCTTCACATTCTTTTCTTGCATTTTTGGTGATTCACATTCTTCTCTGCATATCTAGCAAAAAATTACAAATATTGATCTGGTTCTCACACATCATATCACTTCTGAAGATATAGATTTAACTACTGGAATCTTATGGATAACTATTATGCTGCCTTTATGTGATTTTTGGAGCATCAAAATTTTGACCTACAGAGCTAAATTATTCTTCTAAAATCTTAAATTGTGTTCTGCAGAACAAAGGAAGAACACCTGGGATGGCATGATGGTGAGTAAATGATTAGAGAATTGTAATTTTAGGGTAAAATATCTCTTTAAAGTGATAGCTCAGCCATAATTTAATATTCTGTCATCATTTATCTACCAAACCAGTGTGACCCTTTGTATTATGTGGAACACAAAATATGTTAGACAGAATGTTAGGGACTGACATCATGGTCTCACTCACCATTTACTTTCAATATATAGAGAAACAGTCAGGCAAACATCCTGTCTCATATCTACTTTGTGTTACATGGAAGAAAGAAAGTTATACAGGTTTGGAACAACATGATGGTGAATGATGACAGAATTTCCATTAATAATAATAATTCTATAATACATGTTCAATGTGTATTATGTAATGGAATATAGGGGAGTTAACGTCTATAATGTAATTTGTGAAAGTAACGAGTTACTACTTGAGTACTCTTTTAATTGGATACTTTCTTACTCAAGTAATTATTTATGTTTGTACTTTTAATTCTACTTTTTTTATGTAATTGTGCTTTAACTTGAGTACAGTTTTTGGCTACTCTACCCACCTCTGCATATCATATGCTCCATACAATATACCTGAGACCCTCACAGGGCTGAGTCCCTGCACTTAATTTATAAAGGTGAAGAATAAATATGTACTTGCATCTAAGTGAATTACAGACACTTGCATGTCATTGCCAGATAAATTGTGTTACATTGTAAAAAGAAAAGGTGTATTTGTGTCTACATGTCCACAAATATCAATGATTTAACATATGCACACATATGTACATAATCATAGATGGCTGATATGTTTTGTTTAATGTGAAACACTGTTTCTGTTTAATGTGAAGTCTGCTCTCGGAACACTCTAGTAACAGCCAATAAAACTCAAATGTATTGTAGAAGACTGATTTGTTTTCTGTAAGTAGGCTTGACCTGCAGTTGCTATGGTGAAGCCACACACAGAGATATTGTGAATTCATATCTTTAGTGGAGATTAGGGCTGTTTGTCACACTTTTAGTCCATTTAATATTTCGCAGAGTGTATTTTTGTAATTGTTAGAAATTTATTTAGAAAGTCTTGGCTACAAAAACAATCTTTTGAACATTGACCAGGACAAAAAAAAAAAAAAAAAGATATAATTTACTAACAAATTTACCCATAGAGGGCATGTTGTCAAATTATATGAGGTAGGCCGTCACAATCAAACCTGCTATTAAACAGCTTATTATAGGCTTTTCAGCTAAATTGAAATAGTAGAAAAATTACAAACACACACACACACACAAAACAATCAAAACCCCCCCAAAAATATAAAGAAACAGCAAACGTAAAAATAGTGTGAAAAGATATAAAACCATTGCTTTGACCAACAAATAAAAATGTATATACAGTATATATACATATATATACAGTATATATATATATATATATATATATATATATATATATATATATATATATATATATATATATATATATATATATATACACACACACACACACACACAAAGTGTATAAAAAATCTATATATATTTATAACATTTAAAACAAATGACAACTTGCCTCAATCTGATATCTGCAAAACCCCTGAAAAGGGCATACATACATCACAATTATGGTTAACAGTGTATTACATGATCAAAATGAAATAAAAAATTGAAGAAAAAAAAAAACACTGACACACTCTACACTGGGCTTGAGGTGGTCAACACTGGATGCACCAAGAATGTTCTAAACCTTTTATTTGTGTTATTGTCAGTAGTAGCGCCACTGTTTGGAGCACAAAAAGGAATGGAACACCCGTTTACTAGTGTAGACAGCATCATTGATTATAATGAGTTTTATTGCATTTTTATTGCAGGTGTAGACAGGGTATGAGGATAATTCAAAGTCGAAAACATACTCATGAACAGCACCATCCATCCATCTTCAACCGCTTATCCTTAGTCGGGTCGCGAGGGCAGCAGCTCCAGCAGGGGGCCCCAAACTTCCCTATCCCGAGCCACATTAACCAGCTCCGACTGGGGGACCCCGAGGCGTTCCCAGGCCAGTATGGAGATGTAATCTCTCCACCTAGTCTTGGGTCTTCCCCGAGGCCTCCTCCCAGCTGGATGTGCCTGAACTAGGGAGGAACCTCACTAGGGAGGTTTTCTTACCAAACCACCTCAACTGACTCCGCAACGCAAAGGAGCAGCAGCTCTACTCCGAGCTCCTCACAGATGACTGAGCTCCTCACCCTATCTCTAAGGGAAAAGCCCACCACCCTTCTTAGGAAGCCCATTTCGGCCGCTTGTACTCGCGACCTAGTTCTTTCGGTCATGACCCAGCATTCCTGACCATAGGTGAGGGTAGGAACAAAAATTGACCGGTAGATCGAGAGGTTTGCCTTCCGGCTCAGCTCTATTTTCGTGACAATGGCGTGATAGAGCGAGTGCAATACCGCCCCCGCTGCCCCGATTCTCCGGCCAATCTCCTGCTCTATTGTCCCCTCACTCGTGAATGAGACCCGGAGGTACTTGGACTCCTTCACTTGGGGCAATACCTCCTTCCCAGCACCATGTAACAAAATATTTTGATACAAATTTGAACACATTAAATGGTGAGCAGGGATTTCTCTGCAAGTATTTCAGCATTAGTAAAATACTGATAGTAAAATCTGAATTTATTTTATTTATTGCTTCTTTGAAATGTACCATCTGAGCAAACCGATTTACTGGAATCCCCAACTAATATATATATATATATATATATATATATATATATATATATATACACATTTTAACCTCCTGAGACCCCCGCATGACTGCTGTGTGTATCTTTCATTTTGATGTGTAACTATTTGCTCCTATTAAAACAAGCAAAAAAAAAAATAATTTTTTTTTTCTTCTAGAGCAAATAGTTTTCCTAAAAACTGATGTCCATATTTGTGGACAGTGGGACTAATTTGTGAAATTTTAAGTAATACTAAGTTATATAAGTCTCATTTGTTTCATCAAATAGTTTATTATATGTCCAGGAGTGTTGGTTATTTGTGTTTTTGAGACGTTATATACATTACAGCTGATTTTCTATAAAGCTGAATAAATAATTCTGATTAAAAGTAATGGTTAGCATCATCAAATCACTGTCAGCCATGTTAAAATAACATTTTGCATTCTAAAATCTGAATCTATGTATTGATTATCATTGTCCAAACATCATCTGCAGCCTGAAACTGAACTTTTGTCATATTTTAGGAGTGAATGCTCTTGACTTCATAGAAAGCTTGGATACACCCTTGCTCCCTACTTGGTGAATGACTTAACCTCCAGTGTGCTGTCTGTCTCCACTGGTCTCAGAACAGTTCAAAATTCACCTAATTGTTATTCTAACTACATATAAAGCCTGTGAAAGCAATATTTTTCTGGTTTTGCATGAATACTTTTATTCTCAATGTGAAAATGCACAGTAAATATATAGGAATGCATTTACTAATGATAATAAAAAAAACATTGTTGAGTGATAATATAATAAATATAACAAAATGTATATTAAAATGAAACAAAATGATCAACAAATGTTTTATAATTATAATATATTATATTTTATTATATTTTAAATTTATTAAACTTTTTTTTCAACTTTTGAGGGAATGCGGCCCCATTTTCTACATATATGGACATCATCTTTATGAGCGAGCTGACGCGTGAAAAATGAATGGATTTTTAAAGTGCTATATCAAATGAAAGTAGAGACACTACCTTTTACATGTAAACAGGTTACAATAATCGAAAAAATTTAAAGAGCTTTCTTACATGAGGCACTTTTGTTGGCGCTGCACACGCAGAAGCGCTTTATGGAAATCGACATCAAGCTGTTGAATCACGAGACGCAGTGCAGCAGAAGTTTAAGCCTTAAATGTCAGTGTAGAGTCTTAAGAACAGTATTCAGTCGGTTCTAATCATTTAAATTATGCATTGCTTATAGTGAAGCCAAAATACAACGTCCACACCTATGGACGCGGGGTTGCATGAGGCTAAATACAGTATTTTATTCAGTATAACACTTTGCCATGATTCAATTTCAGGACAACACATCTTATTGATCAGAGGTAGATGCATTTGAGGCAGTGGCAAACAGCCAATATCCAGTGCAACTGTCATCACTATTAAAGCTCAGACACTCAAGCAGACTAAAGTAGAAGCAGGTCAAGTCAAGGCTCAGAAGCCCACCATCGTCTCCAAAACCTCATTTATATTCACTTGCTCTGCCATTAAGTGGTCTACTGGGTTTATTCCATCCTCTGTGCAAACAATTATATGTGCACCTGCTGTATAAGTGCAGGATGGGTTACCTTAACATTCAGCTTCCCACCCAACCGCTAAGCTTGGTGCTCCTCGCAGACTATTTACCCACATACTGTTGTGGAAAGCCTTTGAATTAAAAGCTGATATCCCAGGACTCACTATCATTCATTTATTCCTCACCCTGAACAAGCCTATAACATCCCACAAAGGGTGACATAAGAAAGGACACATAGGCAGGCAGGGGCTTTAAGATACCTCTGGGCCCATGGGCTCACTGGTCCGCTGAGGCCCCCTTCAAGTTGTTGAATGACTTGTACTGCGCATTGAACAAGTAGTACAAGGACGCCTTTAACGGTTGTGCACTGTCACCATGTTAACAACCCTGTCTACTGCCGAACATATTTAAACACGCTACTCCCACTATGCCCCATGGGAGCTGTAGGCCCCTGAGCTTCAGACCGTATAAGCCTGCATGTTATTGCGCCCCTGCAGGCAGTTGAAACTCTTTATCTGTGTTTAGAAATTGTATGTATGCTGTTTGCTCTTAATTCTAAATTCATTCAAAATCTTAGATTTCCATAAAAATACTCCCTTCACAGATATTGGTGATCATTTGTTGATCAAGCACCCGGTTTGTGTTGGTGTCCACCTACTTTGAACTTCAAATGAGGTTGGATGGGATATAGTGCAATTATGAGCAGTAACAATAGGAGTGGTTACATCAGAATCTCTGCGAAGGTGTGCACATCCAGAGCTCCATTACACCTAACCTGCATTCATTTAAAATGCCCTTTTTCTGGACGGATGCCTTTGTCCTCTCACTCTTGAGTCTGATATATTCAGCTTGTCATCAAATGTTACCTTGAAACAATGCAATCTAAGTAATTGTGTCCAGAGCAATGATGTACACAGGAGACATCTGCATGGACATCTATTTCTTAATGTCCCTAAAGGAAAATACGTTCACTGTTGGATGCAAATATCTGTGGTGATTGTCGCTAATCAGATGAAGCAGGAGAAATGGATGGATATTATAGGAGAATGATAAAACAATTGCTATGCTTTAAGACAAAATAACAACAGAGTGATCATGCATCGGTCAGTAAGATATCTATTGCACAATTTGTATCTCTATCTATCTATTGTACAGGTTATTTAAAATGGAAGGTCATTCTTTCATTCTCTTGCATCAAAATAATTGCAATTTGGCTCTTGCTACACAACAGAGTGTGGGCATTCATATGAGACAAGACTGAAAATGAGCAGCTTGAATTTCCCACACATTTAGCTATTTCATGTATGCAATGTTTTTTTTTTTCTATGGAGATATAATTTAATGCAATTAATCCTGGAATTGGAGACAATGGCATGCAAATGGTGGCAATATTCTGTATGGCAGAAAAGGAAAATCAATTAATTACCCTAAAATTTTGCTATTTGTGAATTTGATTTTTTATTTTATTGGGAGGCAGGTATCATATCATGTCTGTACCCGACAAGCGACCTGTCATGCATATTTGCGATGCATGAAAAGTCAGGATGTTTTATTTTTAGCCCGTGAGATGACACAGCAGATCATAGTAACTGCATTCACTTCCATTAGGAATACTTCAATGTGAATAATGATCTTCTGCCCTTACATATGAGCCAACTGCTATGCCGTTCCTGTAACCTATATAAAAGGATTGGTGTTGTTATATAACCAGAAAAAAAAGAAACAGAATTAAACTTTTAAATTGGATTTTATTAGCCTATAATAAAAATTAAAGCTTAATCCCTAGTCCGCTTAGCTTATTGAAATTATGATCTGTTTATGCTCTATCAGCAAAATTTTGTTCTGATGAAGCCAGACTAAATTACACCTGCTCTGACCCACCTCAGTCCCAAGTATCAAAGCCAGTTCTGATGCTGCTTTTTTTCTGTGTAAATGAAATGCAGCTTCAGCGCAGCGTTAACCTTTGTTGTTGTCACAATTGAGCATATGTTTCATACTTTAGTTTCACAAATAAAAGTATAATTTCATATATTTATTAATGTATTTTTCTATTTTCATAATTCATTTTTAAAACATTAATCATAAAATATTGTTTATACAATTGTACATGCTGTATAAACGTATTAATGCCACCATTAAGCAGTATGAAACAGTCTGATACACCTTGGTGCCACTTCATATGCTGCTTCTGCTTCACTGTAGCAGTCTAAAGATGGCTCAAATGATTCAACTCACTATGGCTAATGTGTAAATTGCTCCCTAGTTGCTATGAGCCTAAGGAATAAAAATATATACACTCCACTTGAGTAACTGTCATTTAAATATCACACACTCATTAGATTTGGGTATGGCCAAGATGGTTATGTATCTACAGCATAAAGACTTTATGCTATCTATTATTCATAAAGAGTTAATTTATTCACGAGGGCAAAATGTGATTGTCCTCTGCCTTTGGATTCCCCTTTGTTAGCAGTCAGTGCACTCAGTGAATACTTTAGACACTGTTTTGTGCCTAGAATATAAATAGAGTGTGAGTGTTGATGTGTGTACATCTGTGTTCCCATATATACTATGCTATACATGTAATACATGTAATGGTAATATGTATTTAAAATACAAAGAATAAGTAACTGTATTCCACTACAGTTACAATTTAAATCATTGGTAATTAGAATTCCCCGTCTGTTGTTCACTTCGACGTTGTGTCGAAGAACCGACACTAGGGGTCTCTCTTGAGAGCCTTTTGCATCTCTGAACTTTGAGAAAAGAATTTGCATGTTCCGCCCCTGGACAAACGGGTATAAAGGGAGGGAACTGTGTTTCATTCAGAAATTTTCTTCGGAGCCGACCGGTTGTGTGAGCAGCGAGTCCCAATTTTTTTTCCTCTCATCTCTGATCGGCGTATGCTGTTGGATATACGGCAGATATCAGCGGTTTTCACCTTCTCTGCATGGCAGTGCAGCTTTGCCCCTGGGCACTTCGACAGCGCTAGTAAAAGAGAAATTTTCACTAAAAGAGTATTTTCTCTTAAAGAGCAATACACAGCGTCGTTGAACGTCCTTTTCAGGTCGTGTCTTTATAAAGATGCCTTTCCGCCCGTGTAGTTCCTGGATGCGGTCGAGGGCTCTCCACTCCTGACAGTCACAGGCCCTGCCTCATGTGTCTGGGCCACGATCACACCGAGGCAGTGTTTGTGGATGGTTCGTGTTCTCACTGCGTGAATCTTACCATGGCAACATTGCGGTCGCGGCTTTCCTTCCTAAAAAGGAATGCCACTCCAGCCGCCCCCCTCGTCGTTCCTTCTTCCCACAGGATTGAGGACTACCTGGCTGGCAATGGAGGCGATTTGCAAGATTTTAGAGCATTTAAAACAGTCTATTTTAATGTCTAAATAACTGGTGATGTATGCCCACGGCTTGGTGATGTGTTCTATTTTACTGTACATTTTACATTTTACAAAAAGTTTTCATCTGTATGATTTCACGTTTAAATAACTGAAATTTTAGAACCAACAGCCAAATTAAAATTCAAGTATTTAGAGGTGCACTCACAGGTGGTGGGCTTGTTACAGTTGTGTCCATGTCGAAAGTACTGTGGGTTCTCAATGACAGGAATGCGACTCATGCCGATGACCACAGCATCAGGTCCTGCATCGAGAGAGCAGGGGGTGACAATGCCATGGTTGACATGATGAAGAGGACTTGCAGAGTCTTCCTCTCCACTGATGACTGCCACAGGGCCTGCAGAACAAACACAAAGATTTTAGTTGTTCTATGTACACATGAAGGCTTTTAAGGAGTTTTACATTGGTAACGTCGCCTCACAATGGCTTTCAACATCTTGCGCCATAAAAGCCATGTTTTTAGGATGATGTGTCAAGGCAAACTTAGTTTTAGACTTTGAAATATGCATCTGGAGACCCCATATTCCATTGTTCTTTATTCAGCTGTCTTTTAGTGCAAGAATATTTCATGTTGTGTTCAGTCTGCCAGCTCTCGGTAAGTGTGGCTTGTTGCCTGTATAGCTGGAACTGCGCTGACTGCCCTCCGCTGACTGCGACTCACTTAAACATGAAAGTGGTACTTAATGCTTGAATGCTCTGATGGTAGGAAAAGTCCTTATGTTTGGTCAGGGGGCATGCCTAATTGTGTAAACTTTAAGACTTTATTTCTTACATACTTAATCACACTAAATGAACACGCTATATTGGCAACATGACAAACCTAATCCAAAGCTAAAGTAAGAATAGAGTCTCTATACAATATGTGATTGTTTGCTTTGAAGTCCATAACATTTTGAAATGGCATTATTTGGAGGCATTAAAAAGTCTAAATATACCAAAACATATTTGATATTCTTACAAATTAAAAAGAGTCACACAATACTTTTTATAACACAGCGCGCTGGAATACTCGATTCTGATTGGTCAACAGCACCATCTAAGGTCATCCGGCTATTGCAAGCAATCTTTACTATTTCTCGAATCACTGTGCAATTAGTAAGCTAATACAAAATTAAATTGCAAGGAAATACAATTTCGACTTAAATCGATGTTTCATGTCCATTTATTTAATTATTTGGCAAGTAGTCTTGTAATAATCAGGATAATGATGAGTCAGACAGTCATTAATTAAAAAATAAAAGCCAACAGAACTCAGAACTCGACACAAATCGTAGGTGGATTTCAGTTGTTCAACATTTTATTTATTTTCACATAATTACATAATTTCATTGCAAATCAATATTTTATGTCCATGTATTTATTTTGTATTTTTTAGTTAGCAGCCGTGTAATAAGTGGGATAATGTACAGTCAGATGGTTGTTATCGAAAAATAAACCCCTTCAGGCTGATCACACTGTCTTGGTTTATTTTGCGATAACAACCAGCTGACTGTACATTATCCCTTACATAGTATGCTGCTTCTTGTATAGGCCTAAAATATACACTATACTTTATACTAGGATCGCTAAACAACCATCAGCTCATTCCACAACATAAAACCTTTTGAAAGTCTCAAAGATGCCTACAACACCTTCATCAAGTCTTTTTATTCATTGTGGAATTGAAAGCTTGTGAAATCAATTGAAATTTACCTCCTGAGGGGGAGGTACTGAGCTGAGTGAGGGAATTGGAAAAGGAGGGGGTATGCTACTATCAACACACTGGCAATTCTCCATCAAGCCCACCATTAAACCACAGCTCCATCAAAACTCTAGTTTCGTTACAAGCACACTTTGAACACTGTCAAGCGAGTAAATGATCAACAAAGTCTGACTGGAGTATTGCAAGTTGTGTCCTCAAATGTTTAAAGCCTGTAGTTCAAGATACACAGATGGACAGTTGAATACACACTCAGTGGGGATTACATGACTAAATTAATTCAAAGCTGAGCAGTTTCAGATATGACTTGATGTAAAATCCTGTTATTCGAATGTGTAAATAAATCATATACTTGAAAATGCTACCATATCCTGTATGTGGGTGCGATTTTTTCATACAGTATGCCACAATGTGTGAATTTCAACAGCCTAACATCAGAACTGGCCATTCCTCCACTTGCAAGCGGGCAGGCTCCTCCATTCTTCGGCGGATGGCCTGCTGCGTTATATGTGTGTGTGTGTGTGTGTGTGTGTGTGTGTGTGTGTGTGTGTACACATATAAGCAATGTCACACTCGCAATTGTGCAGTATGGCCCTAAATCAGCACTGCTGTGATTGCCTGCGGCCAAATCATAGCAGTGCTGATGTAGGGCCATATCGCACTCTTGCTAGTGTGATATTGCTTATATGTGTACACACACACACACACACACACACACACACACACACACACACATATATATATATATATATATATGAATCAATCAGTCTCACCATCTCTTATGACAGTAGCAGTTTTAGACTCATCCAACACCAGAAGAGACTTTTTTGTCTCACCTATATTGTCTCAGGGTGATGGAACACTGCCCAAACCTGCTAGGTGTAACACCAGCAAGAGCAAACTTAGGTGCAAGGTGTGTGAAGTCTTGCCATAAGAGCAGGGCGCCCATCGGCACACAAATACCAGACTGAAAGTGGCCTGTACACTTGTGCATACAGTATATTAAACACTTTAATACATAGTAACTTGACATTTAAAAACACTTCAATGTAAATGTGTATAACCTTAAAGGAATAGTTCACTCAATAATTCTGTCAAAATTTACCCTGTCATCCTTGTGTCTTTGAAATTCATGTGACTTGATTTTTTCTGTAGAACACAAAAGGGGTTATTTATAGCAGAATTTCCAACCTGCTAATTTCCATGCAATGAAAGTGAATTTTGACCATTGATGTCAAGCAAGTTTTTCAGTGGATAACAACTTTAAATGTAGGTTTGTTCCTCACACAATATCTCTAAATATCTCTTTTGTGTTTCACAGAAGAAGAAAAAAGTCCACAGTTTTTTGTTGTTGTTGTTGTTGATTTGTTTGTTTTTTTGCTAATCTTTGGGTGAACTATTTTAAAATATTTGCAATCTGATGGGATTCTTTTTAGCTCATTTTAGCATCAGAACAAGTAGCTCAGTGTAAACATGCTCCATGAAATGAATCACACGTCTATGGGTTAGACATTTACGGTCCTAGTGAGAAATGAATCTTTAGAGTAAATATTAAACATTCCACAGTCACACTTGGAGTTCCCAGACAAATCTCATTGTAAGGGATACAGACCAAAACTATTTATTGTCCTTCACAAAGTAGGCTATAGAAAATGTACGATTCTGTCTATTTTTACGACCATAATTTTCCATTGTGATATTATGTTAATAACAATTAAGCACATTTTACTTAAATTTTACTTTACCAAATTTTGGTTACTGTAATGCATTCGGACATAAAAATTGTGGTTCTAAAAATGGGCAAAACATTCTTGACATTTTTCATGGGATTCAACACACAATAGCCATATTTCTCAAATATAAAACTGTTTAAAGCAATTAATTTTAATGAACCATCCATTGTCATGCAAAGTATGGGGGTTCATGAGCATAATTTCCTTTAATAATGAGATAATTTTCATTTTTAGGTGAATTATCACTTTATAGAAAACCTGTGTGCCTATATTTCCTCTGTGGAACACAAAAGGTGATATTAGTAGAAACATTTTTGTAAGTATTGTATTCAATATATGATTTACAATATAAAGGCTAATTAATTGGTTTGACCTACCACAATATAAAGACAAATAATTCTATGGTGCAACCACACTGCAACAAAAATATCGACATCAACATTCTATGGGACCAAAAGACTAAAAAATAGGATTGTATAGTGGGCATGTTATTATCTAGAAAATGGAAAATTACAACTCAACATGTATAATCCACAATGTTGCCAAGTCTCCAGGCTATACAAGCATTTTTCCCACGGCCTCAGCTTCATGGTCTATGCTAGCCCACGTTCTCTTGAACTGAAGTGCAATGAAAAAATAAAGAGCTACTTTCATCAGTCAGACTCCAACCATTTAAACAGAGGGAGGTGTAATAAAAATTGATAATGTTGCATCATCTTTGGTGGTGCGCTGCGATTGAGCGGGGGCCATTAAATATTAACTTTTTATTACAGACTCACGGGGAGCGAGCAGAAACATGTGATCATTCAGATCCTGACAGTATGAGCGTCATCGATCAGGCTCTGGAGCGGCCCCATGACTTCACTGATCCAACAGAGTAAAGCAAACTCCTTTCACTGAGCCTCATTCAACACCCTCAGCAGCAACCCAGACTCAACTGAAACAGATTTGGACTCTTTTTTTTTTTTTTTCTTGTTTGCACAGTAACCAATAATGCAGTAAGCGAACAATACAGGCTGCAGAGAGAGTAGATGTTGCACACATATTTATTCTAATCTCTACAACAAATCAGACAAACAAACTATTGAAGGTTTTATAGATATCTACAATGCACACTTTTTTCTCTAGATTGCTCATTTAGACTAGATTCATCCTCATTTGTCGTAAAATAGAAAATGGAATAGGATATTAGCATACTATTATAATTTCTGCAGCATACAATAATACTGTACATACAATGCACTTATTTATGCATTGAATACCTTGAATGACCTACAACATTTGCCCAAATGTGCAGTATACAGAGCACACCAAATGGAATCCTGTATCCCACAATGCAATCCACTTAACTTGACATTCCATTTCAAATTTAAATGAACGGAACATGAAGTCAGCTGCAATTTTTAACTGTATCAATCAATCTGTATATATACTGTATATAGCATGAAGCAGTAGTGTATACTGAACAGTACACAGTATGCTTGGTATTCAATTCCCACAGTTAAGATTAATGTTTTATTAGTTAATTAATCTAGTTTTTGGTTGCAGTACCATAAGTATCTAATTTATTGTTGCCAATCATGGCAATCATTGAGAACTGTTAAGTGAATCTCATATTTAGTTTTATTTATGCATCATTGAAAATAACCCTATTGCTGGCCAACTTCCCTTTGCACTATTTTATCCATTGAACTTTGATTATTTTAGGTCTCGCTAGTTTTTAACATGTCTAGTCATAAGCACTGTGTTATTAGTGTGCTATATAAAGTTAATTGTAGTTTGAAGCTTTGAAAAACACATCTCAAGATACCTGCATTTGGTTGTGCTAGGTCTAACTGTCTTTGAGAGCAAAAGCATGTCTGCAAAAGGCTGTATGCTGCCTGCTCCTTGGTTTAACGAAAAGTGTTGCCTGTACAGCTGGAGTGCTGACAGCCCCTACTACCATAGATTTGCCAAAATATCAAGGTTGTACATGCAGCTCCATGCATTAAGCATGAATTGAACCAATAGTAGGTACACTCCTTATTACATAATTTATGTATTATGGAGTGAATTGCACATGATGATTCATTAAAGGGACAGTTCATCCCAAAATGAATATCCTGTCATTATTACCCTAATGTTTCAAACCCTGAATGACTTTCACGCTGCTGTGGAACACAGTGGGAGATGTTAAGCAGATTGACAAATGCCATGCTTAAAAAGACATAACAAAAGTTACGTCTAACTCAAACAAACATGCCTAACATCACCGTTTGTGTTCTACAGATGAAATATAGGCACACAGGTTTAATTTTTTTTATGATAGGTGTGGGTGAGAAACAGATCAATATTTAAGCCCTTTTTGTCTATAAATTCTCCTCCCATCCCAGTAGGTGGCGATACGCACAACTAATGTGAACCGCCAAATCCAAAAGAAGAAGAATGTGCAAGTGGTGATTAACAGTAAAAAAAAGGACTTAAATACTGATATGTTTCTTACCCACTCTTATATGTATTACCCACGCTTTTAAAGATATGGATTTAACCACTGAAATCGTATGGTTTTATGATGTCTTTATGTGCTTTTGGAGCTTCAAAATGTTGGTACTCATTCATTTGCATCGCGAGGACCTAAACAGCTGAAATATTATTCTAAAATCTTTGTTCGTGTTCAGCAGAAGACAGAAAGTCACATCTTGACATGAGGGTGAGTAAATGATGAGATAATTTTCATTTTTGCATGAACTATACCTTGATGATTAAAAAACGAAGTAATGCAGGTCGCCAAATTTGGTTCTTCACCACGTCAATGTGGCATGAAGTAAGGAGATCACATAAATAACCAGAGCCAATTAAATTCCCCCAAAGCTCACACAGACCAAAGCACCAATGTGGGTTCAATCACAATTCTTAAGCCTTGAAGCAAATCTGCAAATGCCATTGCAAACAGAGCACTGAGGTGCAAGCTGGCTAATCTTAAAAGTGCAGTACAGCTAATTACAGAGGTGAGCCACTGTCACCAAAAATCTTGGTAAGCATAATGGGCTCAATCAGTCACAGTACTGGAGGCAAGAATATAATTATTGTCTGATTCTCTTCAAGTCGTCCTGCAGATGGTTACGTAACATGTATCAAATCAGCATTTCTTTTAGCTCTCCAGTTGCCATTCTTCATTGAAGAATGTGTGGGTAGTCCAAGAGGTTCAAACAAAACACACTTTTACACACGTGCAGGGGCCCTTGGCATATTTGTACAGTGCATCGAAACAAACACTCATTTGTAGATCAAAAGGTCAGAATGTGCAAAACAATTTGTTTCAAAATTCAATACATGTTAAAAAAGACAATCATTTTTGCTTCATGTGGTTTATGTGACCCTGTTACAAGAATTTATTTAATTTGATGTAACACAGGGATTCCCATGAACACTCTCTGTTGAACAATACTTTCTTTGGTTAGAAGTGACTATTTATAATGAACTAACTTAGTCCCAAAATTTACTAATAGTCAAAGACATTACATAAAAAAGAGTCATATATAGTTACATATTTAGAATGTTTGTCACATTGGCTACAGTTTTTTTTTTTTTTTTGTGCTAAATATGTGTAATGCATTTAAAGCCAAAGAAAATAATCCATATCAGGTCATATTTAATTTATTAATCTTAAATTTAAATTCTAAAAACTCTAGATTTATCACTGGATTCTAATAAAAGTAGGCTCTTTGTAAGGCCTCTAATACAGCAAAGTTTTAGTGCGACTTCTACAGTGACTGCTGGACAGTATACAAAAAAAAAAGAAAAGAAAAAAAGGTTAACCTAAAAAATGCATTAGTGCTTCATTATGATAATACCTAAATATACTTATTTTGATTCAAGTAAAAAAAATAATAATAATAATTATTAGATCCGGCAGAAATAGCTTCTTAAGGTAGCTTGCAGGTTACAACACTTGCAGGTTACAACTTTTTACAGTGTAGCAACACACAACTCAATAACCAAACATTTGATTGACTCCAAATAAAAAGCAAAAAAAGTAAGAGTTTAAAACTATTCATTTATTTAGGGGTAACATTTTTTAAGAAAACATACTGTATGCATCTGTAAAAAACATCAGTTGCAATGCATGCTCTGAAAGAATGCACTTTACTGTATATGTGCTATCATTGATGAAGTGGCATCATGTCATGCCAGACAGTCGAGTCACTTTCTTTAGAGGTATCTTTCCTTTACTCAAGTATGACTATTGGGTATTATATACAACACAGGTATCTTCTTCTAGTGTTTAGGAATAATATATTCATCCTACTTCCTCCTCAATACTTCACCATGACTGGTAGGGCCAATATGCTGAACACTGAATAGCAACCTCCCTGGTTGTGACATCAAAAATGCACCAATTTCGGAATGAGCTGTTCAAGCAGATTTTATTAAATAAATGTAAGTTCCTAAACGTAATTTCGGGAGGAGCAAGTACATCTAATCTTTCAAATAACAGCCAGAGTATATAAGTAGCTGTTTACTTGTCTTCTATCCCAGCTGTTGGGGGGGTTACTTCGGAGCTCGAGTTGAAGCTGCTTCATTGAGCCCCCCCCCCCCCCCCCCCCTCCATGGACAGCAAGCCAAATAAGTTTAACCTTAATAGCTTAAAGATTATATGTTCAAACAAACTTGTGAATGATCTTTTTGGACTAGGGAGATGGTTTTGAGTTCTGAAACATTTTAAGTTTAATTGGTACATCCAACAGTTTTATTTAAAAAGATCAAGGAAAACAAAAATACTTTTCATGATAAGACACCATTAATAACAACACTTTTATGTGAAGCAACACTTGTAGACAGCATTAATAATAAACTTCAATGATATGCCATAATAAAATGGAGGCCATCAGATGCATTTAAATCATTTCTAAATTATTCAAACATTCACACTGTGTTTTCTTAATTCCTGCTCTTTTATATGTCATATAAATACTCACTGAGGGGGCTATGGAAAACTGAATGCTGCCTGAGGCTTATCACGGTTTGAGAGAAAGCAAACAGCTCTTGTTAGGATTTTTCATAAATTCTGTCCATAACCCTGTTCGGTTTCTTCTGCATGAGGCAAAATCTCCTCCAGCAATCAGTGTGCTGCTAAATTATAGAAACGTTTTTTTTAAATTCCAACCCTTTTCATTTTCAGACGCTGCCCATGACATAATTTTGTAATTCAAGGATCAAATCTGAATATCTGTATGTCTTGCTTGGGATGTGCCCATCTGTGATAGCTCTATTGGTCCCAAGAAAGACGTTCTGTTGATGTCTGTGATTGACATAAGTGGATAGCTTTTTGCAGCATTTCAAGTCACTGCCAAACATTAACCAACACTGATCTGGTTCATCAAGTTGTTGAGGACAAAGCATGTTTCATGCACATTTTCTTTAAGTGATACCTGGATTTCCAGATACCCAGAGTGGGTAATTACTGTAGGTTGTCACTTTAAGAGAATTAAGATCAAAAGGCAGAGGAAATATACTGTATAATAGTTGAAGGACAAGATTGCCATTAGTCTTTTAAATGAAAGAAAATTTCAGTCACACTCTATTTATACATACTATATACAGTAAATTTTAACAGTGTTGATGTATGGCTTCTGCTTTGCATAGTAAAGCTTTAACTTGCATCTGTGGATGCAGCTGCGAATGGTGTTGACTGACAAAGGTTTACTGAAGTATTCCCGTGCCCATGTCATGATATAAATTACAGATGTATGACAGTTTTTAAGACAAAGACGGCCGAGGGATTAGAGATCATCATCACGAACATTAAGAATTGGTTTTCGGCATTGCCCTTTACGCACTGAGATTTGACCAGATTGCACTATAGAGGTTGAAATGACCAAAATCCTTCCAGTTTGTCTTTGGGGAACAATGTTCCTTATTATTTTAAAAGATTATTTTCAGACGCATATAGTGGCAAACTATCGAGCCTCGATCCATCCTTGTTCTTTAAGTACTAGGCTTTTTTTGGAGGACCCTTATATACTGTAACACAATTGCCTCACCTGTTTATCATCACCTGTTTCAGATCACATTGTTATTTCACGTCATCAGATTTGTATTAGTCATATATTGCCTAAATTTATGGTGAAAAATGTATATCTACAAAAAGCAATGCTATTGATATGGTAAAACATCCAAGTACATTGTCTTCATGGATTACAGTGCATTTACAATACCTTATTGAACATTTAGTTATATATTTTCTTGTAATATCTGTAACAAGAGTCATAATACATTATAATAATAACCTTGCCATAGTTATCAATTTAAATAATATGATGCATTGAAAAACTTGCATCCCAATTTCACTCACATTCATGTTCCTGTTTAAGTAAAAAGTTTAAAGAGGCTATGCTACTGTATATTTTGAGTATAGCCACTAATTAAGGGCATTGTAATGCACAATGGAGTGACAACATTCACAATATAGGGTGGCCAAGTTTTTATTAAAATGGTATGTAATGAAGCAAATTCATTATGTGCCATGCTTCCTCTTGAAGATATATGATGTATTAACCAATCAGTATGCAAAACTGGAAAAGAAATATCTATTTTATCATATATCATACTCTTTAAAGATGAAGTATAAGACCTCTTGTTAAAGGAACATTCTCAGTTTAATAAAATTTAAGCTCAATCAACAGCATTTGTAGCATAATGTTGATTACAAAAAAAATATTTTGACTCATCCATCCTTTTCTTTTAAAGAAGCAAAAATCGAGATTACAGTGAGGAACTTACAATGGAAATCAATGGGGACATTTTTTGGAGGGTGAAGCTTGTAATTTTATAAAAGCACTTACATTAATTTTTCTGTTAAAACTCATGTATTATTTAAACTGTAAAGCTGTTTAAAACATAATTTTGACAGTTGTTTTAAGGTTTGCTGACATTACCTCGTCATGGCAATCAAGTTGTAAAATTGGCTTTAACTTTAGAAAAGGTTAGTAAGCTATTTTATCACACTAAAATCATGTTTACGTGCATTTTGTTTACATATTGCAGCTATCATTTTGAAACAGTGAGTATTTTTTACATTTATCAATTGGCCTCTATTGACTTCCACTGTAAGCGCCTCACTGTAACCCAGAAAAAAAAGGAAAAAAAAAAAGGGACAGAGAAGTCAAAATACATTTTGTAATAATCAATATTATGTTACAAGTGCTGCTGACTGAGCTTTACTTGTTTTGAACACAGAATATTCCTTTAAAATTGTAACTGTTATTAATGAAAAGTTCTGTTCAGAAACCAAGTGAGCTCCTTCGTTGTCTACAGTCTGCATAGGCTAATCTTCTAAGGCAGCATCCTAACCAATATGCAACCATATTAGTGACTGATTTGAAATGCTCTAGGCAGCAACCCTATTAGGGTTGTTAGCACATGTTGGCACATGTTGCTAAACTAATGGCATGAAACATACTGTACACAGCAGACACAAATATTGTGTTAAAATCTATTTAAATTAATTTGAAATATTTATATCAATACTTAAAATATAATGCAATAAGTTTATTTATAATCATCATTTCTTTCTAGTGTAGTTAGAAAGGAGCATAATTTTGCTGCCTACATTGTAAAATGGCATTTGCATTGGGAGTGCACCTAGGACACCTTTACATCCTGACTAGGTAGGCAGCTCATTGTAGATTTTGAACCAGAGCCTATGATTATCTATGTATTGCACTCTTATAGTATTAATAAAGTATTAATTAATATTAACATGGTGCACATACTGTAGCATTAAGCCACTGAATATCATGTAACATTAACAAGTTTAGTTTTGTAACCCAAAAATTATAAAATAAAAAAAATAAAAAAATAGCTATAATGAATAGATGAAAGCTTTTAAAAGACATGAGTAGCATTTTACTATTCTGTCATGTTTACATTTGTATTGCTAAAGGCCAAGGGCAAATAAAAACTTGACTTGCATAAAGAATATTCTTTTTGTTTGAACAACGTAAGGTGGAGACAAGAGCTTCATGTTCTTAAACACACCGTTCATGTTGACATTTCTCAAAAGCAAAATGTGATCTTTAAAAAAGTAACTTGCTCCCACATCTGTGATTAAAATGGTTATAGACTATATTCGGTGTCTGTGATTCTGAGAGCGCAGTGATTTCAGCGCTGTTTAACAAACGCTAAAGCGCTGAAAATAAGACTGATTTGCATTTGCCCCCTCATCTACAGAGAACATGACACGTTCTCTCATGACGTTGGTGCTCAGAACATGGCAGACGGTGTTTTTCAGATGTATAGTGAAAGGCTACAAGTGTTCCTCTAGCAAAGTCATTAGTAAAAGACAGTGTCTTTTACTAATGACTGAGATACAGGTTTATTTCATGACTGACAGAAATCCTAAATATGTGGCAAAGGACATATGACCATATTAGGGAAATTGCCAGGGATCACACACTACATTATCAGTGGCAGCTTCTGAGGGAATATTCCGTTAGATTAGGGATTCATATCCCGAGGTTACCAGAGCCGACCAGATCCAGCTCCGTTCCTCTTTGGTGATGGTCTCCACTGCTATGTAATGCTGAGTAATGACAGCAAACCACAGCCAGTGCTAGCCGGTGCTAGCCAGACATCACTTCATTATTTTACAATGGACTTCAGTGGATGAACTGATGCCAACTCCAACTGTAAGACATCGAATACTTCATACGTATGCCACAGCCCAAACCTTGGACTTAGGATGGATCCCATCGAACCTCATGAGGAGGCTAAAGGCTACACCCCCTAGTGTCAGTCGCTAGTGCACCTCTTGAGGCCAGGGGAATGAGGTTTACACAAACCGCACAGCTATCACGTATAAGCTGGCACCTGTTACACTCAACTCCCTAAACCTCACTCCTGTCTGGGTCATGGGACCACTGTAACGGTCCTGCTCGACCCGCTCTGTGCGGGATTCGAAACAGTGTCGGCTGGCATGAGAGACGGGCTGGCTAATGTGGTGGCTAAAGGCAACACTCCCTAGTGTAAGTTGCTAGCGCACCTCTTGAGGCCAGGGGAATGAGGTTTACACATACAGTATAGCGATCAAATACCAGCTGGCTCCTATTACACATATTTTTTTCTGTAAACATGCATTTGGACCAGCTCACTGTGGTTTCATCGTGTTTCACTGGTTTTAAGCGTCTCATGTGGAAATAATGTGTTTTTAGGATGCTGTATCAAGTTAAATGCAGTTTACAACTTCGAAAAATACCCCTGCAAGAGCTGTTCTCTGTACAGCTGTCAAGAACATGTCCTGTAAGGCCCCTGTACTAATTCTGTGCTGTCTGCTCTCTGTAAGTGTGGTTAATTGCCTGTAAAACTACAAATTACCTGTACAGCTGGAGGTGGATCGACTGCCCCCTGCTGCAACTCGCAAAAACATGAAAGTAGTGCTTCAAGTTTGAATTCCTCTGTTGGATTCCAAATTCCATATAACAGAATTTACGAGCGGTCAAGTGGCATGATTAATTGCTATTTTTTTATTAATTAATTGCTCTGAATTGATGTGTTAAACCACCAGCCTTGTCTTTATTAAAGCTGAAGTGTGTAACTTTTTTGGTGTTAAAATACTTTTTCCTATACCTGCTTATTATGCAGAGAAAACTATAAGTAAAACATTTGTAGGTAAATTTTCTCAAAAACTGTAAACAATGTGTCTCTGTGGTGCCATGAAAATTTCCCTAGTTGTTTTGATCCACCTGTCTAGACCATACACAACAACACTGACACAACCAATGGTCTGAGTAGGGGGTGGGACTATCTGTTTGGTTGATCAAAAGAAGACGGGGCATAATCGGATAGCTCTTTAGAACACATTGTCTATTTTTTTTTATGTTGCACAAGTGTTGCAGAAATGAAACCTGGTGAACTTTTGAGTAAATTTGATATTACGATCACAATGTAAAAGTAACATAATAATAGGCCTAGCACACAGACAATATTAAAATTTTTAACTGAAGATCTCTCTCTTTCACTCTCATCGAAAAAGACATCAATTCAGTATACATGCGTCATAAGAGCAGTCACACTGCAGGACTGCAACCCCAAATTTCTTGAACTCTGTCCAATGATTCATCATAAAGCCAATTAATCTGCTATCAGTGAGTAGTCTAAGCATGTCACACTATGCAATCCAAGACTGCCATTTATGCCTCACAGTGAAATAAATATTTTATGATCTGTAAATTTTGTCTCAGACGACAAAATGATGGCAAAAATTGTACAATGTGCCCCTGGCTTTCAGTTAATAGGCATAATTTGCTCCATTGAAGTTGCCTAATCTGGGAAATTACTCCTACAATTGTCATTAATTATCACGCTCAATGAGTAAAAATTAGCTGCATTTGTTCTCACTGGAATAGAAAAGAGCTTCGAGACACATATTAGAAAAAGCTGGGTTAGACACAGGTTAGAAAATCTATGACATTACATTGAATAGAAGCCTTTTAGAAATAAATGCTCCCTAAACCTTTGCCTTTGCTCTGTTGGCACTTTCTTGCAAGGAAGGACTTGTGTGTCTAATTTTATAACCATATGGAAATACAGCCACCATAAAATGAAAGATGTTCATTTTCTTTATGATTTTTTTTCTTCTTTTTTTCTGAAGATATCACAATCCAGACAAACATCTTTTACAAAAAATTAACATCCTTTTTTTAAAGCATCATTGTTGAATAAAAAGTATCAGTGGGTGTATAATTAATCTTCATACAACTGGTCCTTCATACAATCTTCTGGTCCTCTGATTGGACAAGGTGCTGATTTTAATATTAACAGCTAGGGCTGCACAATTGAAAATCTAACCGTGGTTTCGATTACGGCTACCACGATTAAGTCATCATGAAAACTGACGATTGCAGTGTTCAATTTAAGTGCCCACCATGTATAAATAAAGTGTGTCTAGATATCTATTCACTTCAGTAAAATGCATAAGTGTTCTAAGAACACAGCATATCTATCTTTTTTACTACAAGGTCAAGGTCAAGGTCGTGCTGTATGTTTATAAGGCATGGTTTAGCTCCTCAGTACATTTACTTCATCTACATTCGGCACCTAGGTCTCTTCGATTATCAAATCAGTTACTCCTCTCTGTTCCCCGATCCCGTTTTGAAAACCAAAGGGTTTGTGGTTGCGGCTCCCAGGATGTGGAATGCACTCCCATTTGTCGTTCTTCCTCATTGCCTATATTTAAATCTAGATTGAAGACACATTTCTTCTCTCTAGCCTATAATGTTGGTTGGGAATTTTAACAGTTTTTTGTGTAGGGTTTTATAATTTTTTATTAATTTGTTATTTTTTAACATTTCATAAGTTCTATTTAATTTCTGTTTCTCCACATAGAGTAAGAAACGGCTGGGGCCCTTACACACATTGGGGGAAGGGGGTCTTACCCAGTTTCCTATTCTTTCAGGGGGAAAAGACCCTGCGGAGGCCACACCTGCCCGAAAGGGGGAGGTAAGGGTGGCGAATACATCAACATGTGGAAAGTGGCGCAGTGGTAGATCCACCCTCAAGGAGGGGGGAGTTGCTACAACATGGCAACCGGAGGGCAGCTGGAACTGACTAAGGGCAATGAGGGTCCACGCAGGAGTCCTGACCTGTGGAGCACCTATTCTAGTGCAGGGTAGATTTGAGTACCCGCAGTGGATTGGGTCGGCGAGTTCCTCCGCTGAACTGCGAACCCACAGGGCAAGGGAGGAGTCATCCAGGGAGCCGAGTTAGTGGGATCTTCTGGGAGAAAAAGCGCATGATTTTACCTCGGCCGAGGGAAAGGGCGCTAGTCGCAAATGGTCCACCCGGTCGATTCACTGCTCTGCATATGTCTGCCAAGGAGATGCCTCTGGCCAGTGCCCGTGAGGATGCAACACTCCTTGTCGAGTGTGCTCGGACCCGCAAGGGGAGGGTCACGGCCTGGGTGTGATAAGCCAATGTAATGGTGTCAATTACCCAGTGGGAAGACACTGTTTGGAGACAGCGTTCCCTTTCCGCTGCCCACCAAGGCAGACAAAGAGCTGCTCAGAACCTCTAGAGCTCTGCGTGCGGTACAAGTAGGTACAAAAAGAATGTACCGGACACAGCAACGAAAGGCTGGGCCTACCTCCTCCCGGGGCAGCTTCGCTTGCAGGTTCACAACCTGGACCCTGAGGGGAGTCGTAGGAACCTTGGGCAAGTAGCCCGGTTGTGCTCTTAGGATCACATGAGTGTCTGCCTGGACCGAACTCCAGGCAGGTGTTGCTGACGGAGGACGCTTGCAGGTCCCCGACCCTCTTGATGGAGGTGAGCACGATCAGGAGGGCCGTCTTCAGGGAGAGGGCTTTGTTTGACTTATTCTAGTGGCTCGAAGGGGGGGGGGTCTCTGAATGCCAGAGAGGACCACTGAGAGACCCCAGGAGTGGAACAGGCTTGACCGGGAAGGATTTAACCTCTGAGCGCCTCTTAGGAACCTGATGATTAAGTCGTGCTTACCCAAAGACTTGCCATCTACTGCGTTGTGGTGGGCTGCGATAGCAGCCACATACACCTTCAAGGTGGAAGGGGACAGCCTCCCCTCCCGCCTCTCCTGCAGAAATAAGAGGACCGACCTAACTGCGCACCTCTGTGGGTCTTCAGCCTGGGAAGAACACCAATCTGCAAACAAGCGCCACTTCAGGGCGTAAAGTTGCCTGGTAGAGGGGGCTCTGGCTTGGTTGATCGTGTCTACAACGACAGGTGGTAGACCAGCTAGATCTTCCGCGTCCCATTCAGGGGCCAGACGTGGAGGTTCCAGACGTCTGGGTGCGGATGCCAGAGTGTGCCCTGTCCCTGAGAAAGAAGGTCTTTCCTCAGGTGAATTTGCCAGGGAGGGGCTGTTGCGAGGAGTACGAGGTCTGAGAACCAGTAATAGGGAGCCACTAGGGTGACTTGTTCCTTGTCCTCCCTGACCTTGCACAGAAGGCTCACTGGGGGAAATGCGTACTTGTGCAGCCCCACAGGCCAGCTGTGTGCCAGTGCGTTTGCCCCGAGGGGAGCCTCTGTTCGGGCATACCAGAGCAGGCAGTGGGAGGTCTATCCGGAGGCAAACAGGTCTACCTGGGCCTTGCCGAACAGTTCCAAAATCAGCTGGATTGACTGGGGGTGAAGCCTCCACTCTCCACTGGGCAAGCATTGTCTTGACAGCGTGTCCGATACCCCATTGAGGTTGCTGGGGATGTGAGTGGCACACGAGTGGTATGCTCCAAAGGAGGAGACGAAGGGCGAGTAGTGACATGTGGCGGGAGCGTACGCCACCTTGGCAATTTATGTACGCTACCGCGGTGGTGCTGTCTGACCTGATTAGGACATGTTTGTCTCAAACTAATGGAAAAACTTCCACAAGACAAAGAAAACAGTCAGCAACTCTAGGCAATTAATGTGCCAGAGTAGTGGGGCCCCCTTTCCAACGGCCCGCGGCTGCGTGTCCGTTGCACACAGTGCCCCAACCCAATCTGGAGGCGTCGGTCATGACCAGGACGCGTCGGGACACCTGCTGCAAGGGTACTCCTGCCCGCAGAAAGCAGAGGTCTGTCCAGGGTTTGAATGTTTGGCGGCAGGCAGGGGTGATCATCACGGGGTGCATGCCGTGGCGCATATGCCCCAGGGGCCTCTGGAAAAAGTCTTACAGGGACCGCTGTGGCCATCGCCCGTTCGAGTGCAGGCGCTTCTGACCTTCATGACCCGGGGGGCGCGATCGGTCATTGAGCGCAGTTCCTGCAGCATATCAAGAACAGTACTACCTGGCGTTGGTTGCAGGAGGGGCCATGGCCTGCAGGGCGGAAGCGGTCTGGGAGCGCTCCACTGTCGAGGGTAGTGAGAGCGGAGGAGCGAGGAAGTCGCGGCTTAATCAACTCGTCGGATGTGAGCGGCGCACATGCCTGCGGGACCTCTCAAGTAGCCGTGAGGGGGGGGGGGGGGGCGGGGTTTACCGGTCCAGCCTCTTGCTCGCGGTAGCCCGGGAAAGCATAGTGGACCTCTGTGCATCAGGCTCACATTCTACGATGCAGCGGCGATGTCATCATCCAATTCCGGGAGTTCAAGGGACCGGCTGGCCGGCCATGAAGCGGGCCGCATTCATCCCGAGCTCGGGGGAAGCAAGCAAGCGTGTCGGGGAGGCAGGTGGTTCGGATATTTACCCGGCGAAACGGAACCCATCATTATCCCCAAATCGCCTTCATCGCCTGTGGCGCTTGCCCCAATCCCGTAGGAAGGAGGCGAGGCACGGGGGGCGGCTGAAGTGGCTTTCTCTCATGACAATAGAAAGCCGCGACAGCAATGCTACCATGGCTATGTTCTCGCACTGAGAACATGAATCATTCATAAAACGCTGCCCAGGCACGCGAGGCAGCTTTTGTGACCCTCGGAGGTGGGGAGAAATCAACCGCATCCAGAAACTACACAGAGTACACGGAAACTACACAGAAAAGACGTCTTTAAAAAGACACTTCCTGAAAAGGATGTTCAACGCCAGCTGTGTATTTGCTCTTTTAGGGAAAACAACTCTTTTAACTGTGCTGTCGAAGCGCCCAGGGGTAAACTGCACTGCTGTACAGAGAAGGAGAAAGCCGCTGAAGTGCGCCGTAGATCCAACAGCAGAATCAGCTCAGAGGAAGAGGAACAGGTCGACTCCGAAAAAAATTTCTGAATGAACTTCACGTATTTCCCCACTTTTATACCCGTATGTCCCGTGGCGGTGTATGCAAATACTGTATGCCAACTTCTCATTAGCCTTTTTTTCATAGATCAGAGGCATATTCGGCGCTCAAGAGAGACCCCTAGTGTCGCTTCTTCGACACAACGTCGGGGGAACGACGGGGGAACTCTTGTTTGTGTGTTTCTCATCTATAAATTATTCATTAGATCAACATCAATGCTGATATAAAACATGGATGAATGTGCATTGTTGAAAGCAACATTGAAAACTTTGAAATGAATGGAGCCACATAGATTGGACTGTCTGACTGATGGCCCGTTATGTAAGTGTTGTTTCAGCTCATGAAACTGACCTGTGATTGGCTAGATGGTCGCTCAATCAGCCCAAAGTAACAAAACGCAAAAGACATGTCCTCCCCACTCTTCTCTTGAAATGTATCAGAGCGATTACGGGTGAAGGACAAAACATTCATAATTCACAAAGAAAAAAAACACAGCATTATGTACATGTTAAACCATCACACCACTGGCGTGTTCTAAAACGGAATCTGAATTTCAAATCGCAAATATACTGACCTTGGTGAAGTTGCACTCAGGAGAGCGGGAGGCTTCACAAGAGAGAAGCAATGCTCACAACTTATTTTGTGGAGGAAAAGACACACCTGTTCGGCGTAGGTCTATTGGGTGCACTGGCCAACTTCGATCAAGCACTGGAGAGAAGTGCGACTTAGAATATTGTATATATGCATATAGATATATTAAGGTGGTTGGTTTCAATGCACAATTTTTCCCAATATTTTCTTAAAAGCTGCTTTACAACAATACAGCTATACAAATAAAACTAAAATTAATTGAACATTTAACTAAAGGCTGCTTCTGCTTACTTGGATTGATCTAGATAACAAGCGAAAAACAAACATGATTATAATGACAGAAATGGTCTTGCACTGTATGTTCAAGAAATAATGAATCTTGCCCTAAACAATTAGCTGCACAAAAAGTGTATTTTTATGCACTTTGTTTGTTTATCACAATCATTATTATCGCGTCATCTTATATCATTATTACGTTGTCACAGCAAGAGGGACTAAACCAGTTTGCATGCATGACATTGATTTAGTGCACTGCTTTTGTGGGGAGGTCATAATGACCCCTCATCCCTGCATGATGCACACCTTCATCTCCATTTCACACACTCTTAAGAAGGAGAGAAAAGGTCCGACATCCTTGGAAAGGCTATTAATCAATGTATCCAGTTTTCTTTATAATAATGAGATGGGCAGTACCTGCCTGCTGATACATTTTGAGAGGTTTAGTGTTATTACTGTGAACTACATATGTTGTATATAAGAGGACACAAGAGATCTTCGGGAAAAGTAAATGGGTCCATTCATAACAATTGAGACAATAACATGATACTAAACTAGATTTTTTATCGTTCTGGGGAAATGTGAGTGCTTCCCCCTGCAAAACTCATCACCATGCTTCCAGGGCACTGTTATGCTGTTGCTAATGTGTTCTGAGCGTTTTTTAGCATGTTGCTACACATTTGCTAGAGTAAGCCAAAAGAGCCCACCCCAAAGTCTCTATGATATATATTCTGATCTCTAGATATGACTTGAGTCCCTTCTTCAAAGAAAGTCTTTCGGATTGCATGAGTATGAAAAGTGATAGCAAACAGAAGTTTAATTCAAAGTTTGTTGTAATTCCCAATTGTAAGTAAGGGATAATTTACGGCTAGGTGTGCATTAAACTAAAGAACCACCTGATGTGATGTGTATATAAAACAGTCTCCATTTAGAGCTTGAGAAAGCGATATGGGATCGCAGGGTGCCCTCTGGCACACATGTTGAGCAGGGCAGCAATTTTAGATGATGTTCATCATATTAAAATATAAATTGTTTTGCATTTGATGGGTCCCAGTTACCTTCTCTCCCCCTACGTGAAAAAAAGCTGAATGTTAAACCATACATTCCTCACAAGCGCTTTGGGTGAGTAATACGCCTGTTGTCTTTTCCATGTTTCCTGTAGCATTTCACAGTTGATTTAAAGATGAAACTACATGCCTTGATGATGTTGTTTTGTGATGTAACGGTTAATCCTAGGTCTGAGACTATATTAATGTCTGGAGGTCAATTGAACAGAGGCATAAAACTCTTGCAATGTCTCATTAAGAAGGACAGCAGAGTAGGTGCATTAATCTTGTGCGACCCCCTTATTCATATTGCAAATACTACTGGAATGGTTATGTAACTTTTTAACTCTTAACATTTCCTTGATTCTGCCATTATCTGATTTACAAACACATGTATGGGAAAACAACATACTATAGGAGCATAGAAAAGGCAGGATTTCTTGGAATGAGTCTGATCCTGAATGAAGCTTATTTTAACACTCATTAAAGTCATGTGAAGTTAATAAAATTACAACCGTGTCAATAAGGGTAGCTAGAAGTGCTTTCTTATGTGTGGACATGTACTTTGGCTTCGCTATATGCGACGCATAATTTAAACATATTAACCAACTGAATAATGTTCACAAGACTCTATACTGTCATTTAAGGGTTAAACTTCTGGCACACCACATCATGTGACTCAACAGCATGACGTCGATTTCTGTGAAATGCTCCTATGGGGGCAGCACCAACAAAAGTGCCTCTGGTAAGAAACCTCTTTTAGTTTTTTTTTATTAAAACCTGTTTGGTTGTAAAGAGTAGCGTCTCTAGTTTAGTTTGATATGGCGCTTTAAAAAATCCATGAACTTTTTGCTTGTCAGTGCGCTGATAAGCATGTCCACATATGTGGAAATAAGGACCGCATTCCTTTAAAAGCTGAAAAACATGTTCGTTATTTACGCATTCACTTCATTCTAATATATTAGTAAATGCATTGCTACGCAAATACTGTGCATTTTCACATTGAGAATATATATATAGAATAGAATATAGTATATAGTATAGAATATAGAATAATATAGAATATATATATGCTTTCAGAGGCTTTTTATGGAGTTAGGATGACAATAAGGTGCATTTCGAACTGTTCTGAGACGAGTGCAGACAGACAGCACACTGGAGGTTCACTCCTAAAATCCAATCAAAAGTTCAGTTTCAGGCTGCAGATGATGTTGGGACCACTCAACATTTTTGGGAGACATTAGACATATGTGGACATCAATTTTAAGGGAAACTATTTTATTCTATCTATGCCATTTTTTTATTACAAATATTATGTGCTTATAGATACTCCTCTGGTTACAGGTAGGGCAGGCCTATAGTTTAAATGTATTTTTTTTTATTCAAGCAGGTAAGTATCCTTGAAACCCATTCATAATGGAGTGAAATGCTTTTCAAAATTGAAAAATTGAGCAGAACAGAACTATAACTGTTCCTTGCTGGGATAGTGAATTTTGTGTAGCTCCATTGACTGCTTCATTCACAGGGGCAAGGTGAATCAGTCAGGCATGAAATCTTTGGGTTCGATGATGTGTGCTAAACAGCCCTTGGCTTATTGTGGTAATGTACCCGAGGAAGGTTTAAGCCCTTATGACAGCAGTGATAAGATCTTAATAGGCAAATAAGTTATCAGGGCAAAGAGCGTACAAGGGTAGCAAAGGGGAGGGTTAGTGGTGAAGCTAAAATAAACCCTGTCACATGCAGTTAGTGATGTTATGATAATGAGTCATAACTCAGTTTTTTTTCTCAATATTGACCAAAAAGCATATCTTATATCATTTTATATGCTGAGGCAATAGATAAAATCAGGAAATTATGTGAGTTGGACTCAAAATCACAATGCCTGCAAGCACAAGTGCTAAAAAAGTGTCAAATAAATAATCAGCCTCAGTTTTGCAGGTATTAGTCAGACATTTTTTTGCCATCAGAATCTCAAATGTCAGTGTTTTTCTCACACCAGCAAAAGTCATTTTTCCACCATTGTTCTGAGTATGGTGAGTAACAGTTCCACTAGCGTTTTCACTTGAGCACAGTCTAGTTATGATTACAAACTGTTCTGACCAGATTTCTCAGCCTGGTTAGCTAATCATACTCAACCATAATGGTGGAATGGATTTAGTGACTTGACAACTCATGGTTGGTAACTTGATCAGCCAGTCCCTTCTAATTCTGATTTTGCAGCACCTTGATGGAAAAAACTATAACCATGCCAACATGCCTGAATTGACACAGAAAAGCACTGTTCCACAACTAAAACTGTTCGGCCAGATGGTGGAAATTAACTTAAAGAGATTCTTTATCTAAAATCATTCTGTGCTTACCGAAATGTGAAACACTGCCCCTAGTGGCCAAAGTGGTAAGTGTTGTAGGGCATATGGGCACGTGGGCTCCATTTTCCAGGTGTAATGTTCTCAGAGGGGTGCCAAAAGAGTGTTATGAAACAAGTTTTAGCTGTAGAGTATGTAATACAGAGAAGGAGAACACATACTTTACAAACTGTAGCCCCCAACCCCAATCCTAACCAGGGGCAGATCTAGAAAATAATTTATGGAATTGAAAGTGGGTGGCATAGTCCTCTATGAGGGGTGGCAACACCAAAGTAAGCACCCATGCATAGTTCTTCTGAATTAAGACACCAAGCTTTACATTACTACTACATTACAAATGCCTATGAATTGGTGATACAGTTGTATTTAAACAGAGAGACCACAAAGCAATCCTTGTGCTACTGTTTTTTTTTTGTGTAATTTATGAGGGTTTTGAACTGCGTGTTTGAAAAACACTGCTACAGAAAACACAATTTAAGACTAATAACAATTTGACAAGTTGAAATAACAAAATCGATGTTAAACAGGAGATGTTAAACAGGTGAGGCAATCGTGTCATAGTACTGTATATTGTATAATGAGCCTCCAAAAACAACCTAGTACTTCAAGAGGAAGGATCGTTCAAGACTTGTTAATTTGCCGCCAACAGATGCTTCAGCAAAAAATCCAGCACTTTGAGATCAATGTTCCCCAAAAACAAATTGGAAGGATTTTGGGCATTTCACACTCTAGAGTGCACACTATAGTTAAAAGATTCAAGAAATCTGTCAAATCTCGGTGCGTAAAGGGCAAGACGAAAACCATTTCTGAATGCGCTTGATCTCTGATCACTCAGACATCACTGTCTTAAAAACATCATTCATCTGTAATGGATATAATGAACACAGGCTTGGGATACTTTAGTAAACCTTTGTTAGTCAACACCACTCACCGCTGCATCCACAAATGCAAATTAAGACTTTACTATGCAAAGCAGAAGCCCTACATTAACACTGTCCAGATGCGCTGTCAACTTCTCTGGTCTCGGTCTCGTCTTAGATGGAAAGCAGAACAGTGGAACTGTGTTTTTCTGGTCTGAGTCAACATTTCAAAACGTTTTTGATAAACACAGCTGTCGTGTTATCCGGGCCAAAGAGGAAAAGGACCATCCAAGTTGTTATCAGCGTCAGGTCCAAAAGCCAGTGTCTGTATGGGCCAGGGGTGTGTCAGTGCCCATGGCATGGGCAACTCGCACATCTGTGAGAACACCATGAATGCAGACAGATATGTACACATTTTGGAGCAACAAATACTGCCCATCAGCACCATCTTTCCAACATTTTCCAGCAGGACAACATCAAACCACATACTGCCCGGATTACAAGTGCATGGCTTTGTGAGCACAGAGTGTGGGTGCTAGATTGGCCTGCCTGCATTCCTGACCATCTCCAATTGAGAATGTGTGGCACATTATGAAGCACACCAAATGGCAAAGAAAACCCCTTGCAATTGTGCAGCTAAACACCTACATAATGGATGAATGAGGAAAAATTCCACTTTCTAAACTTAACAAACATGTGCTTCAGTGCCCAAATGTTTAATAATGTTTCACAGTGGTAATCAAATAAAATTAAATCAAATCACTTTATTGTCACACTACCAAGTACACAAGTGCAACAGTAGGTCTTGTGTGCTGTTCTGAGCAACATAGCAGTCATGACAGTGACGAGACATATACCAATTACAATAAACTTCTCGGGTTACATGTGTAACCCTTGTTCCCTGAAAAAAGCATAACGAGATACTGCGTTTGCTAAAAAGCGCTATGGGAGCGATCTTGCATTGTGACCAGCTGTGAATATGTGTGTAACACGTCAATGAACACCGGAAATGTATAGCCTCGGTTAGTGAGATCATTGGATGCACATGTGGCCGGGCTATAAATAGAGGCGTCACCAGCATGTTCGTCAGATACTTTTTTCTGAGGAGTAGTCCTGGGACATCCCAGTGCGGCAAAGAAGCGCATCATCTCATTCCGCTTTTTTCAGGGAACAAGGGTTACACATGGAACCCAAGACGACCCTTTACAAAAAGCTTCAGTGTGATGCTGTGCTTGCTAAAAAGTGCTATGGGAACGAAATACCCACGCTGCCGCACTGAGGCTGTCCGGACCCCTGCGGTTGTGAAGTGTGCTCACAAGAATGCGAGAGGTCTCAGACATGAGCTTGAGATGTCGACTCAAGGGCGTAAAACCCGGAGTAGCAAGAACATCTAAACCACAAAATTGATGAATGTGTCCGGAGAGGACCAGCCTGCCGCATCACAGACTTGCTTATACATGAGCTTCAGATGTCGACTCAGGGGCGTAAGAGCCCGGAGTAGCATGAACATCCAAACCATAGAGCCTGAAGAATGTGTGCGAATAGATAGAGCCTGTAGATCCCCAGTCCTCTTAAGAGAGGTAATCGCCATAAGAAAGACCATCTTGAGAGTCAGAAGTCTGTCAGACGCTGACTCTAGAGGTTCAAAGGGGGTCTCAACCAGACCCAGGACTATTGCCAAGTCCCATGAAGGAGTTCTGGTCCTAACAGGGGGCCTCAGTTGCATGGCTCCATGAATGAAGCGAGTAGAGGATGTTTCCCCAAAGGCACCCCCGTCCATCAAGGCGTCCATAAACCCTGAGAGTAGCGGGGCATATGCCTGCTGACAGTTTTTCCTGCAGAAAGTTCAGAACTGAAGCGAACTGGCAGTTAGCTGGGGGGGGGGGGGGGGGGGACGACTGGTGACTCGGGGAGAAGTAGAGGAGACATTGCGCAGTTCATAGAGGTGAAGAGGTCCTCTTCTGCCCTGTAAAATCTACCCAGATCTTCTCCAAGTGGAGGGAGCCCTAGCACTTAAAATGTCCTTGATAACTTCAGGAGAAAGCCCTGTGCACCTCAGTTGGTACCCAACAGGGGCCAAGCATGAAAGGTTCCACAATTTGGGCCGGGGATGAAATACAGTCCCCTGTGCCTGAGAAAGAAGGTCCTTCCTGTTCGGAACCGCCGAGGTGGGCCGTCGAGGGGAGAATTTAACTCCGAGAACCATACTCTGTTCAGCCAGCGCCAGCACTATCAGAAGGAGGCAAGTCCCTTGCTGGCGAACCTTGCCAAGACTCACGGGAGCAGAAAAACCGGGGGAAAAAACGCATACAGATGCATTCAGGGTCATGTATGTGCCTTTAAGTCCAGACCCAAGGGGGCTGGGTGACTAAGGGAGAAGTAGAGGAGACATTGCGCTATCATAGAGGCAAAGAGATCCTCTTCTGCCCTGTGAAATCTCACCCAGATTTGCTCACTACCTCTGAGTAAATCTGCTCCCACACACACGGGCATCCAGGGATGAAACTGTCCTGAGTAACAGGAGCTGCCCTGGGCCCCAAGGAGGATCCAACGTGCCAGAAATTCAGCTGACATGAACGTGGATCCCCCCCGATGGTTTACGTAAGAGCCTACCACTGTATTGCCCACCCGCACCAAGACATGGCAGCTTAAGGAGGAAGTATTTCAGGGCCAGAAATACGGCCATCAACTCGAGACAGCTACTGTGACAACCAAACTGATGACCCTCCTATACCTTTAAGCCAGACGACCACTTAAGGCTGCTACCCAGCCCGTCAGGGAGGCGTCTGTCGTTAGCAGCCTGCAACGACAAGACGCACCTAGAGTGGGACCCAAGGTAAGAACCGGGATCTGAACCACATAGAAAGGGAACGAAGCACGTGGGTCGTAACCCTTATTTGCCTTAGGGGACCGGCCCTCGGATAAAATCCCCTGGCTTCTAGCCACACCTGAAGCGGTCTCATGTGCAGAAGGTTCGAAGGGATCACCGCGGACACCAATGCTATGAGACCTAGCATTCAATGATACTGACGAGCAGTGCAACCTCAACCTAGCCTGACCTTGCTCAGGGTGTTCTGAATGGAAACGATTCGTGCGGGAGACGACTGTGCCTGCATCGTGACCGAATTCCATATAACCCCCAGATGAGTCAAGATGATATCCCTGTGCTGAACTGCGCTAGGATCAGCCAGTCGTCTATATAATTCAGAATGCGGATGCCCTGGAGTCGCAGAGGAGCCAGTGCTGCATCCATGCATGTCCTGAATGTGCGGGTTAATAAGGCTAGGCCAAATGGAAGAACCCGATACTGGAAGGCTTCGCCCCCGAAAGCGAATCTCAGGAACTTCCTGTGCTGTGGCTCTATATGAAGATATGCGTCCGATGATAAAAGATCGATGGTGACCAGCCAAATGTGATGGTGGGCTTGTGACACAATCGTCTTGATAGTCAGCATCTAGGACTTGACCGAGCGGTTCAAGCCTTGAAGATCTAGAATCGGACGCAACCCCCCACCCCTCTTGGGAACCAGGAAGTATCTGCTGTAATAGCCTGACTCTTTCTCTGGAAGGGGAACATGTTCTATTGCCCCTTTTGTCCAAGAGATTTTGCAGTTCTTTCCACAGTAGACATGCCTCTCCCGGTTTCACGGTAGTGGGAAACACGCCATTGAAATGCGGAGGACGGCGAGCAAATTGAATTCTGTAGCCTCTTTCTACTGTTTCTAGAACCCACATAGAAATACCTGGCAGAAGTTTCCACACTGCCAGGTTCTCTGAGATGGGTATTAATTCTGACACTTCCTGTTGAGGGGATGTCAGGTGTTCCGCGTCCTGGATCAAGGCAGGAGCAACGGTATACCCAACTCTTTTTTGGAAGCCTCTATCACCCGAAACACCAAAGGCGGCGGGAGTGAAGAGGTTTCGTGAGGGTATCTGGAGGGCCGAAGTGGATGATACACGCGCCCCGTCCCGAGGGGAACTACCCCCACAAGGCTGGGTACAAGACCATCAGGGTTTCTTTCTCTTCGAAATCACACCCCTGAGGTCTTGCATTGGGGGCTGCTGAGGGTGACGAACTGGACCCCAGTCTTTACTAGGGGGAGCACAATTCGCCACATTTTATTTTAGAGCTTCCCGTCTAGAAGGACTGGGGTGGGGCTGGGTGGCCGTCGGCCCCTCCCCCTGAGTGAGGTGCCCACACTAAGGTCCTTCAACAGATTTAGCCTAGTGCACTTGTAACACTGCCATAGTGTACAGGGCAACACCAGCCTGACCTGCTGCCTGATAAGCTTTCCCCACAAGTGTGGAGGTGGTCCTGCACCAGCTTTGTGGGGAGAGTAGGTCTCTTTAGCGATGATGCAGAGCCAGGCGAGAGAAAACCCGCAGGTGTCTCTTCTACCGGCGGCATCACCAAATACCCCCTAGCTTCAGCACCCACGATAGTTGAATACACCAACGTCGAGGGCACGAAGACACGGGAAGTATAAATTTCCTCCATAAAGAAAATACTTGTTATGGAGTTCATAGAAGAAAGGAAGAGACTGATATAGAGTTCCCTTCCCTCTTTTATTTATTTAATTATTTTGGCCACCAGACAGAAATGTGTCTTCTAGTTTGGAGCGTTTGGGGGAGGGTCTCTTGTTCGTGTGGCCAGTCTAGCGGTAGTCTGGCCACAGCCCGCGTAATCATTTCGAGTAATTTCCCAGCCGCTTTATTACTTACGCTTTATTTCCGGTCAATGTTCCTTGACGTGTTACACACACATTCACAGCTGGTCACAATGCAAGATCGTTCCCATAGCACTTTTTAGCAAGCGCAGCATCATAGTGAAGCTTTTTGTAAAGGGAACAACATATTTAAATATCAAATGTACACATACTTACACAGCACAATCCTATTATACAATGTACAGTAAAATATACACACAATATAGACTACACATACAATAAAAACATTTAAAATAAAGAGTATATAAAAATATATATACATTAGATGTATTGTGGAGAATAAAATTATGACAGTCCAGTGTGAGATATAAGATTAATAAAGTGCAGTCCTGATTGTTGATCGTGAGAGATTGAGTGTTCAAAATCACTTGACTATCCCAAATTTTTTGGAGCATGTTGCAATCATCTGATTTGAAATGACTGTACATTTAAATAATATTAAACAAAAACAATGAAATTCACAGGTTAAAACATCTATAATGTGTAGTTGTAGTGGTTTCAATAAGTAAAGGTCGAATATAATTTACAAATAACACATTTTTGTTTTTATTAGCATTTTTCATACTGTCCCAAAATTTTGGGAATTGGGGTTGTAAACTCTTTTTAAATGGAGAGTGATTTGGACTAAAAGTAACTTTATGTAGGCCAAACTTTTTCAATTGGTTAAACCTTGATGTCCCCATGAATGGAGAATTGATACAAAGACATGTTATTTGAGCTAATAAAGTCCTGTATCACCTTTTGTAACACAAAATCACCTTTGTAAAAAGCCATTTGAAGCAAACATAACACAGAGTAACGCCTAAAATAAAAATACACAGCACAGATAATCTTAATTACTGGACAACTCTGACATTGTATCTGGAATAATGCTTCTTATCTAATAATAATTTTGTGAAGAATTGGAAAAAACTGAGAAATGTACTGTTAACACAGTTTTTTCATGTATCTAGCCATGTCATTATTATTTTGGTTGAGGAAAAATGAATTTGGTTTCCTTATGACAGTCTGTAACTCATATCCAGTTGAGGAAAAAACTGAAGTATACGCGAAATCGCGAGAGCTAAAAGTTGCACGGGGCAGGTGTGTTGGAAGCCCGAAACATTTAACTGTCTCCTAAAAATAAGCCCAAAAAACAGCAGCAGGCAAGTGCCCATGTCAATAAGCAACTTCATGAAAAAAACAAACCTAAATTTACTAATAATAAGTGGACTTGGTAACTATGCCTCTATGCAGAATTACTGGTGTATGCGCTGCAATAGCCAAACAGCTGATTGGCCACAGCTGAAACCAATCACGTGATCAGACCGATCGTCTGTTAATGCTGTTTTAATTTTTGCTTTCGATTATAGTTGAGACAGTTCGACATAAATAAACTCACATTACATAAGCATCAATAAAATATTCTTACATTTATTTTATATATTGGGATACAAAATATTGGGGTGGAAGATGGTGTGGCAATGCTTTTTTGATTAGTAGAGTGAAAATGGAATGTTATAAGAAAAAATATGACCTCTGAATCACGTTTGTCACTGATTCAGCAATCACACTCGTAATTGTGCACAACTGTGATTTGGACGCAGGTATAATTACAGCCGTGCTGATATTCAGTACAACTGTATGATTGCGAGTGTGATATTGCATTTATAAAACAGTTCTACTAACAAGAAGTTATTATTGACTCGAGTAACTTACATTTTAGATCAAGTTTTGCCAGTTATTTTGTCAATTTTTCTCCTCTCGTCAATTTTTGTATTTGTTTTTTTTCCAAAAGCAGGATCAATAATTGCAAGTTTCGAAGAGACTTGTTTCAAACACAGACAAAAGAGTGATGATTTTTGGAGCTACAATGTTCTGATCACCATTCACTTGTATTGTATGGACCTACAGAGCTGAAATATTCTTCTAAAAATCTATATTTGTGTTGTGCTGAAGAAAGAAATTAATAGGTATAAATCTGGGATGACATGAGGGTGAGTAAATGATAAGAGAATTAAAATTTTTGGGTGAACTATCCCTTTAAATAACGGTCTTAAATTCAGAATATGCAAACCCCAATCGATCCTATAATTTTCCTCACTTGAATGTAAGCACTCCAAGCCCACAATTACAACCAAACACCAAAGTAAAGAATGAGCCAGTCTATGACAAAACATTAACAATGCCTGTAGTGACTCAACAGCACCCAGGCGTAAAAGGCAAGTGAAATTAATCGGAGGTACAACATGATTCTATGATTTAATCTGAATTTAAGAGTCCAAACAAAGAGTAAAGATAAATTACACACACACACACATCAAATCTGATTTTACTTGCTGCAAAAAAATAGTCTGTGATCAAACTCCGATGGCAAAAAAGGCTTTAGAATGATTGAGCGAGGCAAAAATCCAATACAACTCAATCTGAGGTAATGGCTGCCTAAGACCTCCAACTGATTTGAAGAGAAAAACAGGACAAGTGGTCTTTTGTAGAACAGCCAATGCACTGAAAGGGGATGGTATTGACGTCACACTCTGAGTATCAATTCTTTTATGCCTCTTCAACCTTGCCAATGATCATGAGACATAATGACGTGTTCCTCTCAGAGTGAACAGACCTCATATTCTCTGTCTCTCATAAGGACTGTCACAACACAGTGAGAATCACTTTTATGTTATGCCATGTACATGAGAGAAAAAAACAGGTGGTCTTGGGGGAAGGTAATGGGTAATGCAAAAAAATTATGCAAAAAAACAAACATTTATATTGGTTAAAGATTGCAATCTTTGAAAAGGGAATATGAATATGAGTTCTGCAATGGAGTAAACAAAACATAATTTTCTGTAATTTGTTTTCTCTTTGACATATTGCCTTGGACACACAATCATTATTCAAAGGCAGAGTGAAATGAGGACAATGCTGGAAAAATATGCAAGTCTCAGGCATAAAACTGCAAATTACAAAAGGGGATTCTTCATATTACAAAAGGGGATACAAAACACGTTGCTAGCAACACAATGGCCATGGGTTTGATGTGAATATGGGTAAAATGGTATATATGGCAAAGTGGAACAATTAAGCTTGTTCCCCATTGTATCCAATGAATATTTGGGAAGAAAACAATTAACTGTTTGATGTTTTAAGTTGATGATGTTACATCGGGATATCTGGTAGAGCTAATTTATATCCACCAATGGGAAAAGCAATGGAAAAGAAAAAAGATTATAAATCTTCATAAGGTTATACAAAAGTAAGAGTTGACTTATTTTAGCAAATGTTACTTAAAATGATTTATGATATGACAGTGTATCAGAAAAGGTAAAAAGTAAATCAATATGTGTAGATACTTTCTAAAGAATCAATTTTCCTTTAAATATCAAGACATTTAAAGAGGAGATATCAATTTATTATTAACTTGCACAACAACAATAATGATTAAATGGCAGATAAGCGCTATTCAGTACAACATGTAGTGCATTTACATTTGTGTAGTACAGTTCAAATGCAGCATATTCACATGCAACTATTTAAATTTGTTCACATGATATTATATTTTTTTATTTTTTAACAATTTGTTTTAGTTGAGCACCTGCCCCAGTGTTATGGATGGATATGCTTTCTGATGTTTTATATTAATATTTGAGCTGTATACAGTTGCCAGCAAATTATAATACAGTATATTCAGTATAAGTGCTGAACTGTTTATCATTTTCAGAGGGATTGTTCCCCTTCTGTCGCTCACTTCGACGTTGTGTCGAAGAAGCGACACTAGGGGTCTCTCTTGAGAGCCTTATGCGTCTCTGAATTTTGAGAAAAGGCAGACAGAATTTGCATATCCCGCCCCCGGACCTACAGGTATATAGGGAGGGAGGTGCGTCTGTTCATTCACTCAGCACGCAGAGTTTTAGACATTCTGAGCAGCTCTTTGAATGCTTTGGTGGACAGCGGAAAGGGAACGCTGTCTCCAAACAGAGGCTTTCCCACTGAGTAGTTGACGCCATAGCTTTGGCCAATCACACTCAGGCTGTGCCCGCACCATGCGGGACCTAGCACACTCGACGAGAAGTGTGGCATCCTCGTGGGCACTGGCCAAAGGCACCTCCATAGCAGACATATGCAGAGCATCGGGTTGGGCAACACCCAATAACTTTATGAGATTTTACAATCTCAGGGTCGAGTCGGTTTCATCCCTCTCAGGTCCGGGCTGGTAGAACTCGGTAACGCGGTAAAAACTGACCGGGTGTACCACTTGCATCTAGCGCCTTTCCCCTCCACTGAGACGATCATGTGCACTTTTATCCCAGGAGATCCCACTAACTCGGCTCCCTGACTTCTCCCTTAGCCCTCTGGTCCGTGAATTCAGTGGAAGAATTCCCCAACAATACCCACTACGAGTACTCGAACTACTCTGTACTGGAATAGGTGCTCCACAGGTACATTTCTGTGGTACGGTCCCCTTGCGAGCGGACCCGCATCTCCCTTGGGCGGTCCCTGCTGCCCCCCGGTTGCTGTGTTTGTAGCAACTCCTTCCTCTCAATAGGTAGGATCTACCACCGTGCCATTTTCCACATGCAACCTGAAAACCCATGTGATGTATTTCACCACTATTTACCTCACCCAGCCTGGGCAAGTGTGGTCTCTGAGGGGTCTTTTCCCCCTGAAAGAATAGGAATTGTAAAAGAACGCCTTCAGTCGTCAAGGCACTTAAGCAACGCCCTCTAGCGAGCTATGTCAGGTGCGCCATTAAGGTGCTCACTTTTGCGCCATCGTGTCAGAGTTTCTTTTCTTCATCTAGTGATATCTAGTAATTTTGTAATATGCTAAAACAACTGCATTTCATTGACTCTGTACCTGTACACTGCACAATGACAACAAAGTTGAATCTTAATCTTTAGTTGAATTTTAAAAAGGCTGTATTTCATATAATACATTGTATTACAGGCTTAATTTTGGTCTCTTCTGAAAGAAGACACTTGGAAGTTTGTTGTTAAAAAAATCAATAAAAGTCCTGACAAATTTTTTTTAGTTGTTTATTTTATTGTTAAGTGATCAGCTTTTTTTCTCATGAATATTTAAATGAAATAATATATGATTCCTACCTTGTTGATGCACAGAAACATAATGGAGAAAAGCCACAAGTCTGATAATGTTCTATTTCAAATTTTAGGATGATAACTTTAAAACTCTTAGTTATATGAATCACTTTCCAAGACCATGTCTTGTGATTCTGGCCACAAATAAAATTAGCTGTTAGCATTATCACCTAAATGTAGAATAATAAACATTATAAAATAAACATTATCTTGTGCATATAATTTACTTCCAGTCATAATCGAGTTGTAATAGCAGTATGTTTTAATGATCTCATTCAGATTCCAACCATATAATGAGACAGAAAGCAGACTATTGGTAGGTAAAGATGATTAAAGGTGTACAGCTCTTCTGCAATTACAGCTACAGAACTGTCAATAATCATATACAAATACCAGAGACTGCATGGAAATAATAGACAAACCATATATTTTTGTAATTTTCTATTTATTTACAACAAGTCTCAGCACTCAACTGATTCGTTGTATTCTTGATACGTAATTTATCCTGCTATGGTAAGGGGTGTGGATGTCCCTGTCCTGTGGGCACTGAGGTATGCATGATGTCATAATTTCCTCTTTATATTGACCATATTTGGACAGAGAAATGAACTTGTGCACCTTCTAGCTTCGTGGAGGTCTGGAAATCAACTTATGAAAGAATTACAGTGTGTCAGCGGATCATATGTCATAAATTAGTGGAAAATGTAAAAATCATTGTAGGTATTTCATTTTCATAACTCTCTCTTTGATATTTTTAAATATCAAAGAAGAAGTATTAGACCTTTCTTATGATGTATAGTTTTCATGATTAAATAAGAATTGAATGTTAATAACATACAGTTGGGGAGTGGAGGGGGACGGGGACGGGCTAGAATGTCGCACGCCCGGTCCCCAATCAGCCTGATGAGGCGCGCGAGGGATAAAGGTGGCTGGTGACGACGGTTCGAGAGAGAGAGAGCTCAATCACAGACATGTCCATTGTGTGTTGTTTGTGCTTTTGTTTTAAGTCCTTTATTAAAATATTATTTATATTGACAAGCCGGTTCTCGCCTCCTCCTTGCCCATCTTAACTCCGCGTTACAACAGTTAATGCTAACAATACCGATCGTAAGATCGCCGGTGATACCTGCCAGTGAAGGAAGTGCTTACCTCTGTGTACGAGGTTCATCGTAAGTGAGGGTTCCCACGACATGTGTGTTTCCTGACTGGGGTTTCGCAGAGGCTGCATTGGAGGGTTCGGATTGCCTGCAGTGTGAATTGATGAATGTCAGGACGCTCGCCTCCTTTGGAAGGAATTCAGTCAAGCCGCGTGTTCATTCTGGCCACGTTTCTGCCAGTGACTCATGGGAGGCCAGCACAGACACAGAGGAGAAGGGGGCTGAGCTTCGGTTCTCTGTCACTCTCCCCGGATTCAACTCGATGTTCTCCCAAGGAGTTTATATGCGGGCATTTGCGTCCTAACCTTGAGGTATGCTCAGTGGCTTTCTTCGGTGCTGAGGACAAAGACGGCATGTCTACGGTGTTGTTAGATACCAAGGATTTTACCAGTGGCCAGGCTAAGGCCTTGCCTCCTAGCGGACAGTTTTACAGGCCCTCTGTAACTTATACAGAGTTGCAGGAGGTTACTACATGTGTAGTGGAGAAGCTGCAGCTGTACTGGGCAGAATCATCAATCCATCTTGGAAGACTGCTTCTTAATGGGAAAATGCCAACTATGGCTCGTAGGCCACTCCCTTTTTCCCCGGACCTCCATCGGGAGATTTCAAAGTCCTTGGGCTGAGGCCATCATGGAACTACACCAGGCCTCTAATTTGGCACTGAGAGCTACCAAACTTGTAATATTGGTTGGAATATGGCAGTGGCGGCAGAATGCCATTTGTGGCTTACTCTCACAGATATTTGTGACAATGTCAAGGCCTTCCTAATGAACACCCCTGTGTTACAGTCTGGGCTGTTCAGTGACGCAGTCCAGTTGGTGGTGGAAAAATTCTGTGCTGTAAGACAGCAGACTGCCGCATTCCAGCAGACGCTTCCTCGCAGAGAGAGAGAAAAGCCTGTTGCTGCTCTGGTTGCTTTACATTCGGCATCTTCGTAACGTCTTACCAGCGAGCCGCATAAGGCACTGGACACGAGTTTTGCACCCCCTCAGAGGGATTGGTGTCCTCTTATGTTCCCGCCATTTTGATGTTGGCCGGCAGGACACCAGAAGTGAGCCTGATGGACTTGTAGTAAAACAAAGGGTGTGCCTCCATTCAGTCAATGAAACTGGACCAGACAAATGTATTAATTTCTCTCCTGTTTACTCTTCGGACAGTATTCTGAAAATTACTTTGACCTGTCATTACTTTGTTCACTGTTGTACACGCCACGAACACTCCACAACCAGAATATTGTTTAGTTTCCCCCACAGCAAACATTTAAAAAACTCTTACCGAATTCAGCCTCTGTTTTCATGACCAAGTTTTTAAAGACATGAATAACAGAATTTGATGTTCATCAAGCACAAGTGCACATAAAAAACTAAGTGAACCTAAGCACCACACATTGTCCCCCCATAAAGAATGCTGGGGACATTGTGGCAAACCAGTTTTTTAAAATAAACATTCCCCCCAATTTTCACACACACTTCCCCATTCAAAATACCATGGAAAAGGTTTATTCTGTCAGCATCCCTGCTGTAAATGCATTTCAGGGTGCTCATCGTTTATGCCTGAATACAATATGGCTTTTACAGCCACTATTTTCTGGACCCAAAAAAAGACGGCGGCTTGCATCCCATTTTGGATTTGAGACTTTTGAATTTCACCCTAATGACATAAAAAAAAATTATGTCATAAGTACAGTCGGGAGACTTGTTTGTGATAATACATTTGTTGGATATTTGGTGCAGAAGAGCAAACAATTGCTGGCAATATTACTTGAAACTATAAAACCCAAACTTTTAACCCTGTAACTCCTCAACATCATAAATTAAAAGATTCTGCTTGACCAGGCACCAAGAGGTCTCACATCTGGCCAATAAAACTAACAAAAGGGTCTTGTCCAGGTAATTCATGACTTGAGAACTTCTCTGCAAAAGAGCCTAAGTGCAAAGGTTATGGGCCATAAAAGACAGAACACGCTCACTGAATTAACCAGTATGATTTGTAATCAGGGATTTTCATGTTTTGATACTTACACGTATAGTAATCATGGAAGTATGGAAAAGCTTGCTTGTTTACATAGAGAATGTTGATGACAATGAATGTCATGTCTCTTACACTATTTTCAAGATATAAAAGTTCATAATTAAACATTTACTAGTTTGAGCGGGAAGTTTGAAGGAATCTTCCACACAAAGGATTGTGAATCAACTTTGAAAAGGACAGACAAGTATACCATGTGACTCTGAAAAGCCACTTCTGATTGGCTCAGGACACCTTTGGGGTATGGCCAATTTCAGTTCAAAAGTTTCCTACCAAGGAAGAACTCTAGCTCTAGCTCTCGGTCTCCTCTTCTCTTGGATCTGACTCTTGGTCTCCTCTCTACTTTGGCTATCTTGCTTCTTTCAGTTCATCTGCGTGCCATGTAGAGTTCAAGGAAACTCGGGACCGGAAGTCCCGAGGAAGCCTCTCACTCTCACAGGAGTCGTAAGTCTTCCTAGCAGGAGGCCTCGCTTCAAAGCCCACCTCATCATCCATCGAGACAACAACTATCAACGATCATTACAGAGTCTAAGACATCGACGGAATTAAATTTCTACAAAGAGCCTAAGAACCAAGCCATTGCAAGAAAACGCAACTTTTAGAATAAAGTAAATTTTCTCTGTATTGATCATTTATTTCAGATTCTGTCACTTTGTTCACCAACCTGTTTCATGTTGTATGAGTTAGATTAGTATATGTTTAGAATAGCAATGAAATTTGTCTGTATTCAAAGAAAATTTGACTGTGGTATATTTTGATAAATATTCAAATCCCTGTTTTTAAATATGTGTGATTATTATTTTCAATCCCGCGACCCTGTACACAGGATAAGCGGTTGACGATGGATGGATGGATGGATTATTTTCAATAAGCCATGAGAATAAGCCATGAGAATAATATTACTCCAATAAGTGAATTAATCTTAAATCCCTTTCTAAAGCTAATTCCTTAAAATAGAAATTGTGAACAGTTACAACCAGATTGTTGTATTCAATGTAAAGGGATTAATGAAAAGGAGGAGGTGAGAACCGGCTTGAAAATGTAAATTCAATTTTAATAAAGAACTGAAACAAAAACCCAAACACTCAAAGGTGTCGGACAGCTTCCCGTAAATTTCTCTCTCTCTCTCTCTCTCTCTCGCACTGCAGCTTCCTGTCACCCTTTATCCCTCTCTGAGGCTTGAATAGCCTGATTAGGGGCCAGTTGTGCAGCATCACGACCCGGCCACGCCCTCCGCCCTGTCACATATGATTATAAGTGGAGATGGTTTTCGACTCTGATCTCTCTCCTGGAAAAGAGGCCTTTGGAGACTCCAGTCAGAGCGAACATGTTGTCTCATGTACAGGGCAGCATTTGGCACCACCGGCCGGACTTGTGGAAGTTATAGGTGTGGCCCCTCAATGAGGCACACTTAATAATGGGTTAATCACCGCTGTGGCTGATACCATTCTAATTGCTATAGCTCCATCAACGAGGAGGCTATACATGTTTAAGTGACATATTTTTGCTTCTTGGTGTACAGCGCAAAGTGAATATCCAGTTCACTGCCCTGTCAGTGCAGTGCTGGAATTTTTGCAGGAGCATTTTGGGGCCTGGATGCCCCGTCAACGCTTATCTATTGGTAGACATTCTCTTGTCTCTGGTTTGTGCGCAAAGTACACAGGCTTAGACCTTTCTGTCCTGTCTGTGTTCCTTTATGAGATTTATCTGTTGTTTTAGAGGAGCCCTTGACAACAGTTACTGATAAGTTTTTTACTCTCAAAACGGCACTTCTAGTGGCATTGGCATTGTTTAAGAGAGTCTGTGATTTGCATGCCCTGTCGGTCAATCCCTTGTTTATGGATTTTGCACCAGGGTGTTTAAAGTTTGTGTCAAGATCTCGTCTGGGCTATTTGCCAGAGGTCATTTCTATGTCATTTCACTTGCAGACCATTAATTTTCAGGCATCTCTCCTCCCCCATTTGAGTCGGAGTAGCATGAAAGGTTACACATGCTTTGCCCAGTTCGGCACTGTGAGTTTATTTTGACCATAATAGCCAGTGGCGTAAGTCAGAGCAGTTGTTTGTGTGCTTTGGTGGCCGCAACAGAGGTGTTTCGGCGTCCAAGTGAAGACTCTCTCATTGGCTTATTAATACAATTTTTAGTGCTTACGAGGCACATGGTTTACCTTTGCCTTTGGGTATTCATGCCCAACCTACGAGGAGCATGGCATCATCATGGGCTTTGGCTTGAGGAGCGTCCTTGGATGACATTTGTCTGGCAGCAGAGTGCTCCTCTCTGCATAAATCTTTTGGATATTATAATCTGGATGAGGGTTAGACTCCTTCTAAGGTTCTCTCTGTTGGAACAGGAGTATATTCATAATTCCTTTGATTCACATGATTTAGCTTGCTTGTGCACGGCTATATGCTTGCCACACGGGAACGAGTAGCTGTGTAGCTGGCTGTACTCTCAAGCAGCTGCATAGGCTCATGAATTTGCAGAAAATCTTGATGACTTGATGGCGCGAAAGCGAGCACCTTTATGGAGCCCATGACCTAACTCCCTAAGGGTGTCGATTAAGCACCATTAGTCAATACATTTTAATTTTTCACTATTATTACAGTGGTTTAATTATGAATATCAACAGTAAAAGAATGTGAAAATGCTACAGAAAATAAACTTTAATTGGCTAACGAGTAATTACATGAACATATATAGTAAAATATTATAATATATTTAACAAGAACATACATGTAATTTTATGATAAAATATTGTAAAATATGTATATAATTTAATCCATTTTATAGTGGTCATCGTTTTATTTAATGTAAATTTCTGGCAACCACAGCTTCCCATTTTTTTTTTTTTTTACCATACATTTAACAGTTTTCTTTGAAGTGTTCCATAAACCAATTACTATTCCTCATTTTGCATTTTTTATAGTACAGTCCTATTGTTTTCAGTACATAGACCTACTGTTGTAATATAGATCTTATTCACACTGGTGCCATTTTTGATTTTTGATGGGAATGACAATGAGGCTGTGAGGGATAGATTTACAGTCTCTTCAATGGGCTGTACTGCAGTTTAAAGTGTTTTTGGATCGTTCCACAGACAAAACATTGATGAAATATCTGTCCAAGGACATTCAATATACAAAGAACTCCAGATAACATGAGTTGTTTAAAATCAAAAGTGATCTAGGTGCTTTATACAGCTTTAAACAGTTCATGCCATTGAAGAGATGGTAATCTGTCTCATTGTCATTCCCATTAAAAATCAAAGATGGCACTATGTGAATAAGGTCTATTTCAGTTCACTTGCATTGTCAACTGAGGCTGTAATTTAGAGGATAAACACTTTAATAATCATATTAAAATTTAATAAAAATTAATCATACAATAGTATGGTGGTATATACATTTATATGTGTAATTTTGTTAATATAATGGACCATGTTAGATCTGTATCCACAGCTATTAGTGAAAAAAGTGTAATTTTGCTCCCCCTGTCTGATTTTGCGAATGAGTTTCACATGTGAGAATTCATTGTGTTAATGCAGAAATACTCTGTGAGGCAGTAGGGATCATTTTGGTTGACTACCTACTGTACTTTTCATTTTAAAATCACTGGATTATCAAACAATAGGCATTGTCACATTGTTCCTTGACTATCCAGCCAAAAGACCTATATTATTTTATTTATTTTATCATGATAAAACATTTTTGTAAAAACAGTTTTAACAAATGTTGGTTTGAATCAAAAAGGAACTCGGCAAACACTTGCTCCACAGTTGCATAAACTATAAAACTGTGGTATAAGCTATGATATTATCAGAAGAAGTCAGGCTAACTAAAAATATGACTCTCAGGCATTTCCGCCAACTGCCTCCCCAAAGTCTGTGACTGGAAGATGCATTCAACTCAAATTCTATTCACAGAAAACTACACAGCACAAACCCTATCTGACTCTCGATGTGCCAGACCACTGTTTAAAAGCATGCTCTAAACATAGCACAAAAACCAAATCTGTAAGCTCATATTTAGTTACTGAGTCCCTCGGGATGATTGATAGCTGAAAGACTAAGAAAACGCATTGTGTTTAATGGAGCCTCTACTTCACAAAAGAGTGAAAAAATTCATATTTTTGATATTTGTGCTTTTCCACTGGGAATTCATCATTTAAGAATTTGAGTGGATGAAAAATGACAAATAATATTTTTTTCACTTACCTTTTATCCCAAATTTGTTGCGCCTGCTGTATTTGTTGATAAGGATGAAAATCATGATGAGGAAGACACAACCAAAACCAGCCAGACCCACAGCAATCGACATCTACAGGAAGAAAGCAGTAATGCATACAAGGACATAACTACATTTGTTTTAAATGTAATGACAAACAGATTTCTGACTTCAACTTCAACATAACGAATTCTTACTCCAAATGAATCTTCTTCAGGCCTCTTCACCTCATCTCCAGGTGCTGTAGCTACAGGAAATAGAAAAGACATTCCACAGTTGGGGAGGCCAAAAGATGTTTTCATTTTTGTGTTTGCTATCCTTGTTTAGTTCTTTAAAATATAGCTCTATTTTCAATTTGGTTTTCCACTTAATTGATGGTACTGTATGATACCTTTGGTATAATTCAGTGGTGTAGCCAAAAACAAGACTTTGGTTGTGCCAAGAGTATGCAATAACTACAGCATAATTAAGTGAAAAATAATTAAATGACCATTAACAACCAAAGTATCAATTTCTTTTGGGCTATTTTTTTTAAAGCTCTGTGTTGTTCAAATGACTTAAAAAATAAATTAAATATCAATGGAGGAAGTAGCCCTGTTAATATCAAAGTTTGAGACTTAATAATTTGTCCCTTTGTAAAAATATGCTAGTTTTTGTTTACATTAATTTGTTTAATTGTGGATGCATTACAGATTTATTTCTTATCCACAATTAAACAAATTAATGTACATTTTATATACATTATTTATATTGAACAGAAGAATACTGTAAGATGTAACTGTAAGAAGATTTGAATTTTTTATAACATTATATGTACAGGGAAGTTTGCTGCATAATTAGAAAAATAAATAAATACAATAAATATATATATATATATATATATATATATATATATATATATTGTCCTAATGTATATATATATTAGGACAATACCATATCTGACATGATACAAACAGACGGTAAGTAGATTGCTAATCATGCGTAATAAATTTGCATATCATCACATTTACTGAACCAATAAAATGCAGTAAAAATGCAGGACAGTATAGTCTACATTTTCAAGCGTATTCTCCAAATATTCCACAATATGCATAATATATCATAATAGGGGATGAAAACAACAACAATTCATTTATTTAGCTTGTATGGACACATGTCATTATGAATAATGAGGCATAAATCCGAACTCAGTAGAATAAACTTTCTTAATTTAAAGCGTGTGCTTGTTTCCTCAGTCAAGCGCCTGGCATCTGTTGGAGAGTGCACGGGCATCTGAGACTTGGGGTGTTATTATGTCTGGAATAATTTACGATGGACTGTTGAATTATTGAAAAATAATGCACACCCGAGGTGTTAATCCTTGCCCCTCGGGTGTGCGTTATTTTTCAACAATTCAACAGGCCGGAGTCAATTATTCTGCTTATACCAGCAGAAGTAACATTGCTTAAAAATCAGCAAGATGTAAGTTTATGCACTTCTCAGCATCGAGTGTCGCCATTTTTGTATATAGCTTCTCCGATGTAAACCGGAGTAAGTTGCGAGTAAGTGTGTGCATTATGCGTATAATTCTTGTGTGTCCATGTGTGTGCAAGCTTAAGAGAGGGGCAGGTGGAGGGGGAGCATAAATTTGAAATAAATTTAGGATGTTGTAGACGGTGTTTGTCATTCTTATCCGATGTACTTAACCAATGTCTTTGTTTTAATTGGATATTTTGTTGTGGTAGCCTGCAAGGCTCTTTGAAATAACTGAATTAATTTGGAGAAGTGATATGGAACCGTTATGCGGTCAAGACCTGGAAGTACTTCATAGCTGTGTGTTTACTTCAAAAATAATTGCACACCTAAGAACATCTCAGAATCAAGCAGTCAACAGACCCATGGTATAAAGTCATTATAATTGGTTATTAAATTATATAATCGATGTATTGAGGTTTCAGCATAATAATGATGCATTTTACACTCATACTGTACATACTATAAAGAATTTTATAAAGTAATTTAATTTAGGTGAGCAAGCTTACATTTTGGGTAGCAGTTGCACACCCTGATACACCCAAGTATATGCCACTGGTATAAATTTATGTTTTCAGGAGAAAGAATAAGCACATTTTTGTGATGTTTGGTTGTGAAAAGGAATCCTACTGTAGTTTACAACTTACTCAATACTGCACAATATACACTGTATAGTGCCTAATATATACAACAACAAACAATTAAAAAAATAAATAAATAAAAAGCATATCCAGTAGTGTTGAATCTGGTCAAAACAAAGATTATTAGACATTTTTGGAACAGCCTTTGCGTTGCGAGTGCACCTATGATGCCTTAATGTAGGCAGTTTATTCGATTTTGGAACAGAATGTGCACCGGTACGTAAATCATATTTGAAGTCAAGTCGTGCATTGACTCAAATCTAGTCAAGTTTGGTTATGTTAGTTATGGGTTTAGTTTAGTGTTTTCTCACTTTGTTTCTTAAAATGCACTTTCTCAAACTTCATCATGTCTTGAGAGTCATCGGTTTAGAGGGGGAGGGCTTTTATGGGTTCAGAGGTCTGAACCTGTGTAGGTGTCAGAGAGAAATTGCCAGCCACTTCATTGAACCATAATGGTTAAGGTGCAGCAGGGCTCACATATTGCTCTATCATGCACCCAAAGCACGAGCCATCCTTCTCAGGACTCAAAAAAAACAATTACACCATCCTGAACTCTCCGTGCTCCATCCGCAAAGAGCTTGTCTACTAATGTTTTGAAATGCACAAAAGCTACTCTTCCCACTGAATCGCTGTAAACTGCGGTTGGGGTTGTCCTCTTTTACAGAGACAGGACAATAAGGATGTTTTAAGTGTAGGGTTGTGCAAGGTTACATAGTGCATGCTCTTGATTCATTTAAGTGAATAAATCGATATGATATTCTGCTTAAAAGGTGATATTTTCAGATCAAATCCTTTAATGTTATCTTTATTTTCTTTTATAGATGTATTTGAGGCCAGAATAAAAAAAAATGCTTTGAACAAAGCCAGAACAAGGAAATAAGATAAATGTGAGATATGTTTTGTCTGTCTGTACTTTTAGTGTCAATAATAGAGAGGTACTTACTGTACTCAATCATGCCTAAAGCAATGGCAGCGCACAAGGAGAAGAAAAAAGGTAAGATTAACAATGGAACAATAACAGAACCAAACTTTGTAAATACATTTAATATATACAGTATATACTTTAGTGTATATTTCTATATAATACGCATTATAGTGTAAACAGTATAACAGGTTATATACTGTATAAAAATAGTATATATTTATATATAATTTATTGTATTTATATGATCGTTGTGAATTGATTAAAACATTTTAGAAACATAATTGTGATGCGCTAATAAATAAACATTAATTGCTGAGAAAAGCCCACAAATAAAGACACAAAAAATTGCTTTAGAAGTCAATATATGGTTTTATTTACATATTATTGAGCATAAGCCTATCACTAGCCTACAGGCACATTTGCAGTACAGAAGCTTTTATTTTGAAGTGTTTCTGCATTGTTTTGACAGTAGCTTCTCTCTTCCAGAAAACCAGGTTGCTACGGAACCCAGTGGGATTATTAAACTGCAAAAGGTTGCTATTTAGTTAAATAAATATATTGTCTGTATGTGCCTCATGCTACAAAGTGAATAAGCACTCTGCTCGCTATCATCTGCTACAAACAGAGCATGCAATGCTCATGATGGTGTTTTCCGTGTATGAGCCAAGGAGCTCTAAATGCATGAGCGCTGACATTTGAAGCATGCAGCACATGCAAACGAAATATTTATCTCATTAAATCACAGCCTTTGCTATTAATAATTAATTTAGGACAGGGATGGCAACTTTGAAAGTGGTGAGAGCCAACATTTTTTCTCCTTTCTACCATGGGGCCGGATTACAAATCCACACTCTCACACAGTGAAACTGTTCACTCAATTTCCTCATTATTGTGGGTAAGCTATGAACAACTAATGCAATGTGCTTTTAAAAATTTTGTTAACTATTTAAAAAAAAATTTTTTTAATAATATTTATAAAAACTAACATAATTATTTTAGTATAACTTGCAAATTTGCTAAAACATGCAGTTCAAATTTTCAAACGAATCTTCAATTGGCAAGCAATATAGCTTCTCATTTGCATTTTCTATACATTTGCAACAAACAAATACACAAATGAACAGACAAGGATCGTATTTTCATCATTTTCAACCCCACCTCATTAACAGCTTATTAGGTATTAGTTAAAATCTAAATATTTTTGCCAAAATCCAATTATCATCAATAACAATACTGGATACAATAACATAAAATTTCAGTGTATTACCACACCTGTCCCGCAACACACACGCACAGACCAAACAGTCCTATGTGTCAGAGAAACAATCTCACTATTCGCAAGACTTTTCAACAATCAGACAGGCATCTCAATGGCACATGTTTTTAAAAGTTTCTCCCTCTGGCAATGGCTTTTTTGTTTTACGTAAGAACGAGTGAAACAACGTTAGATGTCTTTGGTGGTTCTCGCACTGTCACATTTTGTAAACATTTTTGATACCGATGTATTTTATCTGTGAGGAGAGCAGCTCTGCCAGCTCCAGTGTACGCACCTCTCATACTGCATGTCTCTTTGATCAGTTGTGTAATTGTGAATCAAATTGAAATCTTTAATGATTGATTTCATATTAGCAAACAAAAGACATGGGTTTCCCCTGTGTACATGTATGCTAGCGAGCACTAACTGCACTTTGCTTAATTGACCTTATTAATAATGAACAAGTGCATGCATGCTAGAATCCTACAGTGTCAGCAGGTCTGCCAAGAAAAAGTGGCCTCTTCTGGTCAATACTTGTAATAACATCATAGCCTGAATGCAATCTTTACATAATCCCTTTGTCAATTAACTAAAATCAATCCTCAGTCTTGTCAGATGGCAGCCAGTTGCCATTCCCTGCTCTAGGACATAACATGATTTTAAATTGTGTGCTGAATGTTTACATAATGACGATGGCATCAGTTTTTGGCATTTGACCATTTTTACGAGTAGAACGCAGTATCGGACCCGATTCCGATACCAATATCAGGACATTGCTACATACATATACAGTGCATCCGGAAAGTATTCACAGCGCTTCAATTTTTCCACATTTTGTTATGTTACAACCTTATTCCAAAATAGATTAAATTCAATAGTTCCGTCAAAATTCTACAAACAATACCCCATAAAGACAACGTGAAAGAAGTTTGTTTGAAATCTTTGCAAATGTATTAAAAATAAAAAAATACAAATCACTGTACATAAGTATTCACAGCCTTTGCTCAATACTTTGTTGAAGCACCTTTGGCACCAATTACATCCTCAAGTCTTTTTGAGTATGATTCTACAAGCTTGACACACCTATTGTTGAGCAGATTCTCCCATTTTTCTTTGCAGGACCTCTCAAGCTCCATCAGGTTGGATGGGGACCGTCGGTGCACAGCCATTTTCAGATCTCTCCAGAGATGTTCAATCGGGTTCAAGTCTGGGCTCTGGCTGGGCCACTCAAGGACATTCACAGAGTTGTCCCGTAGCCACACCTTTGTTATTTTGGCTGTGTGCTTGGGGTCGTTGTCCTGTTGGAAGACGAACCTTCGCCCCAGTCTGAGGTCCAGAGCGCTCTGGAGCAGGTTTTCATCAAGGATGTCTCTGTACATTGCTGCATTCATCTTTCCCTCGATCCTGACTAGTCTCCCAGATCCTGCCGCTGAAAAACATCCCCACAGCATGATGCTGCCACCACCATGCTTCACTGTAGGGATGGTAATGGCCAGGTTTCCTCCAGACATGATGCTTGCCATTCAGGTCAAAGAGTTCAATCTCTGTTTCATCAGACCAGAGAATTTTGTTTCTCATGGTCTGAGAGACCTTCAGGTGCCTTTTGGCAAACTACAGACAGGCTGTCATGTGCCTTTTACTGAGGGGTGGCTTCCATCTGGCCACTCTACCATACAGGCCTGATTGGTGGAGTGCTGCAGAGATGGTTGTTCTTCTGGAAGGTAATCCTCTCTCCACAGAGAAATGCTGGAACTCTGTCAGAGTGACCATCAGGTTCTTGTCACTTCCCTGACTAAGGCCCTTCTCCCCCGATCGCTCAGTTTGGCCGAGCGGCCAGCTCTAGGAAGAGTCCTGGTGGTTCCAAACTTCCATTTACAGATGATGGAGGCAACTGTGCTCATTGGGACCTTCAATTCTGCAGAAATGTTTATGTACCCTTTCACAGATCTGTGCATCCATACAATCCTGTCTAGGAGGTCTACAGACAATTCCTTGGACTTCATGGCTTGGTTTGTGCTCTGACATGCACTGTTAACTGTGGGACCTTATATAGACAGGTGTGTGCCTTTCCAAATCATGTCCAATCAACTAAATTTACCACAGGTGGACTCCAATCAAGTTGTAGAAACATCTCAAGGATGATCAGTGGAAACCGGATGCACTTGAGTGAAATTTTGAGTGTCATGGCAAAGGCTGTGATTACTTATGTACATGTGATTTTTTTTGTTGTTTTTTATTTTTACTAAATTTGCAAAGATTTAAAACAAACTTCTTTCACATTGTCATTATGGGGTATTGTTTGAATAATTTTGAGGAAAATAATGAATTTAATTAATTTTGTAATAAGGCTGTAACATAACAAAATGTGGAAAAAGTGAAGCACTGTGAATACTTTCTGGATGCACTGTATACATATATATAACTGTATTTATTCAAGAGAGGCAAGTTTGACTATTCAGTAGTCTCGCATAAGAAAATCAATAAATATCTATCCAGAGCTTAACAGAAAAAGCAACATCATTACCACATGATGCATGAGTAATTATATAGTATAATAACAGTAAGTAGTCTTACCATCATCTTCAATAAAAGGTGGCTCGAGGAAATATCCATGGACGTTTTTTTTGACTGACCCCAGAGGGTTAGTAGCTACAAGGGTGTAATTTCCATTGTCGTAATGCGTTGGGTTCTCAAAAGTCAAGCAGCCTTCCAAGTAATCTTGGTAATAATCCATCTCCATATGTATATACTCGCTCTGCAGGATCTCACGGTCCTTGTGGAACCAGCGGAGTGTGGGATGGGGGAAGCCCCTCACAGTGAACTCGATGCAGGTGTGGTGGCGACGTTCCGGCTCATCCAGCTTCAGGATTACAGGCGGAACTGATGTGAGAAAAGAAAGAGTGGGTTTATACAAGGCTTCACTTAACGGATAAAACACAGACTGGCTGACGGCACTTTTTGTCAGCAGTGAAATGTAGAGATTTCTCACCCATGGCAATTTGCTGCAAGGCAAAACGAAAAACAAGTCACCCAATCTACAATGAAATGGTCATCTTTATATTTTAAGGCCTTTTACATTTATTAGACAGTATTGGTTCAATGGCCTTCCATGTTTAGGCTGTGGACTGAAGATTATTTTTTAATTTATATTTAATTTATAATTTAATTCATCGATTTTCTTCAATACACGATGCAGCCTAGATTTGAACCTGTATCCCCATGAAAGATAAAGCTGTAAATGTGTCATGGCACATGCAATATTGTTGCACCACAGCTCAGATATATACAACTATATGTTCCTAAATTAGTTTGCCTTTAAAAAGTTGGACACAGCACAAATTGACAGAGGGACAGCTCATAATCATGCTGTCACAAACTGTATATAACTTGGGCGAGTGCCTCATCCGACACTGCATGTTTGTCATTCAAACAGAAACGCATCATTGTTGTCAGTTGCCCTCTTTCACAGAAGTGATTTGCACTTTGCAGACTGATGAGAAAAGACAAGAGATAGATTCCTCCCATAGCGCAGCTCGGCACATATCCGGCATATACAGATGACATGTGTTTTAGAATCAGCATGCAGCAGCACCATTCCTCACGGCTTGTCTGCTTTTACTACTGCGTGAAGCCTGTCATTTAGAGAGTCCTGCTGTAAACCCCTCAGGAGAGACAAAGAGAAAGGGAGGGATGCGCATCCCATATGCAGGGCTTTGGATCGGAATACTAAAATCCAACTAGTGCACTTGTTATTAGCATTATTAATTCATCTAAAATATAATTTATTTGACTGTTTTTAGCTGTGTTGACATTGCATCTCATGGGAAATTTTTGAATTTTATTGAAAATAATTGATACATTTCTCAGTTCTCTAGGTCCATACAATGCAAGTGAATGGGTACCAAAATTTGAAGCTCCAAAACCATATGAAGGCAGCATAAGTGTAATCCATATGATTCCAGTGGATAAATCCATGTCTTCAGAAGTAATATGATAGGTGTGGGTGAGAAACAGATCAATATTTAAGTAATTTACTTCTATAAATCTCAACGTTCACTTCCACATTCTTCTTTATATATCGATAACCCAAAGGGCAGGGAATATAATTTATAATAAAAAAGGGCTTATATATTGATCTTTTTCTCAACCACACCTATCATATTACTTCAGAGGATATAACACTGGAGTCGTATGGATTATTTTTTTATGCTGCTTTTATGTGTTTATTGGAGCTTCAAAGTTCTGTCCTCCCTTCACTTGTATTGAATGAACCTACAGAGCTGAAATAGTCATCTAAAAATCCTTTAATGTTCAGCTAAAGAGAGGAAGTCATACACATCTGGAAGAGCATGAGGGTGAGTAAATTATTTTAATGTTATCAAAACCAAACTTGGCCATTCTTCCACTCTGTGCCAGTATATCTTGCCAATGTCATTTCACTTTAAATTCAAAGTCATTAGTCAGTGATAAAATGTAATGATTTTAATCTACCCACTGTCTTAAATCATGCTCGTTTAATGAACACGATGATGCCTGAGTGTCAGATCATATCTGGGTCCTGGAACATTCACATCATCGGTGAGAAACATTCTTCACTCCCATTAAAGCAGAAAGTTGCAGATACAATTCTGCCTCCAGCTAATTCATATCTTATACCTGTGTTAACCCACTTATATGTGAGATAGAAATGTCTATTTTAATGTTTACTCACAACCTAACACTTCTTTGAACACACACAACCTCTGATTAGAATAACGTCTCACAGGTGCATAGCTGTTAATTAGCTTATCAGTTAATTTAGTACTTTGTTCTATTTTAATGTGTCCATATAATATTTTTTCCTCTTTTTTATATAGAGAATATTGTATTATCTGTGTTAACTTTGTAGCTCCAAAAATCACATAAAGGCATCATAAATGTAATCCAAAAATATATTCAGAATTCTTCAGAAGCAATATAATATGTGTGGGTGAGAGACATAACAATAATAAAGTCATTGTATACCCTAAATCTCTACTTTAACTTTTACTTCCAGATGTGAAAGTGAAACTAAACAGGCACATGGAACTTCCAGATGCAAATGTGAAAATGGAGATTTAGAGTTAAAAAAAATGGCTTAAATTTGTATCTGTTATCTTATCCACACCTATTATATAGCTTCTGGAGATATACTGTAGATTTAACCACTGGAGTCTTATGGATTACTTCTATGTTTCTTTTATGTGCTTTTTGGAGCTACAAAGGTCTGATCATCATTCACTTACATTGTATGGACCTACAGAGCTGAGATATTCTTCTAGAAATCTTTGTTTGTGTTCTGATGAAGAAAGAAAGTCATACACAGCTGGGATTGCATGAGGGTGAGTAAATTATATGAGAATTGTCATTTTTGAGCAAACTATCCCTTTAAAAGTTAACCTGATTTACTGTTTGCTTTCTATTCTGCTTTACCTTAACAAAAAGACCCAAACATGAAAACATGCTAATAGAAACTAGATTTTTACATTTCCTGTAGAATATTCTGATCCCATTCCCCTCTATGACGGTTTCGGTCTCACCCTCAATGTAAGTCTATGGGGTATTTACACATTTTATCATCCACCAGGTGAAAATCATGTTCAATTTCAATCAACACTGGTAAGCACCACTAAATATGAGACAATCAAAAGATAAGATCAACGTACATAGCACAGCCAGTTGAAGTGACACATTGGTCATCCCCACCACATTCTCAGAGATGCAGGTCAGAACAAATCCGTTGTCATCCCGGCTCACGTTGACAAGAGTCAGGTTGATGGAGTGAATGTTAGGCCAGTAGACATTCGACTGGAGAGCAAACCAGACACACAAAACATTACGCTTAGGTTTAAAATAAATAGGTTGTGTTTTGTGCGTGATATATGGTGCTCACCTGGTGCGTGTTGATGGAGTTAAGGCCATTCACAGTCCAGTCCACCTCGGGTAACGGAGAACCAGAACCGTTACAGCTGAGCGTCACGTTACCGCCCTCCATCACAGTGAGGTTACTGTGAGCAACACTGATGTCTGGCAAGTCTACATCAAAACATGGGCCATTTAGTCAGTTGTTCCTCTGATACCACCTTCTCTTTCAGAAGTCACAGCAAACACAATATCTGTTGTAACTGGGGTATTTTTATGGAAATGGTTACCATAAAAGGATCTAAGGATCAGAATTTCTTAAAAGCATCTTGTACATGTGTGTTAGCTGAGAGGTGACTGAGGGTCTCCTATGCCAGGAGTGCAGAGCCCAGACATGCATCAATGTTGTATTTCATTCATGGTGTTTCTTAATTTAATTTATGTAATGTTCTTATCCATATAGGAGACAATGGGGCTAGATGTCAAATCTTTAAATTCAGTCAATATTTCTCAGGGTATGTTTATTTTTGAAAGTCAACTTGTGCACACATGCATACTACTGAACATTTTCACTGTTATTGCCAAGGGATAATTATTCAGTTAATTGAAAACCACCAATCACCATTTGTGACAAAATGTCATTTTGATCTCTATTATTTCGCATGTTTAAGGGATAGTTCACCCAAAAATTTAAATTCACTCATCATTTACTCACCCTCATGCCATCCCAGATGTGTATAACTTTCTTTCTTCTGCTGAACACAAATGAAGATTTTTAGAAGAATATTTCAGCTATGTAGGTCCTCACAATGCAAGTGAATGGTGACCAGAATTCAGAAGGTCCAAAAAGGTCATAAGCGCAGCATAAATATAATCTATAAATGATCTGCACTTTTTTTTTTCTAACCTTAGATGTGCTTTACACTGTGTCCCAATCACCCATTCACACACACACACTCATACATCAATGGCGGCAGAGCTGCCATGCAAGGCGCTAGCCTGCCATTGGGAGCAACTTGGGGTTCAGTGTCTTGCCCAAGGACACTTCGGCATGTGGAATCATGTGGGAATCGAACCCCCAACCCATTAGCGGCCAACCCGCTTTACCACCTGAGCAACAACTGCCCCCTATAAGACTCCAGTGGTTAAATTCACATCTTTTGAAGCGATATAATAGGTGTGTGTGAGAAACAGATCAATATTTAAGTCCTTTATACTGTAAATCTACACTTTTACATTCACTTTCACATTCTGTTGTGGAAGTGACTTTCACTTTAACATTCAGTCACCTATTGGTTGGGGCTGGTCAAAGGTGGATATTAGTAAAAAAGGACTTAAATATTGATCTATTTCTCACACATCATATCACTTCTGAAGACATGGATTTAGCCACTGGAGTTATAGGGATTATATTATTTTTATGCTGCCTTTATGTGCTTTTTGGACCTTCTGAGTTCCGGTCACCATTTACTTGCACTGTGAGGACCGACAGAGCGTCTTTGTTTTGTGTTCAGCAGAAGAATGTCATACACATCATGAGGGTGAGTAAATGATGAAAAAAATGTCATTTTTGTGCGAACTATCCCTTTAAGTGAAACCATTTTAAGCATGCCTTCAGTAAGTACTTGGCCTGCTGATTAAATACCATAAAAACTAAAATACACTTACAAAAACTTACATTGCAGTTAGTTTCTTGATAAAGCACTGAAAGTAAAACATAATTTTAGAGCAAATATTAAAAAGTAACCTGATTTTATTTTTACTTGCTTTTACTTTATTTTCATTAGATTTTTTACATTTCTGAAGAATGTCTGAACAAAACTTTCTGCCATAGTTTTAGAGTGTTGTGGGTGGTTTTCAGGGCATTGCTATGTGGTTGCTAAGGTGTTCTGGGTGTTTTTTAGCAGGTTGGTATGCAGTTGCTAGGTTTCTAAGAGGTTGTTATCCATCCATCCATCGATTGATGTAGAATAATGTAAAAAATAATATAATCTTATTTAACAATAAGTAGTTGTGCATAGGCTTGCAGCTATATTCTTTATAATGCAAGATTTCTTACCACAGTATGCAATGCTCATTGATCTCAGGCGAATTTTGTACGCTCCATTCTTGCAGTAGAGCTGCTGGGTGTGCAGACCAGCCTCGCCTCGCTGCTGCCAGAGCTGAATCCATCGAATCTCACAGCCACAGTCAAAGACAACCCCCTCCAGCCTCCTGCATAAACAACACAGAGCCAACAGTAGTTACACAATCACCACACACCACCATTCTCATGTTATATTAATTAAAAGATGGGAATACAGTATATCCATCTAGCAAGTGAGAGAAGAGCATTTATGAATCACACTCAGTGCTAGAAGTGGGTGGGTACTCACCGGTACACAGTAATTTAGTCTATAGCATACCGTCAGCTTTTCTTGCATACAACCAACTCTCAGATTCTCCCGGTATGATGTAATGTCTTCATTTAATGTAAGTCTGTGATATAATGCGGCCCGCCAATCACTTTTACAGTATATGACCCTCCAAATTATTTTGAGAAAATCCGAGCACTCTCTGTACAAAACTCAGCGGTGAGTTTAACACTCAACACATGCAACAGCATCAGTGGTCGTCAAGCAATCCATGGTCCAGTTCTGAAGAAGTGCACGTTTATGCTTGTCTGGGTTACATAGTTACACTCTTTGCCAAAACAAGAACCAGCAACTTTTGGTGAGCAAATTGTATCACGTCTTGTTCAATCAAATGTATTGATGCAAATTGAGCAACACTATATAATAATGGTCCATCATTAATAGGTAACCATGCAGGAATTAATGCAGGATTAATGAGTAATACTACATTAACACTTTAGTTACTAATATTAACTAATATGGAAACATGATTAACCAATCAGTAATTAATAGCAAACTGATGACTGAGGTAGTTCACTGTTAGTTAATCAATAATAACTGAATTTGATTTTACCCATTGAGAACTATCAACTAACTAATGGCTAATTAAAAATAACTACTAATTAATTACTAATCAAAACATTAACATGTAACTAAAATGTGAATGATTATGTTTTTATTGTGAACATGATCATGAAATGCACCTTCTGAGAAACATGTGCCTCATGTGTGTTCTTTGCTGGAATTCATTAATGAACATAACAGCTCTCTAAATTATGGCTACAGTGTCTGGTAGAGTATTATAGACAGCTTATACATAGATGTATGTGCCCAACATGCGTATTACTTGGGATATCTCTTCTGTTCATTACAAATGATTAACTTTGGCAGGTTTTATATTTCTGGTGGATGTTTTAAAATAATTTTAGAAACCCATAAGTAATTAATCATTTGTTATATCATAAACATGAAGGAATTACGAATTATATTAAAGTGAGGGTCAAAGTAATGCATTATTAATTAATAAATACACACTTGAATATACACAATTTTTGTTTTTTTTAAAAACATTTTTAAAATAGATTTTTTCTTCATAGATACTGTAGCTTATTCTTACAAGTTATTAATTTTATGTGAAGTGCATTTTTAATGGATCCAATGAAAAAAAAGAATGAGTGCCACATCCATCAATCTTCTAATCCAATCAGGGTTAGCCACATTCAATGCTCTGAAACTGAAATTAGTGTGATTATGCTCCGCTCTCCCGTCGATCCGCCTGAACGTGGTAAACTTCAACATACAATATTTTCTGTTCATACTGAACTGGCAAATAATGAAAAATGTAAAATTAATTTGATAAAAACTGTACGTATATACAGAGTGGGCTTTCTAGGGTGGAAGTACACATGTGGAATCGGCCTCATGCTGCATGCCGGTTTTCTCTCCGTTTTCAGTTGAAGTCTTGTGGAGATCAACACACTTGACTTTAGACACATAATTGTATTATTATACTTTGTTAAGAGATGTAACATGTAGTAATCATGAGCACCAACAATTAAAAGCATTATCCTGCTTAAGATTTGTAGCCAATGCAATTATGTTATTATGTATTATTTCAATGGTTCAAAATTCAATGCCAGAATAGTTTTTTTTTTTTTATGTCTGTGAATGTTTGTTAACTATCTGTTTGATTAAATTAATAAAATGTAGAAACAAACACTTGAGTATTCATTGCTAACTGACAAGTAACACCTCAGTTACTATTAATGGTTGTGTTTTCACTTCAGAATAATGGTCCAGATAACCTTAACTCCCAAGGAAGGAAACAGTAAGATCCCATAAATTAATAATGTGTGCAAATTCATTATGTGCAGGACAAGGAAGGCTAATTTTACCCTTACTGGAGGGATAATAAAGAAAAAGGAAAAAGAGACATAATGCACTTTTTCAGTTTTAGGCTACATTTATTTTATGCACAAAGACAGTTCTATATTAGATTGCCATTGTTCTCTTATGTGGGTTGATATTGTCAAAGATACAGACTTAAGCAGGTCTAAATGTTTTTCTAAGTTTTCATTAACAATAAACCTACATTGTATGTTTTTTTTTTTTTTTAAAAGAATAGTTAATCAAAGCCTGTTTATTAGTAGTGGGTGTGAGGTCATGTTTGTTCTTCAGCCAGATATTAAGAAGGAATTTACAGTCAGACCATAAATGCTTTTTGTGTACTGGTCGGCACTGCACTGTCTCTCACTGTGCCTATTGTCCTGTTCCTTTTAGTAATTTATTGTACGGTCCCGTACTTTTTTGCACACGTTTGCACGTGCACTTTATATAGAAATATTATTTAGTCTGTGTAGTCTCATGTGGTTCTGTGTTTGTCCTATGCTGTTTATGTAGCACCATGGTCCTGGAGGAACGTTGTCTCGTTTCGCTGTATACTGTACTAACTGTATACGGTTGAACGACAATAAAAACCACTTGACTTGACTTTTAATGTAAATAAATACATATTATTAGCAGTTTTGTTTGTCATGTTAACAAGTTCATAATTATAAAAGTGTTAGGCAAGATAAATACAGACAAATAAGTTTGGCCCCAGTAGAGATTTCATCTGGATAATCTGGCCCCTGCAAGAAAGTAGTTGAACAACCCTTCTGTAATGTATAAACCCCAAGTTTATATATTTTTTTAAAAATAAACACATGTTGTGATCAAGAAGTCACAGTACCATTTATTTACCAAAGAAATCAAGTTTAATACTAACAAGGAGAGTCCTTGCAATTTTTTTTCCCACTTGTTCACACTATGACACTTTCCTGCAATAGTTTAAATAAAGCTGTGCTCTATGGTATAGTGACTGGGGGTTGATAATGAAAAGATTGAAGGTTCCCTTTCATTGTAACTAGAGCTGCATAGTCGCATTGGGACATGCCCTGAGTGTCACGTAGTCTGAAGCCCTTATACAATCATGCCAATTTATTGGCTGATGGCGCTTAAGCGACACCCCTAGGCACTCGCTTCTTGCCATCAAGTCAGTTCTTCTTCTTTTCTGTTCTTCACTGCACAATCTCATCTGGCCCATGTTGTACCAATGACTCACGCTGAAGCGAGGATCAATATTATACTTCCTTTTGAGTGGTAACACAGGATGGAATTTAGTTAATGCTTACCTCCATGCACGCAGTTCAATGTCGGTGAAGATTCCCACGACATGTGTATTGTCTGTCTGGGTATTCACAATGCAGAGGCTGTGTTTGAGGGTTCGGATTGCCCACAGTGTGATATAATGAATGCCAGGATGCTCCGTGAAATGTTCGCCTCCTTTGGAAATTCGGTCAAGCTGTGTGTCTGCCAATACCATGTGGCCATTTGACTTGTGGGAGGCCGCCGTGGACACAGAGGAGATGGGAGTTGAGCAGCAGGCCAACCTACGGTTCTCTCTGTCACTCTCCCTGGCTCCTGTGTAGTTTACATGTGGGCAATTACATCCTGGCCCTGAGGCCCACACTGCAGTTTCCTTCGGCGCTGAGGATGAGGACACTATATCTATGGCGGCATCAGATTCCAGACCTTTCACAACTTGGAATTGCTAGAGGATATTACATGTGCAGTGGAAAAATTGCACCTTGACTGACTGGATGAAGCGCAGTCAGAGGATAAGTTATTGATCTTAGATCACTGTTTTTTAGCCGGCCAGCACGCACCCATGCTGCGTAGGCCACTTCCTTTTTCCCCAGATCTCCATTGCAAGATTTTGAAGTCCTGGGATCAAACATATTCAGCTAGGATTACAAATCAATTGGTCGTATATGGCGGGCCTCGTGGTGGTGGAATGCCATCTGTGGCTTACACACAGATATTTGTGACAAGGACAAGGCCTTTCAAATGAATGCCTCTGTGTCACAATCCGGACTTTTCGGTGATGAAGTCCAGTCGGTGGTTAAAAAATCCCATGCTGTAAAACAGCACACTACCGCATTCCAGTAGATGCTTCCTCGGAGAGAGAGAGAAAGGTTCGCCGCAGATCTGGTGCGTTAACGTTCAGCATCTTCACAATGTCCCACCAGAGAGCCACATAAGGAGAAGACATGAGTTTTGCACCCCATCAGAAGGTCCTCATTCATTCTCACCATCATAGGCGTGTCCGCGTAGGAATTTGGGTGTTGGACCGGCAGTTTAAATGACTGGCAGGACACCAGATGCAAGCCTGAAAAGCAGTGAAACGAAGGGCGAGCACCCATTTGGTGAACAAATCCTGAGTCGTTCCTGTTTGCCGTTCAGACAGTATTGGGTTGAGTTCACCATTGTTTATGCTTTGAACACCAACAAGCCAGAATATAGTTCAGTTTCCCCCCACAGCTTGTGCTTGGGAGCGGACATTAAACACTCACATTCTGAATTCAGTCTCTGTCTCATTGACCAAGGGTCTAGAGGCATGCATAACAGATGCATAAAACACAAGTGTACACAAGACACACTGAACATAAGTACTACACGTTGTCCCCCATAAAGAATGCTGGGGTTGTTGTGGCGAACCAGTTTTTCCAAATAAACATTTCCCCCAATATTCATCCATATTTCCCCATTCTAAATACAAGGAAAACTGGGTACTTCGAATGATGAAGCATGGATAATTCAATTCAGGCAAACTCCACTGGTGTTCAACGGGGTCGTTCCAACAGAAGTTTCTGATAGAAAAGTCCCGTTTTTGATTCTGGAAATTCATTCTCTTAGAAAAAGGGGAAATAGAGGAGATGAGAATGACATCTAGATGTTGGGCAGCCAAAGTCTCAGAGTGGGCTAGCACCAACCAATCGTAGAGATAATTAAAAACACAAATGCCCTGAAGCCTCAAGGGCATCAAAGCCGCATGAAGGGGAAATAGAGGAGATTCCCCCTTCAATCGGCTGATTTAAACAACTTCGCTCAAATAATACTTTTGTTTTAACAGAATAATTAATTTAAATGCTTTATAAAATTATAAGCTTCACATTTCTGCTTTTAAACCCACTAAAAATGGTCCCCATTCACTTCCATTGTAAGTGCCTCGCTGTAACCAAGATGTTTGCTTTTTTAAAGAAAAGGAGGGGTGTCAAAATAATTTTTTGTGGTCAACATTATACCACAATACATATATACATATACATATATACATATATATATATATATATATATATATATATATATATAATATACTGTCGATTGAGTTGAACTTGTATTGAACCTGGAATATTCCTTTAATATGAGTTCGCAGTGTTTTCCAAACTTTTTTGTCTTATCTTGTTACCCGTTGTCTTACACGCACAGCGAAGCACCACAAAATGGCGTGGTTGCTTTAGCAATTGCATTTTTCATTGGTTAGGTTTAGGTATTGTTTTATTTTTCTCCCTCTTTCTCCACAATTTAAAATACTCAACTCCCAATGCCATCTAAGTCCTCGTGGTGGCGTAGTGACTCGCCTCATTCCGGGTGGCAGAGGACAAATCTCAGTACCTCAGCATCAGAGACATCAACCCACACATCTTATCACGTGGCTTGTTGAGCACGTTACCGCGGAGACATAGTGTGTGTGGAGGCTTCACGCCATCCACCACAGCATCCACACACAACTCACCATGCACCCCACCGAGAGCAAACCACATTATAGCGACCATGAGGAGGTTACCCCATGTGACTCTGCCCTCCCAAGCAAACGGGCCAATTTGGTTGCTTAGGAGACCTGGTTGGAGTCACTCAGCACATCCTGGATGCTAGGGTATAGAATTTGTTGATTTAAAACTAGGTAAAGCAGTAACCTTAAAAACCTAATTTGTTTTTAGCTCCACGCAATGGACATTTTACCTTAGAACTGCCACGATACAATCCACATAATATAATTTTGCTAAATGTTTGATGTTCGAGGTCAGGCTCGATATTTTACTGAATGTCACTTACTAATATCTTTAATTTTGTCACTGTAAAAATAAAATACTGTATATACAGTGTATATGCAAATATAATGTTATCAACTTTTTGACATCCCTAATATTTTTATTTAAAAAATCATAATTTCTTTTTTATAGGTTTAACAAAAGAAAATTTGAATCTGTGGAAATAGCCCTGCGGGTTGGGAATCATTGTGCTAAATGATTATTTACAACTACATGAGCAATTTGTTTTCTTCATATTTTTACATTGTCACATACATGATGCATAACATAAAAAAGCATCCTATTTACACTTCAAAGCAGTAAATCTGGCAAGCTCATAAATGTATACATAATTTAACCAGCAGCGCCATTCTAGACTCAGAAAGTAAAAGATGAGATTAGCAAATTAAATTCAAAGTGAATCGTTATAATTAAAAAAGACCATTGGACCAACACAAAGTATACTATTTAAACGATTCTCTAAAAAACATGTCTTATTTGCTTTATAGGTAAATGTTTTGTCTTTTTTTTAGCCCAGAATTGCAGATGCAAATGGTTGACCAGCGCATAGCTATGAAAGCATCCTACAAACACTAGTTAAATTAAGATATCAATATAAACATAAGTGAAATTCATTCATATGCATTATTGAAAATCTTCTTACATACACTAGTGAAATTAATTGATACAAACAGTACAAGTGCAGTCCTGTTGTACATAGTGTGCATTCTTGCATTGCTGTGGCAGTAGCAAGCCTCTGTACTCAGGGGGCCAAATTTCCTTCAAATGTTTGTGCAATTAAATCATATGTTCCCCGTCTGTTGCTCACTTCGAAGTTGTGTCGAAGAAGCTACACTAGGGGTCTCTCTTGATCGCCGAATATACCTCTGATCTATGAAAAAAGGCCAATGAGAAGTTGGTGGACAGAATTTGCATGTCCCGTCCCCGGACATACGGGTATAAAGCCTTTTTTCCCAGAGGTGCATGATGAGCTGACGACTGCATGGAGAGCACCCCTCTCTGCTCGTCACAAAGCCCCTTGCTCATCTGCTCTCACTACCCTCGACGGCGGAGCGGCCCACAGGTACACGACGATTCCCCAGGTGGATAGGGCGGTTGCGATCCACCTATGCTCTGAGAACACCGCCACCTGGCAGGGTCGACCAGTGCTCCCCTCCAAGGCCTGTAGGACGATGTTATCATTGACCACCAAAGCCTACAGCACCACAGGACAGGCCACTTCTGACCTTCATGCCATGGCCCTCCAGCAAGTCCATCAGGCCAAGGCACTCAGAGATCTGCACGAGGGTAGTCCTGATCCCGACGCGCTGCAGGAACTGCGCTCAGCGACCGACCTCACTCTCAGGGCCACGAAGGCCACAGCGCAGTCACTCGGGCAGGCGATGGCCACGCTCGTGGTCCAGAAACATCATCTGTGGCTGAACGTGGTCGAGATATGCGAGACAGACAAGACACGCTTCCTCGATGCCCCTGTCTCCCAGTTCAGCCACTTTGGCGACACCGTCAAGAAATTCGCCCAGCAGTTCTCCATTGTGAAAAAGCAGACGGAGGCCATTTTACACATCCTGCCCCACCGCAACCCTGCCGCCATGGGCCAAGCCCCGTCTGCTCACCGAGGGCGTCCTCCTGCGGCTAGGAAACGTGCTCCGCCTCAACCCAGGCCCAGCTCTCAGCCCCAGCGTCGAGCACCCTGCAGCAAGAGCACGCCCCCCATCTCACGGACCCCCTCGAGGACCCAGAAGGCTCCCAGACACTCCTGAGATTATCGACCCAGAGGCCGAGACGGTCACTCTGGAGCTGGTAAGCAGACCACTCTGTCCCCTAGTGGAGGGCCAGGAGGAGAATCTTTATTTGAATTTATTTCATTTGCCGTACCCACATTCTCAATAAAAGAGCGATTTCCTTTGTCTCTGGGTCACCTGGCCCACAAATACCATTCTCACGGCACTCTGCCACCAGACCTCAACAGTCCCCTGGACGCGGACTCCCCGGCCAGCCGGTTCTGACAAGTCTAGAGGACACTGGACCTCCTCCTCAGTCACTAACCCGCCCCCTGCCGGGTGTGTGGAGCAAGGTAAGTGGTTCGAGTCTTTTCTCAGCACCAGAGCCTCGGCATGCACTTTCGCCTCCCGACGCCGTACTACCTGCTCCGCACCGTCAAAAATAATTGTCCCTTTAGTGCCCCTAGCACAGAGCTTGGATGCGTGGCTTTCACTTCCCAACCCGTCTCGCTGGCTTTCCAGGACCATCCGACTCGGTTACGCAATTCAGTTTGCCCAGCCCACGCCCCCCTTCGCGGGCATCCGCTTTTCTGCAGTACACGGCGAACATGCCAAGTCAGTGCGTGCAGAAATCGCGACCCTTTTGCTCAAAGATGCGATAGAGCCTGTCCCTCCAACCGAGATGAAGAAGGGTCTCTACAGCCCTTACTTCATCATACCCAAGAAAGGCGGTGGCTTACGACCGATCTTGGACTTGAGAGTTTTCAACCGGGCCATATACAAACTCCCATTCAAAATGCTCATGCAGAAACATATTTTAACTTGCGTCCGGCATCTAGATTGGTTAGCAGCGGTAGACCTGAAGGACGTGTACTTCCACGTCTCAATACTGCCATCGACATCGACCCTTTCTACGGTCGCGTTCGACAGCCAGGCGTATCAGTACAAGGTCCTCTCGTTCGGCATGTCCCTGTCCCCTCTCGTCTTTACGAAGGTCGCAGAGGCAGCCCTTGCCCCACTCCGAGAAGCCGGCATTTGCATACTCAACTACCTCGAAGACTCATCTTGGCCCACTCCGAAAGTTACTATGTGCCCACAGGGACCAGGTGCTCAGGCACCTCAGCCGTTTAGGGTTTCAGATCAACAGGGAAAAGAGCAAGCTCGCCCAGGTTCGGAGCATCTCTTTTCTCGGTATGGAGTTAGACTCAACCTCAATGTCAGCGCGCCTCACCAACGAGCGCGCGCAGTCAGTGTTGAAATGCCTCTCCAATTTCAGGCCATTCACAAAGGTCCCTTTAAAAAATTTCTAGAAGCTCCTGGGGCATATGGCATCCTCCGCGGCGGTCCCACCGCTGGGGATGATGCATATGAGACAGCTTCAGCACTGGCTACATACTCGAGTCCCGAGACTAGCATGGCGCCACGGCATGCACCGTGTGATGGTCACCCCTGCCTGCCGCCAAACATTCAAACCCTAGACAGACCTCTGCTTTCTACGGGCAGCAGTCCCCTTGCAGCAGGTGTCCCTATGCGTCCTGGTCATGACCGATGCCTCCAGATTGGGTTGGGGCACCGTGTGCAACAGGCACGCAGCTGCGGGCCATTGGAAAGGGGCCCCGCTGCGCGGGCACATCAACTGCCAACTGAGTTGCTGACAGTTTTCTTTGCCCTGCGCAAACACATCTTGATCAAATCAGACTGCACCACCGTACATAAATCGCAGCGTACAGCGTACATAAATCGCCAAGGCGGCGTACACTCCCGCCACATGTCACAACTCGCCCGTTGTCTCCTCCTCGACTCAAGTCACTGCGTGGCACGTACATCACCAGCAATGATGTGGTTGCCGACGCTCTGTCATGACAACGCTTGCCCAATGGAGAATGGAGGCTTCACCCCCCGTCGGTCCAGTTGATCTGGGAACGGTTTGGCAAGGCTCAGGTAGACCTGTTTGCCTCCCGAGAGACCTCCCACTGCCCGCTCTGGTATGCCCGAACAGAGGCTCCCCTCGGGGCAGACGCACTGGCAAACAGCAGGCCCACGGGGCTGCGCAAGAACGTATTTCTCCCAGAGTTTTAATCCATCCCGGCCAAGCCTATTCCCCTCCTGGGATCTCTCAGTGGTCCTTTCGGGCCTTCAGAGACCCCCATTCGAGCCGCTAGAATCAATTGGACTCAGGTCCCTCTCCTTAAAAACGGCCCTGCTGATCGCGCTCACCTCCATCAAGAGGGTCGGGGACCTGCAAGTATTCTCTGTCAGCAACGCTTGCTTGGAGTTCGGTCCGGCAGACACTCCTGTGATCCTAAGACCGTGGCCGGGCTACGTGCCCAAGGTTCCTACCACGCCCTTCAGAGACCTTCTTTTATTGAACCTGCAATCGCTGCCCCGGGAGGAGGCAGACCCAGCCCCTTCGTTGCTGTGTCCGGTACATGCTTTGAGTACCTACTTGGACCACACATAGAGCTTTAGATGCTCTGAGCAGCTCTTTGTCTGCTTTGGTGGACAGCGGAAAGGGAACGCTGTCTCCAAACAGAGGCTCTCCCATTGGGTGGTGGACCACATTTCATTGGACTATCGCACCCAGGCCGTACCTGTTCACACACATTCAAAAATGCAGCAACAGATCTTGCGTAGCTAGAATTGTGTGTTTTGGGCCTAAAGAATGTTCAGAACTTTTTACTGGAAAGAAGACTTTTTTTGCAGTGTGAATAGATAGCACTACCATCTACATTACTTCCATACTCAGATAATACATTATTTCATAACATTAATTTCAAGATTATGCATATATACATGGACACATTAATATAATTGACTGATAAGTAAATTAATGTGTGTATAGCAGTGCTTTGTAACACTTTCTCTTGAAAAAACAACAACTGTGGTTGTGGTAACATATAAAACTGCACTTAGTGAGTGGGCATTGATAACTGGAACAACGCCATTTTCCACGTCTTCACACATAGTCAGTTGCATTTGGTGAACTGAATAGATGAGGTGCTCACTACTTGATGAACTGTATATCATTACCCAAAGGCTTTGATCTCAGCATGAAATTGTAGTCCATTAATCTGTATGCTCGGGTTAGAAAAAACACTACAGGATGTTTTCAGAGCCCTTCTTTATTTTGAAAATCCTTTTCATCAAATCTCCAGGAATCGGGTCCAAAGCAGGAACAAATATTTCTGAGCAATGACTGATAGAATGACCAGTGTGATTTTCAAACATTTGAATTTGATTCAGAGGGACATCTGAAATAGCAGCAGTTTCATCATGATGTAAACTAAACCATTGTTAGACATAAAAAAATGTTTTGTTTGTTTTATTTTGTTTTTAGTTGTTTTACCTTAATTACACATTTTGAGATCATACACAAACACCATTCATGCTGACAGGAATAACCCTGTAGCAGCCAATGGGGGGTCTGACTATCATCAACAATGATTGACAGCCCATTACATGATCATGCATGCTGATGAGTTGGGCGTGTACACCTGAAAGCTATTGGGAATTGAAGTTAAAAGAGGCAAAACAATTCTTCAGAAAGTAATGAGATTATTTCCATTCAAAGAATGAAACAAAATATGTACATGTTATAAACGATACATTAAAAAAAAAAAAATCCAAGCACCTGGGCTGTTATATTAAGTGTAAAAGACTGCTAGAATGGTCAGCAAATCAATGATTCATGTTAATCTCATCTATCTTTGGAGATTACACAATTATTACCAGTGTTGGGTTTAGTGCATTACAAAGACAATATTATTAAGTAGAATGCATTTTAAAAAGTATTAAATTCCAATGTTGGTACATTTATATGTGTTGCTGTGTCATCTAATGAGCATGCGCTCTAACAAACCACCATGGCATATAGAGGCCACATGCGGCGATGGCAGATGAGTGAGTGGCGTTACTATGGACACAGTGGAGTGGAGTTGTTTATTCAAATTGAAAAGGAAAGTGAAGCTTTTCAAGTTTTCATGCGCTCATAAACAATCTCAGTGAGCCCTGGTTGAGGCACGCAAGGCTGGGCCACCGACAAATCCTCCCCAAATCTCTGCGCCTCGCCCTCAGGTGTCGCTATGCAGCTGACGCGGGGAGGAGAGGGCATCGGTGATGGGAGTACATATAAAAAAGAGCTTGTTCCTGTCTGATACAGGGATATATCGCTCACAAGGTGGGGACATTTGCAGAACGCCGTCTTGAAAAAGACGTCACTAAGCAAACAGCTTTTTAAGTTCTTTGTGTACTGTTCACAATAAAATCTAAACACAATTCTATAGCATTACAGATGTGCAAGTGATAAAGTATACTTAATACATTCGAGCACAAACAGGGAGGTAGAAATATTCCACTCGCTGTAAAGTTGTGTAAACACACATATGTACACACACACACGAACAGACATACATGCACACATTCACATGCATGAATGTATGTCCACACCGAAAAGAAACAACAAGCATTCAAATACAAAATGGTTTACTATCAAAGCTGACTGCAAATGGGTTTTCAGAAATGTTTTCAGTTCAAGTTGGTCTTTCATACCAACAAAAACACAGGTGAACAAGCTTACTGTACATACATGCCACACACAGCTAAGAAGGTTGTAGATTGTGGACACACACACATACACACACATCTGAAGATACTACTACAGCATATTTGTGAAGTTAAACAAAGTGAAGTTCATTTTTAGAAATGCATTGGATCTCTTTAGCCAAGTTGCTGTCTTTGTCGTATTGCTGTAATTTTGTAATTGTTTTCAGTCAATATTTAAGTACTAAAAGAGCTATTAGTGTCACATTAGTTTTTTTTCCACAGTTTTGAATGGTTTTAGAAAGTAACTTCAAAGTAAAGTAATTAGTAATCTGATTACTTTTCACACGAAATGATCTGTAAAGTAATCTAATTACAATTTGAAAAAGTAATCAGTAGTGAATTACTTTTTGAAAGAAAATTACCAATACTGATTATTGCAGCACCATGGTAACATAACTCATAAGTTTACACAATAATACATGTAATTTACAGAGTGTATTTCAAATTAGTGTTTACTGTTCAGTGGCATTAAATGTTATTGATCTCCTCCCTCCTTCCTGCCTTGCTTCCTTTCTTTCCTTTCTTCCTTCATTCCTTTCTTGCATCATTCCTTATATCCTTCCTTCCTTGCAATGGTCCTTCCTTCTTTCCTTGCATCCTTCCTTCCTTACTTCCTTCCATTCTTTCTTCATTCCTTGCATCATTCCTTCCTTGCTTGCAATCTTCTTTCTTTCTTCCTTCCTTGCAATATTCCGTCCTTCATTCTTTGTAACCTTCCTTACTTCCTTACTTCCTTGCATACATCCTTTCATCCTTCCTACCTTACATACTTCTTTCTTTCCTTCCTTTCTTCCTTCCTTGCATCCTTTCTTCCTTTCTTCCTTCCTCCCTTCCTTCTTTACTTTCTTCCATCCATCCTTCATTCCTTGCATCCTTCCTTCCTTCCTTCCTTCCTTGCAATGTTCCTTTCTTTTTTCTTTCCTTACATTATTCCTTCATTCCATTCTTCCTTCCTTTCTTCCTTCTTTACTTTCTTCCATCCATCCTTTCTTCCATTCTTCCTTCCTTCTTTCCATCTTTCCTTTCTTACATCAATCATTTCTTCCTTTCTTACATCCTTCCTTCTTTCCTTGCATCCTTCCTTCTTTATTTCTTTCATTCCTTCCTCCATCCTTCATTCCTTGCATCCTTCCTTCCTTCCTTCCTTCCTTGCAATGTTCCTTTCTTTTTTCTTTCCTTACATTATTCCTTTATTCCATCCTTCCTTCCTTCCTTCCTTCCTTTCTTCCTTCTTTACTTTCTTCCATCCATCCTTTCTTCCATTCTTCCTTCCTTCTTTCCGTCTTTCCTTTCTTACATCAATCATTTCTTCCTTTCTTACATCCTTCTTTCCTTGCATCCTTCCTTCTTTATTTCTTTCATTCCTTCCTCCTTCCTTGCATCCTTTCTTTCTTCATTCTTTCCTTTCTTCTATCCATCATTTCTTCCTTCCTTTCTTCCATTCTTCTTTCCTTTCTTGCATCCTTCCTTCCTTACTTGATTCTTTGCATCATTCCTACCTTCTTTGCAATTTTCCTTCCTTCCTTGCATTGTTCATTCCTTCCTTGCAATCTTCCATCCTTCCTTGCAATATTCCTTCCTTCTTTACTTTTTCCATCCATCCTTTCTTCCATTCTTCCTTCCTTCTTTCCTTCCTTCCTTTCTTTCTTTCTTTCTTTCTTTCTTTCATTCTTTTCTTCTTTCCATCTGTTCTTACTTCCTTGCATCCTTTCTTCCATCTTTCCGTCTTTCCTTACTTTCTCTTACATCAATAAGTTCTTCCTTTCTTGCATCTTTCCTTCTTTCCTTGCATCCTTTCTTCCATTCTTCTTTCCTTTCTTGCATTCTTCTTTCCTTGAGGTGTTCTTTCCTTGCATCCTTCTTTGCAATGAAGGAAGAAAGGATGCAAGGAAGGAAGGATGCAAGGCAGTAAGGAAGATTGCAAATAAGGAAGGAAGGATGCAAGGCAGTAAGGAAGATTGCAAAGAAGAAGGAAGGAAGGATGGAAGATTGCAATGAAGGAATGAATGATGCAAGGAAGGAAAAAAGGAAGGAAGAAATGAAGGAAGGAAGGAAGGAAGGAAGGAAGGAAGGAAGGAAAATTACAAAGAATGAAGGAATGATGCAAAAAATGAAGTAAGGAAGGATCCTTCCTTCCTTTCTTCCTCCCTCCCTTCTTTACTTTCTTCCATCCATCCTTTCTTCCTTACTTCCTTCCTTCATTTTTTCCATCCTTGCATCATTCATTCCTTCCTTGCAATATTCCTTCCTTCCTTCTTTGCAATCTTCCTTACTGCCTTTCCTCCTTCCTTTCTTCCTTCCTTCCTTGCATCCCTCCATCCTTAATTATTTATTTCCTTCCTTCTGTCCTTCCATCCTTCCTTGCAACCTTTCTTTCTTCTTTCTTTCCTTCTTTCCTTTCTTACATCCACCATATCTTCCTTCCTTTCATGCATCCTATCTTCTTTCCTTGCATCCTTCCATTCTTCCTTCCTTCCAACCTTCTTTCCAAATACCTCAACTGAAATAAAGGGTGCTATTCATTTCTTAAACTGTGCATCCTCATTTCATTTCCTCTGCTTCCTTTCCTCGCTTGATCCTCCCTCATAGGAAATGGTAAAGGATGCAAGGACAGGAAACAAGGATGGAAAAATTGAAGCTGTAAAATACATCAGCTTATGGAATGTCCTGCTCACTCACACGTCACTTCAAAGTGCCATCTCCATGCAGCTGCATTACAGCGGAGAACTTGACATTGTGTTGTTGAAATTTGATTAATTTATATTTTCATAATGAAACCTAATAATTTAAAATGTACTGTTAAAATGTGTGACAATTATGGTTTATTTAAACCACAAAGGAGAAACATGAATTAAGACTGTTGTGTCTGATGTGAAGGGGGAGGATAATTTATGCATGCATCAGGTGTTTTGACCAAAAAGTCTTCAGCATAGGAATGCTCCTGTGTTTCTTTGCTTCCCTTTTAGCTTGGTAAATTTTGCAGGTCTTATTTGTCTTCCTGGCATAGGAATAGGAGGAGTAAATCATTATTATTATTATTATTATTATTATTATTTGTTGTTGTTATTTCTAATGATTTTGCTGGTGATATAAAATTGAGCAATATTACTGAATATTCCATTCATCTATCTATCTTCTAAAGCCGCTTGTCCTATGCAAGGTAGTGCTCTTATTAGACCTTATGCTAGATCTGTGAGTCTCCAAATGTTTGTGTACAAAGTACCCTTGAAGACAATGACTTTGTTAGATTTATTGCACTGCCTGCTTCATGTTCATCTAAAGTACAGTTTAACCATATCATCAATCACTTTGATGATGTGTCATGCAAGCTGTGAACTTATTGTGTAGTTACTCACAGATAACATTGGACAGCAGGAACATTCAGATTGATACATGCTTTAAATTACCTGAGATGTCATTTTACATTCTGCACATTAATTTAATCATTTCTGGCATTTGACCTAGCAAACTACTACACCGATTAGAAGCACCATTTACATATGCCCTATTTAGTTATTAAGGTATTGATAATCCCGGGTCGGTTGTCAGTACCCATGTTGCTTTTGTTGTTGTTGCCATTTTCTGCCATTGTTTTGGACATGCTTGACATTATGCTTGGCAATAAATGTATTGTGGGGACTTCAAAAGAGATGTAATTTTAGGGTGAGTCTGATTTTGTTACAGGTATAGTTCCACCAAAAATTACAATTCTGTCAATGTTTACTCACCCTCATGTCATTCTTAACTCTATGACTTTCTTCCGTGCAACACCAAAGAAGTTGTTTAGCAGAATGTCCGAGCTGCGCTCTCCAAACAATGAAAGTGGATGGTGACTTGGGCTCCAAAAGATCAAGCTCCAAAAAAGTAGTCCATAGGACTTGTGCACTATATAAGTGTTCTAAATACAGTACGATAGCTTTGTGTGAGATACAGACTGAAATTGAAATCCTGCTTGACAGCGGTGGTCACTATTCATTTTCATTGTATGGCAAAAAGCAGCATGGACAACTCCTTTTGTGTTCCACAGAGGAAAGTCATATGCAGTAGGTTTCTAAAGAAATTAGGGTAAGTACATAATGACAGGAAATTTGGATAATCTATCCCTTCAAAATTAATTTCAATGAAGAACTGATATGGACAAATAAAATGTGATGATTACATCATCAACCACAACATCCTACATCACTGAGGACAGGAAAAGAACATTGTGCATGATTCTGGAATCCCTTAACACACTCTGAAATTAATGGACAAAAATGTGCATAATAAAAAATTAACAAGGACATATGTCTGCGTCTCTTCAAATCATGTTTAGCAACAACAAAGAATGAGGACAGGATGTGTCAAATTAAAAAAAAGAATTGAATTGTATTGCCATTTTAAATGAAACTCAATGGCACCATGTCGCCACTCACAGTCAATAAACAAAATCATAATTTTATGAACATGCAGATTGCTCAAATATTTGTGACAAACAACAAAATGAGGTCAGGCTCCCAGCAGACAAGACCAATACATTTCACTGCCATGTCTTAATTAACCAACACAAGGAACCCAACTGAAAAAAGCATTTCTGTTTCATCAATAGAGATGCTTTGCTTTGACAGACTCGCATCTATTTGAGGGGGGAAGTGGGGGGTAGACAAACATATTAGTTGGCAAAAAAGTGCTGAAAACATTTCTAATCGACATGGACTAATGCAATCGAGAATCAAGTCTTGATTTCTACTTCCAATTTGGCAGGCGAAAGTTGATGATCACAGAAAATCTAAAACGAGAGGTTTATCACTGACTGGGGCATTAAGCCTTGTTCTGTTTATATAGAGTGATTTAAATGACTGAAATTATGTTAATGATCTAACTTTGGTAACTAATGCAGGGTGAACTTACAGTTCAACAAGTTGAAGGTGCTGGAAGAGCTGCCAGGAGAGTGTCAAGAGAGGGTTCTTTGACAGATTTCTGTGGGGGGAAAAACACAAAGAGAGTGGGACAGCAATTTATAATTTAGTCATAAAGATGTGAAGCATTAACATCAACGTGAAACTGCATTTACAACCCACACTGCAAAAAAAAAAAAAAAATTAAAACAGAAAAAATTAAGTATTTTTTACATTGAATATGTTACTTTAAGCGTGAATTAGAAAATATTAAGTAAATTCAAACATGTAAAAATGACTGCTCTAGGTAAATATTATTTATGACTGTTTGTTATTTTAACAATGTCTTGTCATGTATCAATCCTTAAGTAGAAAACCTTTTCGTATGTATTTCCTAATTTGAGTCAATTTCACTGGTAAATTTTTTTTGCAAATTTTACTTTTCGAAGCTGGTGTTCCCAGCATGCACTAGGCTTGAATATTTAATGAGCTTACATGATCTACTGTTTGCAAGTTAATTTACACCGTTTTTATTGTTAATTTTTATTTGTTTCTTTACGTTTGGTATCGTCTTGTTTAGTGTTTAGTTAAGATTATTTTCTACTCAAAATGACCTGTTCAAAATAAAAAAAAAGTAATACAAAAATCTGTTGATTGTGACCTTAATGGATTCTTTTACACCAAGTGTTGAGGTCTGCCTGCGCAGCAGTACCTTGATTCCATCGGCAGTAATGCAAGTTGATAATGTCTTATGGACTACATACTGTTGCATGCATTATGTTTCCCTTTGGGAGGATTACATACGTCATATTGTACATGAATAAACAAGATTGTAAAGAAAATTCAAAACGAGACACTAAAACAAGAGTTCTAACAATATGTTAATTTAAATTTTAATTAAAATTTTAGCATGAATATCATATTTGTAAGTAAAAGTTATTGGATTTTACTTATTATTATCAAGTTATATTTACTCACTATAATCAATATTATGTTACGATGTTAAGTAGATTTCACTTCATTTTATAACATTGAGATAAACTGTGTGCAAAAACTTAAAAGTTACTAGTATTTTTTTGTTTTTTTCAGTGCATTTTACTTCCATTATGTGATGCATTTCCATCTTGGAACCAGAAATGGTGCGATGATACTTGTTTGGATATGATGCAATACTTATGTACCTATTATAGAAAAAAAAATTCTTCTACTCAAGAAGAACTCTACTTCTGTTCATGGCCCATTTCACTTTTGTAATGTGATACATTTAAAAGAGAAATAGGATATTCAATGAGATACAAAATGTAGGGTGGGGCGGACTTCATCTGTGATGCTGAAAGTATATTTTCTATATATAAAATAGAATAGAATAGAATTAGAATAGAATAGGATACTTGATCACTTGAGCTGTGACCTGTAAACAAGCTTCTCTCACAATGGACATCAACATTTTTGCTGAAAAGTAACTTGTAGAAAAGTACATTTTGAGTTGTTTCTCAGCAAAATCTTCAGAAGACTTGAAATATGATGCCCTTGTGGGTCCTTTTTATGTGTTAAATCAAAGTTCTATCCATGCCATTGTAATAAAATAAAACAAAAAACTGCCAGTGACATTAAAACATCCAATTTTGTGCTCCACCAATGAAAGAAAATGGGTCATATGGGTTTGAAATTACTTGAGGGAAAGTAAATTACAGAGTTTTCATTTTTGGGTGAACAGCTCTTTTAATTTTTTGTCAAAGTGTTAAATGAATAAGAATTCATTATGCACACATTCTGTCAAATACAACTCAGATGAAAGAGTTAACACGAGCCAGAAGGACTTTATGCAACAGGAAATCAGAGAGAGACCCCATCACTGCCAAGAGGGGCTGAGAGAAAAGGAGCAGCTGCAGGGGCTGCTAAGCCAAATCAATAAAGAGAACTTGAGCAGTTCGCCGTCGACAAATTCAGTAAATGCAATGAAAGACTGCAGGTTTAAAAGCCAACAAATTCAATACAAAGAGGTGGTCTGGGACTTGTAAATGGCTTTTAACCAACAAAGCTGAAGGCATGATATGTGGTCGGGGCATTCAAATAAATCTATTGGTTATAAAGAAAGATAGTTATCCGAGATATGAGAAAAAAGATGGAACAGACATCATATAAATGATATAGGAAAGGCTGTAATTTAACATAAATCATATTAAGCATCAATATTTGGACAAAATTGGTAATATAATCATTTTCATTGATGTGCAAAAAAGGTTATAAATGGTCCATGGTCTGAAACCTTTGGCACTATGCAATCCAGTTTGTGTTAGAGGAATAGTTCAACCAAACATTACAATTCTGTCATCATTTACGTACTGTCATGTCCAAACATGACCCAAACCAATATTACTTTCTTCTGTATAAGACCATTTTTTGACAAACAATACTTGCTCTCATATAAACATGAAAGATATAAGTGAAGGAACTTCTCTCAAGCACTCTCATGAACTTCCAACGGGGGGCAAAATTTCCACAAAATAATGACTTAAATTTTGTGTTGTTATTCATCAAAACATATGTATGCATTCAGAAGACATTGAAAGTGACAACTGAGTTGCATGGACTACTTCTATGATACTTTTACATCCTTTTTTAAGCTTGAGAGCTGAGTCACTGCAGGTTTTTTTGGTGTGTTTGTTTTTTTTCCCCTTTTGAGGTCCACAAAACAAAGTCTTATGGCTTTGAAACAACATGAGTGTGAGTAATATATGACAGAGTTGTAATTTTTTGGGTAAAATTCAGTATTCCTTTAAACAAATATAAGAAGAATATAAGAGACCAGGGTTTGAGTCTGGCCTGGGATGAGTCCTCTCTCACTCAGTGGAGCAGACTGAGGTTTTGGTTTGTTATCAGTGACCTAGTGCAAAAGATCCTCTATAAAGTGTATTGCTCAATGATTCACGGTTGTAGTATAAAAAAGGCAACAATAAAATCACTGTTGATATAGAATACATACATTAGGTTTTTAGTTGTGCTTGCCAAAGCACCTATCACTATTACTATTGCTCATACCAAGGGATGGGGAATTGAACACACCTTCAGCAATTCTGGCAGGGCATTTCTGAACATATGAGGGCCCTAAGCGAAATCCTACTTGCAGGCCCCTGCAATCCCCCCACCCCCCAATGGATCATTACTTTCCCCCTTACATTCAGGCCACAAGGGGGCCCCCTATACCTGTCTTATTGAGCCATAACGGATGCCTGAGTCTTACTAAATGTAAAATAACTTTGCTTTGCAGGTCATCCTGGTGGCTCGGGGGCCCTTAATGCCCACTTCTACCACTTATAGCTAGAAAGGACCCTGACTTCAGCACACACCTCTTTCTGTATCATTTGAGCTGCAAACATGAATGAAACCTCTGATCGTCCAGCTTGGAGATGACTTTTCTAAACAATTAGAATTAATCAGGATGACGATAAAGCAAGTGATAAAATCCCATAACTTTTATATGATATGAGATTCATAAAACATCATATAGACTTGGGAATGGGCTCCCCACTCAACCACTCACATTTTCTTTTGAAAATTATAATAAAAATAAATAAATAGCTGAGTTGATGGGAGCTTGCCATACAAGAAGCTTTTTTTGACTAGATGACTGACTTGATCTCAGGGTCATTAGAAACTCTTATGAGTTTTATAACAAGCACTGCTAGCAGCCAAAACCCCATCACCATAGCAACAAATGCTCTGATGCTGCCTGATGAGCGGGGAGAGGGGTTTGTTGGCTTTGTGGGCTTTAAAGTGTCAACACAACCCCCCTGACACACACCCTTTTTCACTCCTTGTGAAACCTGAAATAAGCAAATGCTTTCTAGCAAGTCAGTCCACTGTCGGCCATCTTTGGAATGCTCCCGGGAGGCTATTTCCAGTCATGCCAGTGCAGCTCCTATTTGCTTGAATGGCGGAATGCCAAAATCTCAAAAAGTTTTTTCAAGATTACGATCAAAAAGCTTATTTTAAATAAGCAGTATAATCTGACAAAACTGGTATCATAAATTTGGCTTCTTTACCTCATATTACACTATAAAACACAATTTTCCCAGCTTGTGTAGGTAATGCGCATGTGTGTTCTCGAGCTGATTGTCAGGCGATGTCTGTATCTAAAAGGTGATTGGCTCTTTTACCTATAAGGTGGGACTTCCTTTCTACATCTGTTGACTGTTGGGTGCTTAAAGCTCCTTGGTTGAGTGTTCCAATTTATTCCATTCATTTTAACAGAAGTAGCCTGTCTCTGCTAATTAGTTTCTGGTATTAGTAACATTTTACAACTTCTTCTCATTCCCTGCCTCAGGAGTGCCTGATGGATTCTAATTAAACTGTGTTGCATAAGTAAATCTATCTAACTTTATGGGTGTTACTTGAGATTGAAAATTCCAGACTTCCATGTTTTTGACAATTGTGCTTGAATATTCATCTTTTTCAGTTGAAAGATTGGAAAGTGTGGGATGCAGGATTCCACACAGTATGTTCTGTTGTATAACGCACACACTGGAAAATGTAGCATGTCATCCAGATTTTCTAAGTACACCATAAATTAACATACTGCACACATTACACAATACATACTGCATACTGCAGAAATAGTTGATGTAGTATGTTACACATCACAGCCTTACTTTATTGCCCATAAAGGCTATGTACTCAACATGATCACACAGGAAATCGCCATGCTGCTTCCGAATGTTCATTTACCCTGAAATCGACCCCATTCTGCCGAATTACTGACAAGTGGCATCCCCATCAGACATTTTTGCATCAATTCAAACGTATTCACCATTCTCTGTGGTGCTACTGAGATTGTGTTGCGTGACAAGACTCAGTGGCACAAGTTCTGGTCCTTTGAGGCAGAAGACAGTAGTATCTTCAGGAGCTTGACAGAGGGGTCCTTGGTTGTGCAGTCTTTGGTATACAGGGAGAAGAGTAGTGGGGAGAGCACACATCCCTGGCTTGCACCGGTGCTGATCATACATATGCTGGAAGTGAATTTCCCCTGTCTCACTAGCTGCTGCCTGTCCGTCTGAAAGCTGGTGATCAACTGACAGAATAGCTGGGATGATGGTGTTGAGAGCCAAACTGAAGTCCACAAAAAGGATCCTTGCATATGTCCATGGTCTGTCCAGATGTTGCTGGATATGATGCAATCCCATGTTGATTGCATCATCTACAAACCTGTCTGCTCAATAAGCAAATTGAAGGGAATCTAAAAGGGGTCCAGTCATGTCCTTCAGGTGGGCCAACACCAGTCTCTCAAATTACTTCATGACCACAGTCATAAGAGTGATGGGTCTGTAGTCACTAAGTCCTGTGATTTTGGGTTTCTTTGGAACAGGAAGGATGGTGGAGCATATGAAGCAGCAGGGGACTTCACACAGCTCCAATGATCTGTTGAAGATCTGTGTGAAAATGGGGGCCAGCTGGTCAGCACAGGATTTAGACAAGTGTGTGGAACACCATCTGGGCCCTGTTCTTTCCTTGTCTTTTGTTTCCAGAATACACGGCACACATCCTCTTCACAGATCTTAAGTCAGGTTGGGTAGCAGGAGGAGGGGGGCTGAAGGAGATGTTGATGTATGTGTGAAGTAAAGGTCAGAGCAGGTGGGGGGTGTTAGACCAGGCCTTTTAAATATACAGTAAAACACATTCAAGTCGTCAGCCAGTTTTTGGTTCCCTAGAGTTTTGGGGGATGGTGTCTTGAAGTTAGTATTAGTAAGTCTTTTAGGCCTCTCCACACTGATGCAGGGTCGTTAGCTGAAAACTTGTTTTTTGAGCTTATCATTGTGGCTTATTTTAGCCACTCTGATTTCATTATTCAGTGAGTTCCTGTCCTAATTGTACAATATTTTATCCCCACTTCTGTAAGCATCATATTTGGCCTGTAAACCATGGTTATTTAGCAGGAAACCATGGTTTGTTATTGCTGTATCAAATCATCACAGAAATTGATGATGTCACATTATCTGTGAGCTCATCCAGATTGGTGTCTACAGCCTCAAATCCACTCCAATCAGGGCAGTTAAATCAGGTTTGTAGGTCTTCTCTTTACAGTCTTTACTAGAGGTTTAGCTGATTTTAGTATCTGCCTGTAGGTTCGAAGAAGATGAACAAGACAGTGATCAGAGAGTCCAAAACTGCTCTAGGGACAGAGTGATATGCATCATTTATTGTTGTGTAGCAATGATCCAATGTACAGTATTTCTGTCTCTGGTTGGGCATGTAATGTGCTGTCTGTATTTTGGCAGTTCACAGGTGAGGTTAGCTTTATTCAAATCTCCCAGAATAATAATAAGTGAGTCTGGGTGTTGTTGCTCCAAGTCTGTGTTCTGATATATACAATATATACAGTATAAGTAGATTGAGAGTGTACAGGAGACTGACACATGATGCATTCACAATGTGTCATGGAAGTGTATGGGCACTACCAGCTCCTTTGCTGCATGCTTCTTTGATTAGTGGATTTTCCCCCACAGGATCATGGGTAGTGTAGTTCTTCAGCAGGAATTCTAAATTTTTAAAGTTAAAATAACTTAGGCAACCGGCTTCCACTGAATCATATGCCATCAATTAACATCATCAGGTAAAAGTTTTTGATCATAATCAATTTCCATAGAAAAAAAGAATCATAGGATTTTGACTTCCGGAAAATGTTCCAGCATAGTCCAAAGGTACATGCATTTAAGATGATTCTGAAGTATTTTTAGTAACAGTCAAATGTAAATGTAGTACTATTTGCATGTTTGATTTCTATAGGAGTGTGATGTACACTGGCAGCCAAATAAATAATGTACAGATTTTGCTCTTCTGGAAAGAAATTGGTACTTTTATTCACCAAAGTGGCATTCAACTGATCACAATGTATAGTCAGGACATTAATAACTTGAAAAATTACTATTACAATTTGAAAAAAAACATTCTGAACTTCTTAAACTACTTCAAAAAGTTCTCATCAAAAAATCCTCCATGTGCAGCAATGACAGCTTTGCAGATCCTTGGCATTCTGCTGTCAGTTTGTCCAGATACTCAGGTGACATTTCAACCAACGTTCTTGTCTTGTCTGCTTACAGTCTAGCTGATCCCACAAAAGTTCAATGGGGTTAAGATCCATAACACTCTTTTCCAATTATCTGTTGTCCAATATCTATGTTTCTTTGCCAACTCTTACCTTTTCTTTTTGTATTTCTGTTTCAAAACTGACTTTTTCTTTGCCATTCTTCCTATAAGGCCTGCACCCTTGAGTCTTCTCTTTATTGTTGTGCATGAAACTGGTGTTCAGCAGGTAGAATTTAATTAAGCTGTCAGTTGAAGACAGGTGAGGCTTCTATTTCTCAAACTAGAGACTCAAACTAGATGTACTTATCCTCTTGTTTAGTTGTACATCTGGCCTTCCACATCTCTTTCTGTCTGTGTTAGAGCCAGCTGTACTTTCTCTTAGTAGACTGTAGTGTACGCCTTTGTATTAAATGTTCAGGTTTTTTTGGCAATTTCAAGCATTGTATTGCCTTCATTCCTCAAAACAATGATTGACTGACGAGTTTCTAGAGAAAGCGGTTTCTTTTTTGCAACTTTTGACCTAATATTGACCTTAATACATGCCAGTCTACTGTATACTTTGGGAACTCAAAAACAAACACAAAGACCATGTTAAGCTTCATTTAACAAACCAAATAGCTTTAAACTGTGTTTGATATAACGAGAAGTGATTTTCTAGTACCAAATTAGCAATTTAGCATGATTACTCAAGGATAAGGGTTGGCAAATGGGGCCTGTCTAGATTTGATCAAAAATATATATTTTTTTAAATTGTAATAGTACTTTTTCATGTTATTAATGTCCTGACTATACTTTGTGATCAGCTGAATGTCACTTTTGTGAGTTGAAGTATCAATTGCCTTCCAAAACAGCAAACTCTGTACAATATTCCAAACTTTTGGCCGCCAGTGTACATTGATTACTGTTTGATTTATTTTCCTTTTTATGTATACACTTATTAAAAGGATATTTGTCTAGAGATATTTTCACTTAAGTGAGAGATATTCTCCTGTGTTTAAGTAATGTTTCTTCTGTTTTTGAATGATTCATAGTATTCTTTTTGACTGCTTATCTACTGCAGTTCATAGTATTCTGTATCTTCTTGATACCTGAACTTCATAACACTGTGTAATAACACAATGTATTAAATGTGATTTATTCTATACTTAATTGCAAATAAAATGGTACCTGTTTGTTATACACACCTTTATTTTTATTAATGATCTCTCTCTGACAGTGGCATTGTGTTTCCAGATATTAATTGTGGTCACACCCTAATAAAAATAAAAGTACAGAAAAGTAATATGGTACTACTATGTGTTCCCCGTCTGTCGCTCACTTCGACGTTTTGTCGAAAAAGCGACACTATGGGTCTCTCTTGAGAGCCTTTCACATCTCTGAACTTTGAGAAAAGGCCAATGAGAAATTGGCAGACAGCCAAACGGTTGTGTGAGCAGCGAGCTGCGAGTCCCAATTGGTTTCCTCTTCATCTCTGGCATCATCGTATGCTGTTGGATCTACGGTGCATATCAGCGCCCAACCCCCACCCCCCAGTACTTTTCTTCCCAGAAGTGCATGATGAGCTGACGAGTTCGTGGAGGACACCCTTCACCGCCTGTCATCATGCCTCTCGCTCATCCGCTCTCACTACCCTCGACGGTGGAGTGGTCCACGTGTTCACGACGGGCACCCAGGTGGACAGATGTCCCGAGAACGCCACCACCTGGTGGGATCGCCCAGTGCTCCCCTCCATGGCCTGTAGGATGACGTTTTCACTGACCTCCAAAGCCTACAGCGCCACTGGACAGGCCACTTCCGCCTTGCATGCCATGGCCCTCATGCAAGTCCATCAGGCCAAGGCACTTAAAAATTTGCACTTGGGTAGTCCTGATCCCGACCTGCTGCAGGAACTGCACTCAGCGACCAACCTCGCCCTCAGGTCCACGAAGGTCACAGCGCGGTCACTCGGTCACACACTTGTGTTCAGGAACGACATCTGCTGGACTTCGCCCAGCAGTTGTCAGCGGTGAAAAAGCAGACGGAGGCCATATCACACATCATGCCCTGTCGCACCACCAGCACGGGCTGTGCTCCGTCTGCCCTCCGAGGGCATCCTCCTGCAGTTTCCAAGAAACGCGCAGCTCCGACTCAACCCGGGCCCAGCTCTCAGCCCCAGCGTCGAGCGCCCTGCAGGAAGTGCACGCCCCCCATTTCACGAACCCCTTCAAGGACCCGGAAGGCTCCCAAGCGTTCCTGAGACGGAGGACCCAGGGACCAAGACATTTGCTCCGGAGCTGGTAAACAGACCACTCAGTCCCCTGGTGAAGGGTCGAGAGGAGAATCCTCAGTTATGTTTATTTAATTTGCCGTACCCACATTCTCAATAAAAGAGCAATTTCCTTTGTCTCTGGGTCACCTGGTGTCGCTGTCACGGCACTCTGCCGCCACACCTCAACAGTCCCGGCATATTGGACACTGACCTCTCGCCTCCATGACTGTTGTCCCCCGGCCAACCAGTTCTGACGAGTCTAGAGGACGCCTCCAAGGGACCTCCTCCTCAGTCACTAACCCACCCCCTGCCGGGTGTGCAGAGCAAGGGAAAGTGCTTCGAGTCTTTTCTCAGCACGAGAGCCTCGTGACGTGTTTTTGCCTCCCAACGCCGCATTACCTACTCTGCCCCGCTGCGAAGCCCCGCCGGGTACGTCAAAAATAATTGTCCCCTTAGTGCCCCTAGCACAGAGCTTGGACGCGTGGCTCTCACTTACCAATACATCACACTGTCTGGCCAGGACCATTCGACTCATTTATGCAATTCAGTTTGCCAGGCCTCTACCCCACTTCGGGGCATCTGCTTTAATGCAGTACACAGCGAAAATGCCAAATCCATGCGCATGAAAATCGCGACACTCTAACTAAAATACGCAATAGAGCCTGTCCCTCTTGCGAGTCATTCTCAACTACCTCGACGACAGGCTCATCCTGGCCCACTCCCGAGAGTTACTATGCGCCCACAGGGACCAGGTGCTCAGGCACCTCATCCGTTTAGGGCTTCAGGTCAACTGGGAAAAGAGCAAGCTCACCCCGGTTCAGAGAATCTCTTTTCTCGGCATGGAGTTAGACTCAATGAGTCTCAATGTCAGCACGCCTCACCAATGAGCACGTGCATTTCCAGAGGCTCCTGGGGCATATGGCGTCCTCCGCGGCGGTCGTGCCACTGGGGTTGATGCATATGAGACCGCTTCAGCACTGGCTCCAGACTCGAGTCCTGAGACGAGCATGATGCTTCGACACGCACCGTGTGTTTATCACCACCGCCTGCTGGAGTCCCTTTGCAACAGGTGTCCCGATGCGTTCTAGTCACCACAGATGCCTCCAAACTGGGTTGGGGCACCGTGTGCAACGGGCACACAGCCGCAGGTCATTGGAAAGGGGCCCCGCTGTGCTGGCATATTAATTGCCTAGAGTTGTTGGCTGTACTTTTTGCCCTGTAGAGGTTTCTGCGGTTTATTCAGGGCAAGCACGTCTTGATCCGGTCAGACAGCACCACCACGGTAGCGTACATAAAGTGACTCAAGTCGCTGCATGCCACTCACATCCCAGGCAACCTCAACATGGTAGCGGACGTGCTATCGTGACAACACTTGCCCAGCGGAGAGTGGAGGCTTCACCCCCAGTCGGTCCAGCTGATTTGGGAACGCTTCGGCAAGGCACAGGTAGACCTATTTGCATCCCGAGAGACCTCCCACTGCCCGCTCTGGTACGCCCAAAACTGAGGCTCCCCTCAGGACAGACGCGCTGGCACACAGCTGGCCCATGGGGCTGCGCAAGTACGCATTTCCCCCAGGTGCTATGCAGGGTCAGGGAGGACAAGGAACAGGTCACTCTGGTGGCCCCTTACTGGCCCTCTCGGACTTGGTTCTCAGATCTCGTGCTCCTCGCGACAGCCCCTCCTGGTGAATTCCCCTGAGGAAGGACCTTTTTTCTCAGGGACGGGGCATGCTCTGGCATCCGCGCCCAGACCTCTGGAACCTCCACATCTGGCCCCTTTATGGGATGCGGAAGATCTAGCTGGCCTACCACCTACTGTCGTAGACACGATCAACCAAGCCAGAGTTCCCTCTACCAGGGAACTTTACACCCTGAAGTGGCACTTGTTTGCGAATTACTGTTCTTCCCGCGGTGAAGACCCACATAGGTGAGCAGTCGGGTCAGTGCTCTCATTCCTGCAGGAGAGGTTGGAGGGGAGGCTGTCCCCCTCCACCTTGAAGGTGTATGTAGCCGCTATCGCAGCCCACCACAACGCAGCAGACGGCAAGTCTTTGGGTAAGCACAACTTAGTTATCAGGTTCGTAAGAGGCGCCCAGAGATTGAACCCTTCCAGCCAAGCCTGTTCCCCTGTGATCTTTCAGTAGTCCTCTCGGGCCTTCAGAGATCCCCCTTCGAGCCCCTAGAATCAGTTGAACTCAAGGCCCTCTCCCTGAAGACAGCCCTCCTAAATCGCACTCACCTCCATCAAGAGGGTCTGGGACCTGCAAGCATTCTCAGTCAGTGACACCTGCCTGGATTTCGGTCCAGCAGACACTCATGTGATCCTTAGACCACGACCGAGCTACGTGCCCAAGGTTCCTACGACTACCTTCAGATACCAGGTAGTGAACCAGCAAGCGCTGTCCCGGGAAGAGGCAGACCCAGCCCCTTTGTTGCTGTGTCCGGTACATGCTTTGCGTATCTATTTGGACCGCATGCAGAGCTTTAGACATTCTGAGCAGCTCTTTGTCTGCTTTTGTGGACAGTGGAAAGGGAACGCTGTCTCCAAACAAAGGCTTTCCCATTGGGTGGTTGAGGCCATAGCATGTGCCTATCACACCCAGGCCTTGCCCGCCCCCTTGCGGGTTTGAGCACACTCAACGAGAAGTGTGGCGTCCTCGTGGGCACTGGCCAAAGGCACCTCCCTAGCAGACATATGCAGAGGGAATACCTTGCGCTCTTACCCCAGGAGATCCCACTAACTCTGCTCCCTGGATGACTCCTCCCTAGCCCTCTGGTCCACGAATTCAGTGGAGGAATTCGCTGACCAAGACCAATGTGGGTACTCAATTTACCCTATACTGGAATAGGTGCTCCTTAAGACGGGAACCTACATTGACTTATCCCCCTGTGTGTATTTTCCACGGTACGGTCCACTTGCGAGCGGACCCGCATCTCCCTTGGGCATTACTCACAGACCCACGGTCGCCGTGTTTGTAGCAACTCCTCCCTCCCAATGAGGTAGGATCTACCACCGCGCCATCCTCCACATGCGACCTAAAAGCCCATGTGATGTATTTCACCACCCTTTACCTCCCCCAGTCTGGGCAGGTGTGGTCTCCGCAGGGTCTTTCCCCCCTGAAAGAATAGGAAAACTGGGAAAGAACGCCTTCCCTGATGCGTGTGATAGCGTTAAGATGGCCCCAGCCACTTTAACTCTATGCAAGAAACATAGAGAGAGGCGCGGCCGGCACGGCTTGCTCCCATGCTTGGCATGTCGCCTTGTTCCCCCTATCAGGGTGTAAAGAACCAGAAGGTTTGGATGATTTTATGGGGTGTTGGGGAAGGGTACGTGCAGTCTGACACAGCCTGTCATTTTGGCATGCAAGCTACATGCCCGCACCTGTGTCAGCAGCGCACATACACGGTTCAGTGCATGGCGTGATTTAAATTGGACCCCTAGTGTCGCTTCTTCAACACAACGTCAAAATGAGCAACAGACGGGGGACGTCTAATTTACTGTTGTAACCTACATTCCCTGATGGAGGTAACGAGACATTGTGTCCTCCTGGCCACGTCGCTGAACCTAACTACTGTTGCGGCCGAACCTCATTGTCGGCTCCTCAGACAAATCCTGAATGAAACAGATGCATTTCCCTCCATTTATACCCGTATGTCCGGGGGCAGGACATGCAATTCTGTCTGTCAATTTCTCAGTGGCCTTTTCTCAAAGTTCAGAGATGCGAAAGACTCTCAAGAGAGACCCCTAGTGTCGCATCTTCGACACAACGTCTTGTTCCCTCCATCAGGTAACGGAGGTTACAACAGTAACCTAGATGTTTTGACATGCACCATAGATTATTTAAAGCACATTTAAATACCATGTAAGTACCATGGTATTTACCAAAGTACCACAGCATTACAATCTGATACCCACTGGATTTTATGTGAGAACTTTTTTGTGAGAGCAATGATATGTTTTACAAAAGGAAAATACGGCATAGCATTTTAAAAGCTCTGAGCACAAGCATATCCTTTAACTTCACTCTGCAATTGAAAAGAATAAAAGGAATAAAAAGTATACTGTACATAACCTAAAAAAATCAATAATATGAAGAGGAGGCAAATGAATCATCATTCATATGTGATACAGCTCACAGATTTTCAGCTTCTGTTTGAAGCTAAACTGTTTATGGTTCAATGTGTGTCAGTGAGGACACACTTTCACTAATGCTATTTAATCATAGATTAAGAGGCAGGCCAGTGATTCAATGCTAATTACACGAACCATGTGGAGGTGGACTACTCTGCTTTAAACAGGAAATGAAGGCCATTGGTTGTGAACTAAAATGTTATTTTTATAAATGTTATATACTGTTTATACATAACAAATGGCCTCAGTTTCCTGTTTTAAGAGGAGTAGTCCACCTCCACATGGCTTCATGTAATTAGCATTGAATCACTGGCCTGCCTCTCAATCTATGCTATCCAGTGTTGGGTGTAACAGATTACAAAGTAATGCATTACTGTAATCTAATTACATTGTAGGATTATGCAGTAATGTGTTACACCTTACTTTTAAAATTGTAAAATTAAGTAATCTGATTACAATCACAGCTATGAATAAAATTACTTCACTTGGATTACACATTTATTGGTAAGACAATATTATTGATTTAGTAGAATGCATTTTAAAATGTATTACTTTCTTATGTTAGTACTTTTATATGTGTTGCTGTGTCAGCTAATGAGCATGCACTCCATGGCAGAGCGGACACTTATCGAGGGGATGGCAGATGAGTGAGCGGCGTTACTATGGACGCAGTGGAGTGAAGTTGGTTATTTAAATTACAGAATAACGAAATTGGAGCAATTCAAGTTTTCATGCGCTCACAATCAATCTCAGCAAGCACTGTGTCAGCATGCTCTCAGCCTTGGCTGGAAGAGAGGCACACAAGGCTGGGTCGGCGACAAATCCTCCTCAAATCTTCGCGCTCTACCCCATCCTTACGAGTCTCCCTCGTGTGTCCCTCTGCAACTGCCGTGGGAGGAGAGGGAGGATCGGCTTCGGGCATATATGGAAAGCAACTCGTTCCCGTCTGACAGAGGGAAATATTGTTCATAAGATGGAAAAATTTGTATTGTACACAATGTACACAAAATTATTGTACACAATTAAACAATGCAATAGCGTTACAGATACGAAAGTGATAAAGGATACTCAATTCATCCGAGCACAAACAGGGAGTTAAAAATAATCTACTGACTGTAAAGTTATGTAAACACACATATGCTGCACATGTACACTCACACAAACAGACACACTGTGCATGCACATATACACATGCATGATACAACACACAAGCAAACCTGTATATGCACACCGAAAAGAAACAACAAGCATTCAAATACACAATGGTTTTACTATCAAAGCTGTTTGCAAATGTGTTTTCAGAATGTTTTCAGTTCATGAGTATTCTTTTTCTGTCTATCACACCAACACAGAGGTAAACAAGCATACTGTACACATACATGCCACACACAGCTAAGAAGGTTGTAGATAGCATACACACACACACACACACACACACACACACACACACACACACACACACATATATAGATACATCTATCTATCTATCTATCTATCTGTCTGTCTGTCTGTCTGTCTGTCTGTCTGTCTATCTATCTATCATCTGTCGTAAAAGTCATAGGTGTGATATATTTTTCACAAAAACATTTGTCGTAAAATGGTTATTTTATATATTTTGCTTTTAGTGTATCAGTATGAAATATCAATTATAGATTTCAACATTCCCTTTGCAAATATAACTGAATAGAAGAAGAACAAGGAGCATTACAGCAGATGGTGTGGCCCCCACAGAGCCCGGATCTCAACATCATTGAGTCAGTCTGGGATTACACAAAGAGACAGAAGCAATTGAAACCACCTAAATACAATGAAGAACTGTTGTGAGTTCATATCTGCCAACAATAAAAAAAACTGTGTCCTGGTGTACCTAGGAGAATTGGTGCTGATTAAAGGCAAAGTTTGTCAAACCAACTAATGATTTATTTATTTTTTATTATTTATTATTATTTATTTATGTTTACTGGACTTTGTATAACATTATCACATAACTATTTAAAATAAAAACTATTTATTGCATTGTCTTTGAAGACATCCTCACTATGCAACAATTTTCAAGTGCTAAAATGTTTGCACACCACCGTATACTGTATGTATGTATGTATGTATGTATATATATATATATATATATATATATATATATATATATATATATACACTACCCGTCAAAAGTTGAAACACTTACTCATTATATGTATATAACTGGGGGTGTGCACGTGCAAGTCAAAAATAATTTGACTTGCTTTTTCAGCAGATTAATTCAAAGTGAATTGTCTAGAAGATGTTTTGCACATTATAAAAAAATGCTGGAATTATTTTTAAATCGAGTTGTTTCATTGACGTCTGTTATTGTATAAATTTTATACAGTTTAAGAGCAAATTTAACAGTTTCACAGGGTAACATGGTTCCCCATGTTAACGTGGGACATTGGTTTGAAAGGTAAATGGCGATTACACTTAAGCAGTAAATTGCAAGTGGACTACCACCCCTGGAGTCACAAGTTTGAATCCAGGGCGTGCTGAATGACTCCAGCCAGGTCTCCTTAGCAACCAAATTGGTCCTCTTGCTAGGGAGGGTCAAGTCACATGGGGTAACCTCCTTCTGGTCGCAATAATGTGTTAGTGCTGGGATGTTGGTCCAGTGGTAAGTCCAACGGGCAGTGCAAATAGTGATACGGGATCTAATTCAGGTCAATTAGAATGCATTTGTAGTTGCTGCAAATATGTATTTTTAACAGATATAATGAAAAATAGAAACACACAACACAATTTATTATGTTGTTTAAAAAAAATAAATCAATCAAAATGTAACTGAATCTGACAGCTAATAATTACAGCATAATCTATTTAATTTTCTGGGAATGATTGAATTACAATGGAAAAAAATAAATAACTAGGTTGAAGAGTTTCCGCTAGAAAAAAAATGGTGCCGGTCAAAGTGACCAGCAGAGGTTTCGTTTTACGGACATTTTGATGATATGCCGGTCAAATATCGCCTCTTAATTAGTCAAGTTGAGGAAAACTGGAGGCAGGCTATGTAGCTTAAAAAATGACATAATCAGGCCGTATAGAATGCAACATGTTTATTAGCCTAACTTTCAAATAGACGGAAAAAAAACATGAACGTCCGATTGGAGTTTCACATTCATTGTTTAACAAACCAATCCCCCTTCCCCACATAAAATATCTGAATAGTAGCCTATTGTTTTTACTCAAGCGAACTTAATTATACACTCTCAGTATGTCTCATTTAGCTGGTAACATTTAAATTGGCCACCGTGAAATGACTCCTTGTCAAATGAACTGGAACAAACAAATGACTAGGCCTATAACATTGTCTCGCGTCATTTTAGGCTACTTTTTACGCTGTTTTGCAGTGCTGAATTGTGCAGCTGCCAAATTAAAATCAAAACTTCCCATTGTCTCTCCACAACTTGCAATGCGCATAAGCCGCGTAACCTTGTTCTCCGCAAGGCGAGTTCGCTGCTTCGTCTTGATCCGATTCTGCAGCGAGAACCCCCTCTCTGCAGGAACACTCGAGACCGGGATTACACAGGCTATTTTGGTGAGCTTGGTCCACTCTGGATACATTTTAGGCGTATTCTCAAATTCAGATTGTGTTAGGGGGGCGGGATTATTAGGCAATTTTAATCGGACAATTTGACCGGAGAGATTTAATTTAGTCGGACATTTAATTTTTTTCCCGGCCAATGTCCGGTAATTACCGGACAACGGAAACCCTGCTAGGTTGTCCATTCATAGTTAAGAGGCATTTTACAATTGTCAAAACAATTTAATATTAAAGACTGAAAATCTTAAGATTTTGCCAAACAAACAAAATCCTTCTTCTCTGAAGAACTATCTCATGCTTTCTCAAAGTTTATTCTCATGTATTCTCACCCATTGGTCAATGTGGCCTTTGTACTTGCTCTCCATAAAAAATAAATAAAATAAAAAACATCTTTTGGCAGTGTCAAGGGTAGGGGGGTGGCCACAAGGGTGGCATAGGGTGGCAGCTGCCTAACTAAATAGAATCTATGCCACTCTACTTGCTATGCCACCCAACTTCAACCATGAAAGTATCACTAGTTGTATACTGATGTATTGCTACATCTCACAATCTTTAGGATTCATTAAAGACTCCTTTAATGTTGTTACCCAAATAAGACATTGGCAGAGTTTGCCATAACTTCATATTTACATAACTAAGGCAAACCATCAGTCAGTGTTGGATAAGTTAACTACTTCTACAGTGTAATTAGATTACTGTAATAATTTATCTGTCTGAAAAGTAATTGCATTAAATTAGAAAACATACATATTAACATTAAAGGTTAAATTTAGATTTTAAATTAATTATTGTTTTTTTAGGGAGAAGCTGGAATGGCTTTCCCTCTGATGAAGGAAATCTGCGACCGCAATGTTGCCATGGTCATGCTCTCACAATGAGAGCATGAACAATCCACAAATGCTGTCTCAGCATGGCTATGGCCCATTCACCCGAGGCAGCGATCGTAACCATCAGAGGCGGAGAGATAGCAACCACATCCAGGAACTACACACAGATGGAATGACATATTTAAAAAGAAGCTTACTCTTTTAAAGGAAATGCTCTTTCAGTATATACTCTTTTAGTGTAGCTGCTGAAGTGCCCAGGGGCATTCTCTGCACTTATCCATGCAAGAGGGGGAGAACCCGCTGCAACACGCCGTATATTCAACAGTGTACAACACTTTGTTTTAGAGGTGAATGAATCAGAAGTAGATTTCATCGACACCGCTCGGCTCCGAAGAACAATTCTGAATGCATGGCTGCAAGCCGGATCCTTTTATACCCGTATGTTCGGGTGAGTGGCATGCAAATTTCACTCGGTAATTCTCATTGGCCTTTTCTCAATTATCAGATGTGTTTGGGGCTCCCAAGTGCAACCCCTAGTATGAAATTCATGTGCAATGTATTTGGCCACATCATCCTCTCTCTTACAATCTCCTCTCTTCATTTTAATCTAGCCAGGAAAAAAGTTACTTTTTTACTCTCACTTTTAATTGAGTAATATTTTCAACAAGTATCAATACTTTCACTTAAGTAGAATTTTTACAGACCTAATGCCTATAAATTAGTGATTGAATATTGTTTTAAGCTTTCCCATAGATAAATTCATGTTGACTCAAACAGATTTTAAATCACATCTGAAATCTATAATCCTTCAATGTGATTTCATATATAGGCTCAATTAATCTTATGCTTTAGTATGGAGGTAGTATTAGGATCATTATGTCATTATTTTTAGACCAATTTACAAATCAGACATTCTATACATGGACAGTTTTAATTTGCCTATTTATTTAGCCATTTTGAACTGAACTGAAAGCAGTTTATGCTCACTTTCTCAAATGTATCTCTACAGCAGAGTCCCATCAGGGCTCTTCAACATATAGGAGGAGCTGAATTTTAACAGCTCTGTCTCCTGAGCTCCTGCTGGCCTAAATAATACTGTTAATCCTGACAATACAACTGTAAAAACAATATATCTATCTATATAAATATACCTATATACATCTAGACAGGCCCCATTTCCAGAAGCCATCACTCCAACACCTTATCCTTGAGATAGAGAAAATGGATGTCCTCATATGGGGACAGAGGGCTTAAGTTGTAAAATTGTAAATAATACCAAGCTATAGAAAGTCAGATTTCTTTTTTTTTTTATCAAATTGTTTATTGGTGCTGCAGTATCGTTACATTTAGGGGGGATTCTGACAGATCCCACAGATGGTAGCTTTGCACCAGTGGCTCCTCAGCCAAGTACAAGCACCAAATGTCTGAAACCTCACGCTTAAAACCCATACACCAGAAGGATCGTTAGACCCCGCTTTCACAGATTGCATTCATACTGAATATCAAGATCAAGAGAGCCACTGTCCCCAGGGCAGGTCGCACCTATGTCGCGAGGGGCACCGGGTGCTTAACATCAGAAGTGAGAGCCTGCCTCACCGGGTAAGTGAGGAAATTATATATAATCTTTTGACTCAAACAGGTTTCAATGTAAATACCTAATGAGGTTTCTTACCAGGTGTAGTTATGTCACCATTTCTCCCAAAAACAAACTCTGCAGTAATTGATGCCATACTGTTTTGTCTCATGATTCAGTGCATTGGAAGTTTAACTCTTTACTGACAGCAATTGTGTCCTCAGCTAAAATCTGTCAGTTTAAATTAAATTGAATTATGCATAGCATATAGCAAAGACAAAACACAATGTCCACACAGGAGGACATGAGGTCGCACAAGGTTAAAAAGAAACGTGAATGTGTTATATATATATATATATATATATATATATATATATATATATATATATATATGAGACTAAACTCTTGAATTTCTTGACAGTCATAGTAGTATTTCATTATACACTAAAGGCTGTTAATTAGTTGCCAAATGTATCGACTTAATTATTCAATTAAAATAATTAATTTATTAATTTATTTTTATCAATGCAAAATGGAGAATGGTATGCAGTGAAAAGTCGCCCTCATTTGATAAGAACTAGATAAATCAAATGTGAGTCTTTTAAGAGTGTTGTTTATTCAACCATAAAGGATACAGTTTAAATGTGAGAGCAAGAAGTGGTCAGAATATATATAGCCCTTCCTGTTATGCACTATTTTATATGATTCATATGACAAGCTCTTAATTCTCAGAAAGCCACAATATAAAATCTAGCAGGCAAAACATCAGCAAAAAGCTCTTTACAAAGCACCTCAAATCAATCAGTCGACAAAGGTTACAGTACATGTAAGCACACGTTAAGTCATTCACACAGTTAAACTGCCCACATTTAAAGACTGACTGAACATTTTTATTTTTGTTCACAATAAAATCCCCTGAATGACATGCTTGGGAAAAATAAATACCAAACAGGAGCATAATTCAAGGGTTGGAGGTGGAGCTCTGCCATATTCTGTTTTTGGCTCTGCTAAAGCTAACTTTCAAAAGCTCTCTTGTCAGAGATGCACTGTGCCACCCACCCTGGCTTCTTCCGCCTTTCTCTGTACAAGGCTGAGTCATGCTGCTGTCTTTTAACTGCAGATATTTGCTTTAAATTTAAAACACAGCTTAAGAGTCCTAAAAGTTTTTAATGGCATCCAGTGGGACAAAAAATCCAATGGTCAGTGTATTAAACACTATGGGTCAAACAGTACTTGGTTGCTCTTTTCTCTCATGTGACAGCTTTTGAAAATTTGGCAGCAATAAATACCGTACCACACACTTAAATTTGACAAGCAGAATCTCAAAAATACTAAAGGCTCTAGGTCCCTGCTGAAAAAGCAACATGATAAAAAACAAACAGCTTAGATCAGTAGACCAGGGGTCTATACCATGAAGTCTGTTGAACACACTCTTTGTTGCAGGATTGGTTTGATTGCTTTGATCCTGAGTTTAGGATTAGTTCATGAGTGACATTTGTAGTGAACAACAAATCATGTGAAATGCAGAGAGAGAGAGAGAGAGAGAGAGAGAGAGAGAGAGAGAGAGTAGTTCCGTTTCACTTCTCACAAGATTTGCCTCTCCTCAACAAAAAGATTGTTTAGAAAATATGAAGAATTTTTAAATAGCACAACGACAGATTTTTATAAAACTATAAAAACTAATTTTATACTGTAGAAGGGATCACCATGAAATCATGAAGAAATAAAACACTTGATTTACACAGTACAATGGATCACTGTACAATTATGAAGAAATTAAAGACATTTGCAACACAAGAAGAAGCACTGCGACTGCTTAGTGTGATAAAAACATAAAACGTCATGGTTACTGTTGTAACCCCCGTTCCCTGAGGGAGGGAACGAGACGTGTCGAATGAAGTGACACAAGGGGTCTTCCTGGGACGCCAAACATACCTCTGAACTTGAGAAAAGGTTTGCACGGGATGAGACTAACTCAATCCTGAGATTGTAGATTCTGGCGAAGGTATTGGGTGTTGCCCAGCCCGCTGCTCTGCAGATGTCTGCTAGGGAGGTGCCCAAAGAGATCTATCTGTGCCATGCCGAATCGGTCCCAGATCAGCTGGACCACCTGAGGGTGGAGCCTCCACTCTCCGCTGGGCGAAACCTGCCGCAACAGCGCGTCTGCCGTCGTGTTGCGATTGTCACGGATGTGAGTGGCACGCAGTGACCTGAGTCGCAGCTGACTCCAGGAGGAGATGGCGGGCAAGTTGTGACATATGACGAGAGCGCACGGTGCCTTGGCGATTTATGTATCCTACAGTCATGGTGCTGTCTGAACGGATCAAGATGTGCTTGCCCCGGATTAGTGGGAGAAACCTACGTAGGGCAAGAGATACAGCCAGCAACTCTAGGCAGTTGATGCGCTCTAACGGAGGAGAGAGAGCTGCGTCCGGGGAGCCTGGACTGTAGAGTTTTGGGACCGGGGTGCTGTGAGAATGTCGCGCACCGGCTGGATGACCCAGGGTGTGAGAAAATCACTCTTTATTGAAAATGTGGGTTCCGCAGCCCGAAGGCAGTGTGACAAATGAAACAAGGACTCTCCTCCCGGCCCTCCATCGGGGTACAGAGTGGGCTTGGTACCAGCTCCAGAGTGAACATCTGACTGCCTGGGTCGCCCATCTCAGGAGTGCTTCAGAGCTTTCCTGGTCCTGGAAGGGGTCCTGGAGATGGAGGGCATATGCCACATGTGAGGTGCTCGATGCTGGGGCTGAGAACTGGGCCTAGGTTGAGGCGGAGCTACCTGTTGTTTAGCCGCAGGGGGACACTATCGGCGAGCAGACGGTGCGCACTGGTTTGGCGATGTGTCATCTGCTTCTTCTTGACGAAGAGGCCAAGCTGGGAGACGGGGGCATTAAGAAAGCGTGTCTTGTCAATGTCACGTATCTCAACCATGTTCAGCCAGAGGTGATGCTCCTGGACCACGAGGGTGGCCATCATCCGCCAAAGTGCAGAGCGCTGTTCCTGCAGGAGAGCCATGGCATGCAGGGCGGAGGCGGCCTGTTCAGTGGTCATTCTACAGGCTCTGGAGGGGAGTACCGGGCGTTCCCACCAGGTGGCGGCGTTCTCAGGACACAAGTGGATCGCAAGTGCTTTGTCAACCAGGGGGACCTCTGTGTACCTGTGGGCCACCCCGCCATCCAGGGTAGTGGGGGGGGGGGGGCGTGACTATGAGCAGCATCTGAAACCGTGGAACCGATCAAGTAGCCGTGAGTGGTGGACGGAGGTTTCCAGACCAGCCTTGTGCTCACTGCGGCCCTTGAAAGCATAGCGGACATCTGCGCATCAGCCTCAGACTGGGCGAGCATATCCGAAGATGGCAGCCCAGACGAGTCATCAGCATCATGTGCCACTGTGACGCTCTCCGATGCAGCGGCGATGTCATAATCCAATTCCGGGGGCTCAAGGGAGAATGCCGGCTGGCCGCAAGTGAGAGTCACACTCATCCTAAGCTTGGACGGAAGCAAGCAAGCGTGCCAGGGGGCGGGTGGTTCGTGGGGATTTACCCGGCGAAACAGAGTCAGTCGTCATCCCCAAATCGCCTTCATCGCTAGCCAGGTTGTCCTCAATCCCGTGGGAAGAAGGAACAACGCGGGGGGCAGCTGAAGTGGCTTTCTCTCATGAGAAAAGAAAGCTGCGAACGCAATCCTGCCATGGCTATGTTCTTGCACTGAGAACATGAACCATTCATAAAATGCTGCCTGCGTGTGATCGCAGAACAGGCATGCGAGGCAGCTTTTATGACCGTCAGAAGTGGAGAGAAATCAACCGCATCCAGGAACTACACAGAGGCGGAAATACATCCTTAAAAAGACGCGTCCTGAAACAGATGTTCAACGCCTGCTGTGTATTGCTCTTTTATGAGTGGGAACTCAAACTCTTTTAGAGGAAATAAACTCTTTTTAGGAGGAGAAACACTCTTTCAGGTGAAAGCGCTTTCGAAGTACCCAGGGGCGTGGACTGCACAGCGTGCAGAGAGAGAAAACGGAAGCTGGAAATGCTCTGTAGATCCAACAGCAGTGCTTCTTGCCAACAGACGTGAGTGGAACAGTGGTGAACTCAGCTTTGCTGTTGCACAACCGTATGGCTCCGAAGACAAATTCTGACTGACACTCACTGCCCCGCTTCTCTTTATACCCTTATGTCTGTATTGGCCTTTTCTCAAGTTCAGAGTTACATTTGGCATCCCAGGAAGACCCCTTGTGTCACATTCTACACAACATCAAGTGAGTGACAGAAGGGGAACAGCTGATATATCAATGAGTAAGTTATCTTACTAATGAAAATTATTTTTTTTTAAATATAAAAGCTTTTATATTCATTTAAATTGAAAGCATTTATCATTTTATACTAATACAAATTAATAAACTGTATGCTACTATTGAACAATTAGAAACACTCAGAATAACCTACTATATGCAATAATTGGCATGCAAAAGACGTATTTGTTTTTTTTACGTATTTGGTGTACTGCTTATGATAAACTTCATATTAAATACTGTATGTTCATTTTTGGTCAATGAAACAAGCGGTTTGAACAAAAAAAATACATGATTTCATAAGCCAAAATTTTCAGTTTGGTCTCTAATAAATAATTTATCATCACTACATAAAAGCTATTTAAATATATACATACATATATATATATATACACACACACACACACACACACACACACACACACACACTACTGGACAAATGTTTTTAAACACTTATTCATTCTTTATTATATATTTATTTATTTATTTATTTTTTCCACATTTTAAAATAATAATAAAGTCATCAAAACTATGGAATAACATAAATGGATCTATGGGAATTGATGTTGTGACCAAATAAAATCCAAAATAAATAAAAACTGTGTTATAGTTTAGCATCTTCAAGTAGTCACCCTTTGCCTAGAATTTACAAACATGTACTCTTGAAATTCTCTCAACCAACTTCTTGAGGTATCACCCTGGGATGCTTTTTAAACAGTATTGAAGGAGTTCCCATCTATGTTGGGCACTTAGCACTTATTGGCTGCTTTTCTTTATTATTTGGTCCGTATACGTAATATATATATATATATATTTGATGCTGTATATAACAATCGACAAACATTATTTAACATTATTACCTGATATAACTATATTTTATCTGGGCGACAATCTCTTATGAAAATGTTGTATGGTTTTACTATCGTGACCATAGTTTAACCATGGTATTTGTAGTAAAATCACAGTCGACACAAAATTAACAATGGTTACTCCTGAATATGTTAATATTACTACAGTAAAACCATAATTACTATATGGAGAAACACACATTATATTGGTTAATAAGATGGTTTTAAAGGGTACAGCAAGTTCACCTCTAAAAAATAATTTACTCAAATTACTCAGTATGAATCTGAAATTGCAGTTCTTATTCAATGATAATATTCACCTTAGCTGCACATCTCATATCTAATTTTCACTTCTGCAGCGTGTTGCATTCAGCTATGAGACAGTACAACCAAAGGTATTTGGTGTCATTCACATCAAACCAGGCGCAGCATCATATTTTAATATAAATGGCATTTGAGGGCTGTGGGAGATCTTCAGCAAATAATCACTTATATTTCTGTCTGATTTCCCCACTAAGCGATCATATGGCTTCAGAAGACTTAAAATATAGCACACATTTCATATGAATAACTTTTATGATGTGTTTTGTCATTTTTGGAGCTTGTTGACAGCATTGTAATTGCATTCAGCAAACAGCATTGCTTGAAGTATACAGTATGAGAACTGAGAGGACACAGAGGTAACAAGGATGGATTATCATGGCTACAACAAATTTAGGATGAATTATTCTTTTAATGTGTTTCTGTTTTAGTGCACACTGATAATAACAAACTAACAATTTCAGCTTTTATAAAGAACAACTGGAGCAACAATAGCAGCCTGATCAGCCAAAACAGAAATATTTTCCTAATGCCATAGTCAATGTCCTTAAGAAATAAAGGAAATGATTTCAGAAATATACCAAATGGAGAAAGTAACATTTAAAATTAATAATAAAAGCCTGGAATGTGAGCATAAATGGGATTTGCTTAAACATATTATAAATTAATTTAGATGGATTATTTCTTTCAGATTCTTGATTTTTGAACAAAATTTGTTAAAATATGAGGTTAATTAATCTCTTTTAATATATATATATATATATATATATATATATATATATATATATATATATATATATATATATAAAAATGGATCCCTTAACTGTCTTTCCACCTTATTTGAAATAAAATATAACACATAAATATATGAATTACATGTGTTATTTTTATAGAATGTGTTGTGAATGGTTATTTGATATGGTTATTCAAAATAACATTGTGTTTTAAAAAAAAAAAATTTCTTTATCTTGATGTACAATTTGTACATGGTCTTTAGTAAGAAAAATAATGTAAAAATAAAAAGCATAAAAAGTGAGCACTTGGAATACTGTAAGCAAACAATATGCAATAATGCAATAAGACGTATTTTTTCTTTTTATAAAAGACATATTTTGTGTACTTCTTATATTGTTTATTGCTTTTATTATAACTTCAAGTAAAATACTGTGTGTTCATCTCGAGACAATGGATGAAAGAAGGGGTTTGGGTGGCATTCCACCTGTAATTCCACCTATACATAGCCATATTCTACTCCTCTTCATACTATTCATCCTGCACATACACTTATTCTTACTGCTCTTATAATGATACCACACTGCACATAGCTGTACATACTGTACATATCTGTCTATATGATTCATACAGAATATCCATATTTACTCTGTTTTTCTTATTATATATTCTGCTAATACACTCCATATACCTATATTATTCTATTACTATTTTAATGTCACTGCTACTACATTGCACATATCTGTACATGTTGTTCATACACTGTTCATATTACATAGCCATATTTATTCTGCTCTTATAACACTGCAATATATTTCTTGTCCTGCCTTTGCACCACCTGTCTACACTTGAATATCACATTGCACCTTTCTGCTTTTTTTGCATTTCTGGTTGGATGCAAACTGCATTTTGTTGTCTTTGTACTTATACTCTGCACAATGACAATAAAGTTGAATCTAATCTAATCTAATATAATTCACCCATTTCCAAAGCAATCTTGAGCTTTTAATATTTTAAAAACTATTATATTTTGCAGGTATCATACTAATCCATCTTACTGGCTGTTTTATAGCCTAATATAATATGTTTATATATTCAAAGAAAGTATTTGCTATGGCTAAAGAGGGTAAATAAAAAGCAATTCAATCTGCTGAAAATCTACATTTAGATTCTCAAATAAAAATGTATCATGAAGAATCGAATTTGTTGAATTCTAAGATTTCTAAGAAGTGTGCTTTGAGACAAAGGGTTTCCAGGGAGTGACTTGATCGCGTCAGAGATGTCATTTTACTCTCAGCTGATTGGTTACACACAGCTGTTAGCGATCTGTAATCCAGAACAAAACCTGCCACAGAGGGGGCTAGCCGGTTAGCATAAATTGCTATGGCAATGAACACCGCTAAAAGCCGACCAACTTTCATGGTACCTAAAACCTGGGGTTGAGGCAAACTAAACTAAAACTTACCTGGCTAGCCACCGAAACTGGCTTCATGCTATAGACCTATGGTTCTGATGATGCTGGTTTTCAATGACTGCACAATGAGTAGAGGGGATATATTCATGAAATCATGCTTTCAGGCATAATCCTGACAGGGGAGGCTTGAAAAGAAAAGGAATATAAACGCAGGTGGAAAAAAAGAGGAAAGGGAACAAAAACACTTGGACATCTCTTTCATTTGACATGAAATATCTGCTGCTACTACAGCTAGAGCAAATAGAGCTTCATCTTTGTGTTCTGTTCTTCTGGGTGGTCTCTGCATACAGCAGGTGAAACTGTCTCTCTGCTGTCTCCTTCAATAGCTCCCCTATTACAGTCACAAATCCGCTCACAGTCTCATCAGCTGTCACCAGTTTTGTCTTAAATGTGAAAAAGCATTGTTGGTGTCCTTGGTAAAACCTAAATCTTAACATGGCATGAGTAATCCTATATCACTTATCTTTGTATACACTGTAAAAGAGATAATTGATGCAACTGTTGCTCATGCGATAGTTCATGCAAAAATGAAAATACTCTCATCATTTACTCACCCTCATGACATCCCAGATGTGTATTCTTCTTTATTTTGAAGCTTTAAAATCTACATAAAGTCAGCATAAAAATAAATCAAAAGACTAGTGGTTAAATCTATATCTTCAGCAGTGATATGATAGTTGTCTGAGAGAAACAGATCAATATTTAAGTAATTCTTTACTACAAATTCTTCTCTATACCCAGTAGGTGGCGATATGCATGAAGATTGCGAATTGCAAAAAAACAAAAGAAGAAGAATGTGAAGTGAAAGTTGGTATTGAAAAACGTAAACATTGATCTGTTTCTCATCCAAATTTATCATATCACTTCTGAAGACATGGATTTAACCACTTGAGTATGGATTGGTTACCAGAGCCGGCCAGATCCACCTCCGTTCATGCTTGGTGTCAAACTCCACTGCTACATGTCTGAGTGACATCAAATCAGTCTATTAATATGGACTTCAGAGGATGAACTGATGCCACCTCCAACCATAAGACATGGGATACTTCATATGCCACTGCCTAAACCTTGGACTTAGGATAGACATCACCAAAATGACCTGCCGGTTGAACTGCAGTGCACGTCACTGATCTCTGCCTGCATCACCTTGGTCTAATTATGGACTACAATTTTAAAATAGAATAAATAGACTATCATTTAATTGCCAACAAAATAATTAATCAACCAACTAACAAAGACAATGCATCTATATTTACTTCTGCAGTTAATCCAGTATGAACTTTAAAGACATTAGACATAATAAATCTTACATTTCAAATCTTTGTTTAAACTCTGTCCCTTGACCCTTACTCAGTTTACTAATTTTAAACCATGACTTGTACTGCACATAAATAACTAATATTAGTTTTAATTTCATGTTGTTTAACCAGAGGGGAACTGGCCCCCACAGTGAGTCTGGTTTCACCCAAGGTAATTTTCTGTAAAGCTGTTTTGAAACGATGTTTGTTGTGAAAGGTGCTATACACATAAAAATTACTTGACTTCACTTGAACTATTCCATTAAGGAGAAATTTCTACCTAATCTATCCCTTAACAATGTGTTTTGTTGGGGAAACCTAATGTATTCAGGCTGTTAAATAGATTTTTGTTGTTGCTGTTGATTTGTTGATGTTAATAATATTTTTGACTCACTGAAACCAGTTAATTTAGATGTAAGATTTTATTTAGTTTAAATGTTTAGATGATCACTGGATGCACATTTCAGGCCAAAAAAAACAGTCCTTAATAAAAAGTTATTCTCCACCTTGACTTTTTTTTTTTAAAACATGTCCCACACTGTATTCTTACATTAATCCATTTAAATAACATTAAGTATTCCTACCAATTTAAAGCCATGCTAAAACATCTACTGTGGTATAAACACTATCGCAAAATCTCTACCGGTTTATACATTTGTACTGTTGAATTATACATACCATCATACCGTCCAGCCCTATTTTATCCCTTTAAAAGCACTGATAATAAGGGCAAAGCTTGTCAGGCCAGATATTAGAGGGTCTTGTGAATGACAGAGGTGTGAGGGGCTCTAATGAATGCCAAACTGTCACTGTGCCCAGGCTTGGCAGTATGCCGGCAGCTCAGTAGCTCAAAGCTGTCATCCACAGAGCTGCCGTGCCCTGGCACCTGGGCCCGCCACCTTCAGCTGCTCTGATGAGTTGAGAGACAGGGGCAGATGGCAACATGAACTGGCGGAGAGTTGCTGTGTTTGGAGCAAACCTTTATGCCCCTACTAAACTCAATCAGCAGGCTACCTTGATGTGGCCAATCCTCTGGAGGTTTTGTTTTCATTGCTTTATTGGACATACAGCATCCAAAAGATCAACCAAATGTAAGGGATGAGAATTGTTAACAGTGTTTCTTGTGGATAAAATGACCGTTAAACTGTTTAATAGCTATCTCTCCATAGCTTCTTCTCACATAATAAAATCATTAATGCATGTCCATTTTTCAATTTTTGTACTAGTCAGCCATGCAATTAGCAAGATAATACAGAGTCAGCCAGTCATTATCACAAAATACACCTGTACATTATCCCTTACATAACACTCTAAAGTGTACAGAATATTTATAAAAGATATGGTTCAGATTCATAATTCTGATTGGATGATTGATATATTTTATCATATTGTGCATTCAGTTGTTCTTAAATGTCCTAACTCTGGTAAAATCAATGCAACATGCAGTCTTGTGGCTTATTGCTTAAATATATAAAGGATGCATTGAAAAGTGCTGCGGTATGAAATGAAAGCACACTACCCACATAATATCCTGTTGTACTTTTTGGTGTCAATCTAAGCCAAGCTGACCAATGTGGCACACATGAGAAACCTTTGAGACTTGATAATGTCATTGTCCATCTGTCTGGAGGCATTACCTGACAGGGGTATTCAAGAGACCTATTAGTCCTCCATGGGTTTTATTTAGAACAGTTAGATGAGCAAATACTAGCACAGCGTGTACATAATGCTTTGCATTAAACCTGCACCTTACAATACTGCATGCTCCAAATAACTGCCCTGTCCTTACAGGTATAGATCAAGCGTCCATTAAAAGATATTGTAACATTTACATCATAAAATATATATAATTAACACTAAGAACTAACACAACTGCGAAATTAAGATCAAAATGTATATATGTATTTGGAGGGAGGGGTTGTAGGTTGAAGTGATGGGTGAGCGGTTTAATTCAGTGGCGAGTTGAGAAATATATAAAATATTCACAATATATTTCCAATGCTCGCTTTACTGTGAATATAAAAAAAAATTGTGATGATTTTAATGCACTTTTTTTTGGTCATTGAGCTTCCTAAAGATGTGTCATTAGACTAGTTCTGTTCTCCTTCCTTGTCTTGTAAGAATTAGAGTGTTAAGATAGATGTTTTAACTGCATCTCTGTTTTTAAGTTGTTTAAGAACAGAACCTGGAAGAACGGGGGGGGGGGGGGTTGGGGGGGTGGCTATGAGCGGCGCCCTGTCCCGAGGAACCGATCGAGTAGCCGTGTGGGGGGGACGGAGGTTTCCAGTCCAACCTTACGCTCACAGCGTCCCAGGAAAGCATAGCGGACATCTACGCGTCAGCCTCAGACTGGGCGAGCAGACACGAATGTGGCAGCCCAGATGAGTCATCAGCATCAGATGCCGCTGTGACGCTCTCCGATGCAGCAGCGATGTCGTCATTCAATTCCGGGAGCTCAAGAGAGAATCAATTCCAGGGGCTCATCACGAGCTCGGACGGAAGCAAGCAAGCGTGCCGGTGGGCGGGTGGTTCGTGTGGATTTACCCGGCGAAACCGAGCCTGTCGACATCCCCAAATCGCCTTCATTGCCAGCCGGGTCATCCTCAATCCCATGGGAAGAAGGAACAATGCAGGGGACGGCTGAAGTGGCTTTCTCTCGTGAGAAAAAGCAGCGACCGCAATGTTGCCATGGATGTTCTCGCACTGAGAACATGAACCATTCATAAACACTGTGATGACTCTGCTCTGCTTCTCAAGGACGCGATAGAGCCTGTCCCTACAGCCGAGATGAAGAAGGGTCTTTTCCACCCTTGCTTCATCGTACCCAAAAATGTTGCGGGTTGCAACCAATCTTGGATCTGCAAGTTCTCAACCGGGCTTTGCACAGACTCCCATTCAAAATGCTCACGCAGAAACATATGCTTACTGCGTTCGACAGCTAGGTTGGTTCTCGGCAATAGACCTGAAGGATGCGTACTTCCACGCCTTCATCTTGCCTCGACACCGACCTTCCCTACGGTTCGCATTCGAAAGCCAGGCATATCAGTACAAGGTCCTCCCCCTCGGCCTGTCCCTGCCCCCTCGCATCTTCACGAAGGTCGCCGAGGCAGCTCTTGCCCCGCTAATGGAAGTGGGCATCCGCATACTCAACTACATCGATGACTGGTTCATCCTGGCTCACTCTTGAGAGTTACTATGCGCTCACAGGGACCAGGTGCTCAGGCACCTCAGCTGTCTAGGGCTTCAGGTCAACTGGGAAAAGAAAAAGCTTGCCCCGGTTCAGAGCATCTCTTTACTTGGTATGGAGTTAGACTTAGTCTCAATGACAGCGCGCCTCACCAACAAGCTCGTTCAGTCAGTGCTCAGGTGCCCCGCTCTCTTCGAGCCCGGCACAGTGGTTCCTCTAAAACAATTCCAGAGGCTCCTGGGGCATATGGCATCCTAAGCCCTCTGCTTCCTGCGGACCTGAGTCCCTTGCAGCAGGTGTCCAGATGTGTCGTGGTCACCACAGACGCCTCGCAACAGGATTGGGGCTCCGTGTGCAATTGGCATGCTGCCGCTGGCCCCTGGAGAGGACCCCGGCTTCGTTGGCACATCAACTGCCTAGAGTTGCTGGCTGTATCTCTTGGCCTACGGAGGTTTATGCCACTAATCCAGGGCAAGCACATCTTGATCCATTCAGACAGCACCGCGACGGTAGCGTACATAAATCACCAAGACGGTGTGCGCTCTCGTCATGTGTCACAACTCGCCCACAATCTCCTCCTTTGGAGTCAGCCGTGACACTGGTCTCTGCGCACCACTTACATCCCTGGCAACCGCAACACAATGGTGGATGTGCTGTTGCAGCAGGTTTTGCCCAGCAGAGAGAGGAGGCTCCACCCCCAGGTGGTTCAGCTGATCTGGGACCGATTCGGCATGGCACAGATAGATCTCTTTGCCTCCCAGGACAACTCCCACTGCCCACTCTGGTACACCCTGAGTGGAGCTCCTCTCGGGACAGATGCGCTGGCACACAGCTGGCCCCGGGGGCTGCGCAAGAACAAATTTCCCTCAGTGAGCCTTCTTGCACTGGTGCTGGGAGGACGAGGAACAGGTCATACTGGTGGCCCCTTACTGGTCCACCCGGACCTGGTTGTCGGATCTTACACTCCTCGCGACAGCACCTCCCTGGAAAATTCCCCTGAGGAAGGACCTTCTTTCTCAGGGATGAGCACCCTCTGGGCACCCACGCCCAGACCTCTGGAAGGGGTGCCCAGACCCCTTCCATGTCTGGCCCCTTGACGAGATGTGAAAGATCTAGTGGATCTACCACCTGCAGTCATAGACATGATCAACCAAGCCAGAGCTCCCTCTTCCAGGCAACTTTACGCCCTAAAGTGGTGCTTGTTCACGAATTGGTGTTCCCGAGCCGAAGACCAGCAGAGGTCCACAGTTCGGTCATTGCTTTCATTCCAGCAGGAGAGGCTGTCCCCCTCCACCTTGAGGTATCTGCTATCACAGCCCACCACGACGCAGTAGATGGCAAGTCCCTAGGTAAGCACTACTTGATTATCAGGTTCCTGAAAGGCACCCAGAGACTGAACCCTCCCCGGCCTAGCCTGTTCCCTTCCTGAGATCTCTCAGTGGTCCTCTCGGGCCTTTAGAGACCCCCCTTCGAGCCACTTGATACAGTTGAGCTCAAGGTCCTCTCCCTGAAGACGGCCCTCCTGATTACGTTAGCCTCCATCAAGAGGGTTTGAGACCTGCAAGCGTTCTCTGTCAGCGACACCTACCTTGAGTTTGGTCCGGCACATTCTCAAGTTATCCTGCGGCCGCGACCGGGCTACATGCCCGTTCTGGGACCCGGTCGTGAACCTGCAAGCAAGCTGCCCCAGAAGGAGGCAGATCCAGCCTTCTCATTGCAGTGTCCGGTATGTGCTTTGCATATCTATTTGGACCGCACGCAGAGCTCTAGATGTTCTGAGCAGCTCTTTGTCTGCTTCGGCAGATGGCAGAAAGGGAAAGTCATCTCCAAATAGAGGTTAACTCACTGGGCCGTTGACGCCATCTCTCTGGCCTATCAGACCCAGGCCGTGCCCACCCACTTGCGGGTTCGAGCACACTCGACGAGAAGTGTGGCATCCTCGTGGGCACTGGCCAATGGCACCTCCCTAGCAGACATCTGCAGAGCAGTGGGCTTGGCAATACCCAATACCTTCGCCAGATTCTACAATCTCAGAGTTGAATCAGTCTTGTCCCATGTTTTGTCAGATCCGAGCCGGTACAACTCGGTAACGCTGCACAACCGACCAGGTGTTCTGCTTGCACACAGCGCCCTTCACCAAGTTGATCCAATGAACCTTCTATCCCAGGTTAGCCACTAAGCGTCGCTCCATGGATGTTCTCCTCCCTAGCCCTCTGGCCTGCAAATTCAGCAGAGCAATTCGTGTCCAGATCCACTACGAGTCACAGGGGCTCTGTACTGGTGTTGGGCTCCACAGGCTTAGTCCCCTTCTCATGCAAACTCCCCATGATGTAATTCCCGCAGTACGGTCCCCCTGTCAGCAGATCCACGTTTCCCTTGGGCAGCCCCGCTGCCCCGGTCACTGTGCTTGTAGAGTGCCGCCTCATTAGGCTGGACTTACCACAGTGCCATTCCCACATACGGCATCACAACCCTTGTGGTGTATTTGCCACATGTTACCATCTCTTGGAGGCGTTGGGGAGCGCTAAGTGCAGCCGACACAGTTAACACAGTGTGTCCCTCCTGCCACAGCACTAGACCTACCACTGTAAATGGCCTGAAAAACCTTATTTTTGGCTCCTCAGTGTAAAATCCTGACTGACACTCGCTGCCCTTCTTCCCTTTATGCCCGTATGTCCGGGGCTGGACATGCAAATTCTGTCAGCCAACTTGACATTGGCCTTTTCTCAAGTTCAGAGGTACATTTGGTGTCCAAGGAAGACCCCTTGTGTCACTTCATTCGACACATCGTCTCGTTCCCTCCCTCGGGGAATGGAGGTTACAACAGTAACCGTGACGATTTGCACATACTCCAAAAAGCTCTTTTATTCAGGAAAGCTGCTTTAGACATTAAGTGGATTGCACTTTGTAATGTGATAGATGCATTGCACTGCCATAGTGGGGTTTCCCTCTACATCAGACTCTGTGGTTCACGCAATGCGCTTGAGCACGTAAGCATATGTGCACTCTTCAAAAACATATAAACAGCACTTATGCACATAACATAAACATGCAAAAGATGTGTTCTCTAACAGACTTTATTCACCGTGTGATAAAGCGCTTTCTCTTAACAGACTTTTATTTCCTTAAATTTGAGTTTAAAAAATGTTTCAGAACGACGCTTTCTGTGAAACCTTGGAATATGCTGTTTTCTTAAATGCATGTAAACATGGTCAAAGTCTTGACATAATAAAATATATATATGGAATGAAAGAAATAGAAGCCTCATCAAAATCAAATGATGTCAACACTGCAAACTAATGAGGAACTTTTCTTCTAACCACAGGTTAACTGTAGGTATCAGGAAACACCAAATCGTTAAACTATTTGGTAACAATGGATCTTGTGAACATAGTTGCTTTTGGGAAATGCATCCCTGACCAAGCTGGCAGAAAAAAAATCATAATGTTGAGCACTGCTATATATTGTTATATTAGTGCTATATTAGTGTGAAACACAGTTTGGAAAACATGGCTTAATTCATTTTAACTAGATGTTTACTGTTTTATTTTTTACTGTCTTCATTTATTTTTAATCCGCTTTGCAAAAATGGCTGTTGATATGAAATGATGGTTCCTCTAATAAAAATAAATAAATAATTATAAGCCATTTCATAGAGAAAACATAAATTCTGAAAGATATCGAAAACCACAATAAGGCTGTAAAATATTTGGTTTAAAACCCAGTCCTAGTGGCCAGTTCTGGAAGAAGTCACCAGGATGGCTAAAAACACTTAAAGCAGCTTTACATTCCATGTCAGTACTATGCTTGTCCGTTAAATTGATCCAGCTTCACATATAGATTTAAATATGTGTTGTAGACTTAGTTTTGAAATTTAATTCTTACATTCAGCCTAAATGCTAAAAAAAAAGTTAAATGATTTAATGAAACTAAAGAATATTACAGCTGCAGACTACAATTGGATAAAAAGGTTTTTTTTTTGTCTGGTGGTGAAATATTTACCTCAGCCATTGATATTAATAATGCATTTAAAGAATCTTGATCTCTATAGCTCCACATCGTCATCTACTGATTGACAAAATGCCTAAATTGACAAATGAGCAAACAAATTATCTTGATTTTGATAAAACCTTGGAGAAGCTTGGCAAGGTAATTAAGGCCTTGTCTACAGGCAAGGCTCCGGGGCCAGATGGTTTTGCCACTGAGTTTTTTAGAACTTATGCTACTGAACTGGCTCCACTTTTGTTCGAAGTTTATACGGAATCATTAAAGAATGGAAAGCTTCCACCAACCATGACACAAGCCTGGATCAGTCTGACTCCTTGTCTGATTCCTTGAGTAACACTCAAGATGGCGCCACAGACGGCCGCATTGGTAGGTGTGTGCACGTTGTTTTGTTTTGTGTTTTAACTCTGTTTTTTGGAATGGTACCTGAAGCTCTTTCACCAGAGATGAGCTTGTGAACATCAGGGGAACAACACCAGAGTACTTATTCCCTACTTTTCTTCTCCCTACACTGGAGATTTTGGACATTCTGGTCAAAGATGCACTCACCTTTGCTCATGCAGTGAGACGCTGAAGGAGAGGGAAATGGGCTGGTGCGCTTGTGCGTCTTCGCCAGCGAGGATTACGCAAACCGTTACCGGGAATATTTCTCTCTAATGTGCGTTCCACTGCCCAACAAACTAGAGGAATTACAACTGCTGTTGGGGAAAAACAGGGACTTTTCTTCATCTACTGTTTTGTGCTTCACGGAGATGTGGCTTTGTGGATTAATACCGGACTCTGCGCTGCAGCTGGCAGGCTTCCAAATTTACAGAGCGGACAGAGAGACAGAACTCTCAGGCAAAACTAAAGGTGGAGGAATCTGTTTTTACATCAACGGCGGTTGGTGCAAAGATGTGACAGTCATCCAGCAGCACTGTTCTCCTGACCTGGAATCTTTCATCATAAACTGTAAGCCTTTTTATTCACCCCGTGAGATTGCTTCATTCATTCTGGTCAGTGGTTACATCCCGCCGTGGGCCAAATTGCAGGTCGCACAGCGCATGCTCGCCGACCAGATACTTTGTGTGGAGCGGACTAACCCAGACTCTTTAGTTATTGTCTTGGTGACTCACTCATGAACTCCCTAAATTCAGACAGTTTATTAAACACCCGACGAGAGAGGAGAACATTCTGGATCACTGTTACACCACAGTCAGGAATGCTTATCATGCCATCCCCCGTGCTGCACTGGGACACTCTGACCATGTCATGGTCCACCTGATTCCTGCGTACAGGCAGAAACTAAAGCTCTGCAAACCTGTAGTGAGGACATCAAGGAAGTGGACCAGTGAGGCTGTGGAGGATCTCCAGACGTGTTTTGACTCTACTGACTGGGATGTGTTTAGGACTGCTTCAAACAGTCTGGATGAGTACACAGAGGTTGTGACATCATATATCAGCTTCTGTGAGGACTGCTGTGTTCCATCATGCACCAGGGTGAGTTACAACAATGACAAACCCTTTTTTACAGCCAAACTCAGAAGGTTAAGGTTTGATAAGGAAGAGGCCTTCAGGAGTAGGGACCGATTTAAAGAGGCGAAGTACAAGTTTAGCAAGGCGGTGAAAGAGGCTAAACGACGGTACTCTGAGAAGCTCAAACACCAGATCTCAGCCAATGACTGGTCTGTCTGGAAAGGGCTCAGGCAGATCACCAACTACAAGCCTAAAGCCCCCCAGGCCATCAACAACCGATGCCTAGCCAACGACCTGAATGAGTTCTACTGCCGCTTTGAAAGACAAAGGGACAGTCCTGTAACCGTTCCCCACGACACCTCCCAACAAAGGGATAGTTCTAGTCCTGAAACCATCCCCCACGACACCTTCCAACAGCTCCAGCGCATCACCTCCAACTCCCCCACCTCAGCAGGAGCCTGGGCACCCCCACCAATGCCCACCCACCTCAGTGATGACTCTTTCCATCCATGAGAGGGACGTCAACAAACTCTTCAGGAGACAGAACCCCTAGAAAGCTGCTGGACTGGATGCTGTCTCCCCATCCAGCTTGAAGCACTACGCTGATCAACTGTCTCCAGTGTTCACAGACATTTTCAACACCTCACTGGAGACATGTCACGTGCCACTTGCTAGTAACTTGGCACAATGGGGTCGATGTCAGATTAGTCAGATTTTACATTTGATTTTACCTGTTCCCAAGAAGTCAAGGACCACAGGACTTAACGACTTCAGACCCGTCACCCTGACCTCTGTGGTTATGAAGTCCTTTGAGCGCCTTGTGCTTTCACACCTCAAAGACATCACCGACCCCCTCCTGGATCCCCTGCAGTTTGCATACAGAGCCAACAAGTCTGCAGACATTGCAGTCAACTTGGCCCTCCACTGCATCCTCCAGCACCTGGACTCCGCAGGAACCTATGCCAGGATACTGTTTGTGGATCTCAGCTCTACCTTCAACACCATCATCCCAGCTCTGCTCCAGGAGAAGCACTCCCAGCTAAGTGTGCCTGACTCCACCTGCAGGTGGATCATTGACTTCCTGTCTGACAGGAAACAGCATGTGAAGCTGGGGAAACACATCTCTGACTCACAGACCATTAGCACTGGATCCCCCCAGGGCTGCGTTCTTTCTCCTCTGCTCTTCTCCCTGTACACTAACAGCTGCACCTCCAGTCACCAGTCCGTCAAGCTTCTGAAGTTCGCGGACGACACCTCCCTCATCGGACTCATCTCTGATGGTGACAAGTCCGCCTACAGGTGGGAGGTTGACCACCTGGTGACCTGGTGCAATCAAAACAACCTTGAGCTCAACGCTCTAAAGACAGTGGAGATGGTTGTGGACTTCAGGAAGAACTCAGCCTCACCTGCACCTGCCCCCATCACCCTCTGCGACTCCACAATTGACACGGTGGAGTCTTTCCGCTTCCTGGGAACTATCTTCTCCCAGGACCTCAAGTGGGAGCTGAACATCAGCTCCCTCATCAAGAAAGCACAACAGAGAATGTACTTCCTGCGGCAGCTGAAGAAATTCAACCTGCCAAAGACAATGATGGTGCACTTCTACACAGCCATCATCGAGTCCATCCTCACATTCTCCATCACTATCTGGTACGCTGCTACTACTGCCAAGGACAAGGGCAGACTGCAGCGTGTCATCCGGTCTGCAGAGAAAGTGATTGGCTGCATCTACCGCCGCTCCAGGACCTGTAAGATTGTGGCTGATCTCTCCCACCCCGGCAACAATCTCTTTGAGACACTCCCCTCTGGCACAAGGCTGAGGTCCATCAGGACCAAAACCTCACGCCACAAGAACAGTTTCTTCCCATCCGCCACTTGCCTTATTAACAAGGCCCGGTACCCACCCTGACACTCTCCACACTCCACCTCTGGCTCTACATGCCACTGTACTTACTCTGCTGTACTGCTCACTTTTATTTTTATTCTTACTTTTAATATATACTGTGTGGACATATTTATATTGCTTATATTTTAATACTTGTTTCTTATATTTACAGAATGTGTGACACGCGCCTACAACACCAAAGCAAATTCTTTGTATGAGTAAAAAATGTACTTGGCAATAAAGCTTTTTCTGATTCTGATTCCTTAAAAGGTCAAAGATCCAAGCGAGTGTAAGAGTTACTGTCCAATTTCCCTGATCCAGATGTATAAATATTGTCAGAAATTCTGGCTGACATTTCAATAAATTACATAAGCCGATTGACATAAGTGGGCTAAGCCTACCTGAAATTTTGTTTTATTACTATCCATTCGGTCTCATACGGCTCATTGGTCACTTCCACCAGAGAGAGCCCCTACCTGGTTTTGAATTGAACAGAATGTCCTTGTCCATATTTCTCCATTGAAAATCTTTTCTATTAAACTAATTAGGGAAGTTCAGTTACACCCCGTTATCTCGCATTTGCACTCAGTATGGACAGAAGTGTCCAGAGTGTTTAACTCTGACATTTACTTAAATGTTGCCTTGAGAATATGGCAGACCCAAAATTATGTACTAATAAGTCACCTTTCTGCTGGTAAGAGTGGATTGTGAGGGAGGTATATATATGCTCGGTGAGTGACCTATATGAGAGTGGAGTGAGAAAATTTTGTTCAACATTTTGGGATTCCCAAAACTCAATTTTATAGGTATTTACACCTGCACCGCCTGCTCTGTACTATTTTTGGGAGTAGCATACACCCCACTAAAGTGGCAGATGCTTTTGGAAAAGGTCATGAGGCATCAGTGTATTACCGCTTTTATTTTCAGAGTCTGGAGGTTGGAGCTTTAACTTCTATCAGGAGATTATGGGAGAAAGCTTTGAACTTTGTATTGATGTAGGGAGTGTGGTCTAGGATTCTAAAAACATCAAGTCTGCATCTAGAGATACAAGGGTGCGCCTTATGCAATTCAATATTTAACATAGATTTTATTGGACCCCCTCTAGATTGTATAGGCTTGGTTGAAGGTTCAGAGTTTTGTGTGTGATGTGTTGGCACTCAGGATTTTTTTTAAGCCCCAGACTCTGTGTTTTGGGCAATGGGGTGGTCATGGATGTGGGGAATAGACTCATAGAGAGTTGGGTTCTGACCAGTGTGATGATCACCAAGCAGATTATTTTGGAGGTCAGCTGGAGCGCCCCCATTTCTGAAGTGGTGAACAGAGATGGGGAGGTTGTGGATTTTGAGGAGGTGTCATGTGGAAGATGTGGTAACTTGTATTTGTTTGTTGGGAAAAGGGGCAACTATTTGGAGTTTTTGGAGGGCTCTCAGGGTGGGGCGGTGGAGAGACTAGTATAGTTTTAAATGTGTATGATTAATTTACAGTATATATTACATACTGTATTTATATATATACAGTATAATTTTTTTGTGTATATACTCATGTGTGACCCCAGGGATGTTTGTTGGCGGTCAGGGTGGGGTTGGGGATTATGAGGGGGAGGGGTGTTTGTGTTTTTTAAATGTTGATTCTATGTATATATGTTTTTGCTTTTCTTTATTTATTGTAAGAATCAATAAAAATGTTAATTACGAAAAAAAAAGAACTTAGTTAAATGTCAATATGAGTGTCACTGTGTCATTGTGCAAACATTTTCTACAATTATGTTAAACAGCATGCCCAACTGAGACCAAATAATGCTTGGTGCACAATAAAAGTTCCATTCTTTATTATAACACAATAGTCTTGAATGAAGCATATCTTCTTCTGTGCTACAGAATCAACTATCAGCCATTGTAGAAGAAGCAGGCAAAAACAATGACACCAACAGTGAGTGGACATGATGTGAATGAAGACATCTTCCCACAATCCCCCGAAGTTTGAGCAGACAGTGATGGGCTCGTGCTCACAGCTCTGATATAATGCTTCAGACTGGAGTGAGTGACAGAGGCTTGGAGAGGCTGTCTTTAACTGTGTACACAGACTGTCAAAAACCATGCTGCTGAGTTAGCAATGTGTGTGAGCTGTGATCGATCAATATGGCCTAAAAAAGAAATTAAACTTTTAAAAAAATTAAAACTTGGGGTAAATCTACATTAGTTTCACCCTGCAGAGACAACAGTTGCTGGGTTTGCATCCAAAATGTTTTGCAATTTTTAAACGCATTTCTAAAAATTCGACTTAAGAACATACTAATGCAAAACTCGCATATCAAGCATTTCCATTCAGGAATTCTTTTGTGAAATTTCAAAATGTGAATTTTCAAAAATAAATGCAATTAATCATGTCCCCGGACCATAAAAAGGAAGATTCCTACAGAGAAGCAAGTCAAGTTTGAAGTAGCACCTGTTATCAGCAGGGGGCAGTAAGAAAACTCCAGCTGTAGAGCCAATGAGCAAAATAAGCTAAAGCATCAATCTCTGGAACCATCATGATCACATGAGAAGTCAATGTTGCTATCCAATGTTCTACTAATCTGACATCGACCCCATTGTGCCAAGTTACTAGCAAGTGGCACCGCCATCAGACATTTTTGTGTCAGTTTAAGCGTGTTTATCTTGCCGTGTTGAAACCAGGAAGTAATTGCATTCACAAAAATGATGGTGAGTGCAATTTAGAGGTTCCATTTTTCCTCTGGGATTAAATTTTTACTCCACTGACACTTAGGTTTAGGGTTGAGGTTTAGGTTAGGGCATATGGTTAATAAAATATGTATTCCTGTTGAATATGGGTGTAAATTTTAACAAACAACGATTCGATAACAATTATTTACCTAATGATTACGATGCTAAATGAAATCTGATATTTGGTCACAATTCGATTCGATCCAATTTGATTATTTTAGAAAGATTCATATTTATTTATTTTCAAAAATGTTGCCTGAGGCAGTATCTGTATAAAATTAAGCATTAATGATAATCAATTCTTACATTCTGTATTCCAGATTTCTTTGTTCAGGTCGATGTACATTTTTACACCCTTACCGTTTACTGTCTTACATAATTTAAAACTAAATACAACTTTACAAATCACTTTTGCTGCCCATCTGTGGACATTTTATACTGCACACATGCTAATTCAGTCAAACACACTTCCCACTTCAGCCACTGGGGCCAGTGGTTTGATTTTCAGTAAGCACAGAGTTTATCTCAAGAACTTTCAAACTACTGTCACTGAATTCACATTGAGATCAGTCTGCTGGAACAGAGTATGTGTCTGGAGTGGGGCAACAGCAATTTACCCCCTATGCTCAATGCATTCTGCAATCACTTCAGTCCAGCCTTACTTCAGGTTTGTCATTTCCCACACCCTTCTCACTGGTGAGAATAGACCTCTTTGGGTGATAGGATAAGTACAGCGAGAATAAACACAGACACCTTGACTTTCAAAAAACGTCCACTTTGACTTCCACTTTTCAGCGCTCACAAACTCTAGTCTGGAACACCACAAACACTGTCAAGTGGAGGGATACAAAGTGCAATGTCCCAGTGTTGTTATTCTAATCAAATTACTGTATAAAATAGAATTTTAGAAATTGTTTTATGATTTAAGCCATAGAGGATGACAGAGTGTGTCCAGATTCAAGGTTAACAAAAAGGGTATCGCCTGGGTATCTCAGCAAGTTTTGACCCTGACTACCACCCCTGGAGTCACAAGTTAGAATCCAGAGTGTGCTTAGTGACTCCTGCCAGGTCTCCTAAGCAACCAAATTGGTCCGGTTGCTAGGGAGTGTAGAGTCACATGGGGTAAAACCTCCTCGTAGCCATGATTAGGGGTTCTCGCTCTCAATGGGGCGCGTGGTAAGTTGTGCATGGATCACAGAGAGTAGCATGAGCCTCCACATGCTGTGAGTCTCTTCTGTGTCGTAGAAGCAACAATTAATCCGAGCATGTCATGTTAGTGGACACAGACACTTTAAAGTAAACTGCCTTTGCATCCATGTTCTATTCTGACCACACTACAAACACTTATGAGGATGTTTTGAAAGTTCTCACAGCCTCTCGTATCTCCCTCCATAAATGAATAATTCACAAAAAATTTAAATTCTCTAACATTTTATCACCCTTAGGTCATCCCAGTTGTGCCTGACTTTCTTTCTTCTGCTGAACCCAACCAAAGGTTTTAATAATAATAGTTTAGCTCTGTAGGACAATACAATGCAAGTAAATATGTACCAAAATCTAAGTCCTGTTTTACTATCAATCTCCACTTTCACTTTCACATTGTTCTTCTTGTATTAAAATCATAAAAGTAATCCATACGACTCCAGTGGTTAAATGTATATCTTCAGAAGTGATATGAAAGGAGACAGATCAAAATAAGTCCTATTTTTACAATAAATTATCCTCCCTGCCCAGTAAGTGGCAATATGTACAAAGAATGTGAATTGCCATAAACACAAGAAGAAGAATGTGAAAGTAAAAGTGGAGATTGATAGTAAAACAGGACATAAATGTGGATCTGTTTCTCACCCACACCTATCATATCACTTCAGAAGACATGGATTTAACCTTTGGAGACTTTTTATGGACTTATATGCTGCCTTTGTGTGCTTTTGGAGCTTCAACATTTTGGTCACCATTCACTATATATATCGCATAGTATGGAACTACTGAAATATCTCTGCTTATGTTCAGCAGAAGTAAGAAAGTCATACACATCTGGGATAGCATGAGGGTGGGTAAAAGATGTGAAATATCACTTTAACTAGCTGTCTGCAACCAAAATATGTGTGTGCTGTGTTTTAGCAGAGAGCTAACTAAAGAAATTCTCAGCCTCAGACGGGACACCCACAGACATCAGTTCAAATTTGACTGGCTGATGCAAAGCAACTTCCAATAGTCAGCTGCAACATATCTAGCTGGAAACAAAGTTGTGGTACTGGGTTGATACAGCAGGTGCTTTGGAGGAAGAACTAATTACTGGATTTGCCAAAGTTTGCCAGGTTAATGACATCAATTATTCAAAAGATATTCAGAGTTCAGAGGCACTCAGTAGCAATTAAACTAGATATCTATTTATAGAACTATACAACTAAACTATTCTAACAGTAACACAACCATTGATTGATCTATAACAGCTTTTAGTCTTTATCTTAATGGCCAAGACCTGAGTATGTTAGCAGCAGGAAAATAGCAGCTCAAATTTGAAAAATCCACTGCAACATGCGTGAATCCTAACTCCAAATAGATGCAATAAGAATAGACCACATTACCTCCACTGTTGTCTCGTTGAACAAAACATGTTGCATCTTCCAAATGTAGTCTGACTAAAAAACTTAGGGGCAGGAAAAAGTGGTTATCTAAACTCTCAGTCTGGTGAGTCTGTATGAGTGTTTGGATGGAGTAAAGTGGTCTGTTGGTAGAAACAATGAACAGCAAATCAATAAGACAATAAAAATAATTTTGGCTTCATAGGCAGAAGTTGTTAAGATCAATTAAGGTGATCTCATGGGTTTTACATCGATAATGTACTTCAAGGTACTGAATTTAAACACAAATTTAATTGTGAAAGTATTAAAGTGTTTGTTCACCCCAAAATGAAAATGCTCTCATTATTTACTCACTCTCATGATATCCCAGATGTATATGAATTATTTTCTTCACCAGAACACATCAAATTTGAAAAAATATCTTAGCTCATTATCTTTAGTCCTTAAAATGCAAGTGGATGGTGATAACATTTTTGAAGCTCCAAAAATCACAGTCAGCATAAACATCATCCATACAAATCCAGCAGTTAAATGTATGTCTTCTAAAGCAGTAAAATCACTTTTGGTGTAAAAAAAAACTGTAAATCATCGCTTCTGGTGAGCTTCACGAGAGGATAGAATTCAAGCGGTCTCAAATGTGATTTATTCACATTACCATGGATACCTATGTAATCTCACGTTCTCCACTCTGTTGAGACATCCAAGATAAGCACACAAACGCACCATTGTGAGTAAAGAATCAAATAAATACATATCTAAATCAAAACTAACTAAGCTACTGTACGGTGTTCCTCCTTCTCACGTTGTAAACAGTACTGCTCTTACGGCTATGATGCATGTGCATCAGTTCTCGCATGTTTCAAATGCGATTACATCACACACACGCTTACCGCTGCTCACAGGAAGCATAATTTAGAGTTAAAAAGGTACTTAAATATTAATCTTTTTTGCACCAATATCGATCATGTCATTAATTATTATTATTATATTAATTATTATTATTATAGAAGACATTAATTTATTAGCTGGAATCATATGGATTATGTTTATGCTGACTGTGATTTTTGGAGCTTCAAAAGTAGTATCACCATTCACTTGCATTTTAAGGACTTACTGAGCTAAGATATTTTTCTAATTTTCTTCAAATGTGTTCTACTGAAGAAAGAAAGTCATGCTGTACATTTGTATGGACATTGTGAAGGTGAGTAAATAATGAGAGAATTCTCATTTTTGGGTGAACTATTCATTTAATGTGCACCCACATACACACAAAGATATAAATCTTAATAAGCAAGATTAGAATTTGACAAATCACAATATGTTTGTATTAGTCAAGTAAGACTGTGCTTATGAGGAACTTTGACTTTGCAGTTGCTCACACTAGACAGACATAAAATAAGAAATATGAGGAGAAAAATAAAGAAGATCTTTTCATGGCAATGGCTATTATATCATCAGTGATGTCATATAATTACACAACAGCTGTCTCAATGAGTCAATTCCTTTTATTTCTAAAACTTTAGAATTATAATAATTATTAGAGTAAAAAAATATCAGAATCAAAACTTTGGATTTATGCTTGGAGTATTTTTGGTCACTTCTGTTGGCCTGGCAATCCAAACCATTTATTTATCATACATACTGTAGACTAATTATCTTTCGAAAGCAGCTAAAGCATCTGACCTTTATTGTAAACATGAAACTGCATCAGCAACCCAATTTACATCTGTAATGTGATGTATTTTGTCCACCAGGTATTTATGGGATGTATTCCATTAATGTTAACCAGCATTAAATTACTTTGTTAACTATAACAATGTCTAAAGGCCTCTTTGGCTATTGGTTAATATTAAGCAAGAGCCTGTGCGGTCTAGGTGATGTCTGCCGAAAAGGAAATGAGAAAGATGTTGATTAAAGATTTAGAAATGTTTTTTTTTTTAGAATAATGTTCACAATAATACAGTAAAGTGCATTAAGAAAGTGGGCAGGGTCAATTCTGATTTGATGATTTCTTCAAATGTGGACACTTTCAGAAAAAATGTGTATATAAATATATATATATATATTTATACAGTCTACTGCACACACCCATTTTTTAATAGAATGGCTGTTACCAATCAACCAAGGACACCATCTGAATTATGCATTTATAATTAAGGCCAGTCTGATGCAATTCCATGAAAATCACTAAAACTGGATTAATGACAATTCTAAATCTCTCAGCCCTACAGAAATATTTGTAATATTCTTGTGCCAATCTCTTTAAGTTGTGTTAAAATGAATACATAATGTTTGGCCTCTAATTAAATGAGATGTTAGTGAAGGGACCTCTGTGTGAGAAAGTGACATTTTGGAAAGGAGAATCACGTAGGGGAGAAACACTTAATGAGGAAGAGACTCTTCGGCCTCCCAAGAGGATATGACCTTTCCTCCTTCCCTACAATGGGTCCTTCAAATTTATTAGGCTCCTGTTGATATGTGGGCTGTGGAGACACAACGTCTGGCCACCCAGACTGCACTCCCTAATTAACCACAGAGGGCATTTAGGACTCATAAAACCAAAAGGTTCATTCAAGTCAATGTGAGGAATTAACAAATTTTCTTTGGGGAAAGAAAAACTCATTGTGATGGAAATTTTATTGAGATCATGGAGCATGCTGTCAGATCAGGCTTAAATGCATGACACGAATTTGAAATAAACTAATATTTGTTTATTTCAAATTTGTGTAATGCATTTTATGTTGGCATATATATATATATATATTTTCATGGTATATATTTGCATCCTATTAATTTTCCCCTTAGACATTTTCAAAAATAAATCTTGAAAACCAAACCAGACAGATTTAAGCAGAATTACAACATTACAGCATTTGATTTTTTTAATTATTTAAAAAAATTAAAATTGCAAAGGTACAAGACTATGTACTTAACATCTAAGTAAATTATCTTCTCATCCCATAAAGCATGCAACATTGAATTAGCAACAACAAATCAAGTCATTGTATGTCCTTGTCTTAAGTCATTGATTGCAAGTATGAAATACAATATATTTCAGGTTGTGGAGTTAGATGTGGTCATGTGTCTGTCACTGGGGAGAGAGGAAGCGGTAAGGGCCATCACCTGGTGATTAATTATACGTAACACCTGTGTCTCATTACAGTGATGATGGAGATGGGCTTGAAAAGGCCACAAAGAACGCTAGTGAGGGAGAGAGAGATGGAAACCAAGGAACCTGCAGTAGTGAAGCTGAAATGTATTGTGCTGTGAAGCTAAAAGTGCATGTACTACTGTCAAGCTTAAGACCATTAAAAGTTATCTTACCAGGATTGCCACACTTCTCGCTTCCTTCCTTTTATTGGAACCTCTACACTGGTGCCAAAACCCGGGTTAAGAAAGACTGCTGGACTAGGTCATCCATGCCCTGACCAGCACCCAGGACACCTACCATCAAGCCCTCCTTGCCCAGGAGCAACATTTCTGGGAGCTCCTTCAAGTCCAGGCATCGGATTGGTCAGGCCTTAAAGAGTTGGTTAGCTCCAGGCAGATCCTCTGCCATGACTCTGGAGGCAGCAAAGAGTCCGTAACTCCTGCTCATTCTGTTGGGTCCCCAGCTAGCAGCACAGTAACTGCCAGTGGAGTACTGCCTTGACTATGTCAAACTGAAGGTCGCTGTCCTGCAATGGGTTGACCATAGCCCCGAACAACATCGTCAGTGATTCTGCTCCCTCACCTTGGGAGATGCCAGCCACCCGTTCGCGTTCGCACCGCAGCTACATGATACCAGTCAAAGATGGGTGCTGGCCGAGGAGGGGCGGGGCGGGGAGGAAGTTATCGGCCTGATGGTGCCGGAGCAACTAACCATTCGTCTGCCCCGAGGAACTGCCGAATGGGTTCAGTGCCATCGCCCCACGTCGATGGATGATCCTATCCAGCTGGCCGAAGCCCACATGGCGCCTACCAGGAAGCTGGCGAGCTGCAGTCCAGATCTCTCTCTCTCCCTCTCTCTCTCTCTCTCTCTCTCTCTCTCTCTCTCTTGCCTATCCTAGTCCTCTTGCCCCTCCCTCTCCTCCTTCTTACCATATACCCGCTCCCCGGACCCTGGGCAGGTCTGTCGGGGCTGCGGGGAGCCGGGTCGTGTCCAAGACTTGTGTCCAGTGATGGAGGTGGAGACGTGTATTCGGGTCCCCAACATGCCACTGTCTGCCCCTGTTGAGCAGGGACCTACAGGATACTGTTAAAAATTAAGGGGCATATATACAAAACCCTGGTGGATTCAGGTTATAATCAAAACTCGATCCACCCAGGCTTGGTTCATGAGGTGGCTTTGGGTACAAAATACACGGTGATGGTGAGGTATGTGCATGGGGATGTTCACAAATACCCGGTAGTGACTACCGTTATTCAATTTCGGGGAGTAAAGCATAGAGTGGAGGCTGCGGTTAATTCCCACCTCACCCGTCCACTGACACTGGGAACCAATTGGCCAGGGTTTAAAAGATTATTAAAAGTGTTGTGTGTGGATGGGTCCTTCAAATCAAAATCACGGTGTGTGATGTGTGACGTGATGGCTGGGGAGGCGGAGCTGAGCTGTCCGAGACTGCTCAATGTCAGAATGATGCAGGAGGGGAATACTCCAGCATTCTTGCCCTTAGGAAATTACCAGAGGAGGACATCCCCCTAGAGCAGTCATTTGACGAAACCCTTAAGGGTGCCTTTGACCAAGTGAGAGTAATCGATGGCCAGCAGCTCCAGCCTGATTATCGTATTGATAGGAAAGACTTTTTTTTTTTGTGAGATTTTGGGCTCTCCGTCGAGGCCCCTGGTTATGCAGAATCTTTGCCTAAGACGAGCAGTATGATATGCGGCCCTACGTTAGGCCGGCGTTGCTGTGCAGTATCTTTGTTGAAAGATAAACACCATTTCATTATAAAAACCCTCTGACAAGGGAAGAGTTGTTTGAGGTATCTTTGCCGAAGGTGGACAACGTGTGTAAAGCCATACGATAATGGCGACGTTGCGTGGAGTCCCTTCGTTGAAAGATGACATTTGATATGAAAACCCTCCGACGAGGGAAGAGTTGTTTGAGGTATCTTAGCCAAAAGGTGGGCAACGTGCATAAGCCATGCAATAATGGCGACATTGCGTGCAGTCCCTTCGTTGAGAGAAAACATTTGATTGTGGAAACCCTCCGGCGAGGGAAGAATTGTTTGGGTATCTTTGCTGAAAGGTGGGCAACATGCGTAAAGCCATACGATAATGGCGATGTTGCATGCAATCCCTTTGCTGAAAGAAAACCTTTGACTATGAAAACCCTCAGACGAGTGAAATTTTTTTTTTTTTTTTGATGGTTATCTTTGCCAGGGTTACAGTATGCATAGAGCCATATGATAATGGTGATGTTGTCGTGCAATACCCTGTTGAAGGATATCCCAATATGGTGCCAGCTTTCCAGCGAGAGCGGCTGGCTTGTGCAATACCCATGCAAAGGAACCATGCTTGAGATTATGGAAGCCCTGGCAAGGGGGGTAGACATAGTTATGCGCTATCCTTGCGAACAGTGGGCATGCTTGAATTGAATCAGATGTGCTGGGAGAGAACCACCAACCACCACCAGATATGCATGAGAACTTATGGCTGATGGAGAGTTGAGCTTGTTTGATGATTTGGGTTAGGTTGACCATTTCGGGTACGATTGGGGAGAGGGTGTCAGTAGAAGCTGGTCTGTGGAACTCCTGCGAAATGAGGGAGGGAGACAGAGATTATATTGAAAACCCAGGGATGTGTCTGGCTGGGATAATGATGTTGCAGGAAATGCTATGCCATGTCAGACGTCTCATAAGGAACATGATGGTTCCAGCCTTTATTGATTTTTAGTGACGACTGCGGAATTGTCGCATAACTATGATGCATTTGTGTGTCTGAAGGGAACCCATATGACGCTGGCCGTGACGGTGGGTGTGGAATAATAAAGGCCTCTTAAAATTCTCTTGTAATGTAGCTTGCTGTGTCATCACGAAATGCAGCTGCTCTGGGAATGCATTTCCCATTTCTGTACTCAAACATATATGTTACCCCATATAGGGTAAAGAACGATTTCATTGGAGGCTATAGTGGAATGTTGTTTAGCTGGACCATCACTCAAAATGTTGTACCAAACTAAATAAGTTATTTATTTCACAAGGCTTTGGTGAAGGCTATATTAACCCGTTGATATGCATTTGTTCTTACTCAGGAGTGACGTCACTCTGCTTACATTTAATATATAATTTAACAAATTATGGTGGTGCAGCGGTTAGCACTGTCGCCTCACAGCAAGAAGGTCGGGGGTTCAAACCCCGGTTGCCCTGGCCTTTCTGTGTGGAGTTTGCATGTTCTCCCCGTATCTGCGTGGGTTCTCTCCGGGTGCTCCGGCTTCCTCCCACCATCCAAAGACATGCAGGCTAGGTTAACTGATGTCTCCAAAAAATTGTCGTGGATGTGAGTGTGAGTGGTTGTCTGTCTATGTGTGGCCCTGCCAGGGTGTACCCTGCCTTTCGCCCAATGTTAGCTGGGATAGGCTCCAGCCGACCCTGTACACAGGATAAGCGGTTGACGATGGATGGATGGATATGTTCTCCATTGTTTACATGAGATCGCGCCTCGAAGAATTACCCTTCGTTGTCGTTCTTCAACAAACTATGCAATCTGAGCAGCATTCATGTTGTAAAACTGTATATTATCTTATATATTAGAGTCTCATAAACAAAACGAGCCCATCTCCGAAGTCTATTTTTTTTTTTTTAAATGGTGCGTAGTTTTCTAACTTTAAAAAATAACAACATATATTAATTCTGAAACTGGGAAGTAAAGCCCAAATTGTCTTCTTTCAACTGTGTCCATACTCCAAAGGATCCCATAAATACAACCATTTAAGTTCAGGATGTTATTTTCATGGTTTGTGCTCAAAAAGGGGGCGCACATCAACAGGTTAAACTGTGATGCCATGCTCCCTCGGAATGCCCGCATCATGGGCTCAGTCATTCTTAGTGAGTAGGGCATAGGGATGATAAATTGTATTGGAAAGCACCCATTATGTGATTTGGGCAAAGGCGACCATCAAAACGGTGATATCTTACTGAATGGAGTATTGGGAGCCCGTACAATAGCTCTGACTGTACATGATGATATGCCTGAATAATTATCTTAATTCCCCGATGGGGAACGCTCGTGCATGCAGCATGGTGAATGACATGTGAAGGAACCTTGACCGAGTTGCCCTCATGAGACTGCGCGATTGCCTGCCATTACTATGAGAGTGAATGCACTGTTGACATGAAATACTGGCTTTTGATATTGATGCGGATGCATTATGATGAACAGGCAGCATGGCAATGGAAGGCCTAGACCCCTGACTAAATCTGAATGAATTTGATGGATATGATAATGACTTAGCTTATTTCTGATGGAAACCAGCTGCTGCCCGAACCGATGATTTTGACGGACTTGGCGTGGAGCGCGCTCCTTCCTCGCCGGGTCGTGCAATTCAATTGAGAGAGATCTCCTAAATAAATGTGATATGGGTGAAGATCCGGGTTTGCTTGTTGTTTACTCCCCATGGGTTTGATGTTGACAGAAGTTGAGATGAAGTGATGACGTCATTGGAAATGGAAGGCGGGCTTCCAGAGATGTTCTGTGTACTGGTTCTCCTGTGGCCAGGAGAGGTTGAAACGTGTCTATTTGCCGTGTTAGCACACTGAAACAGCAATGTGATAGATTGTGAGCAGACTTATAAAGCAATGGCTTACATGCGATTGGCTAGGAATTACCCAGCTAATGGTGTGATGATGTACAGCTAGAACTACACTGCACTTACATTTAGTAGTGAAGCTGAAGTGTATTTAGTAGTGAAGCTTAAGGGTATTGTGCTGTGAATCTAAAAGTGCATGTACTGCTGTCAAGCTAAGACCATTAAGACCCGGTCTGCCACCATGCTTCCTGCCTTTATTGGAACCTCTACACAGGTATATTGCAAAATATTAATGTACTATACAATTTGTTTGAGGGTGTAAGATGACTGGCTTATGTCATTCACAATGATTTATGGGAGTGGGCGGTCACTGTTTAGCTCTTTTGCTGCAATTCCTATTTTCTTGCTAGCATCACCTTCTGTGAATGGTGAATACATAACCAAGAATTGAGCTATTCAACACATTTGCTTCATAAAGTAGAAGCGCTTAACCTCTTCAAAGACTTAAAATAAGTTATGCTAAAAATGGGTTTCTCAGTGTAGAAAATGAACATTCAGAGGCCAACTGTTGCACTCTAAATGCCTCGTAATGTCAAATTCTTACTGTAATGTTACTTTTCTAATTTAAACCTTGAATTAACTTTCATAATACTTTTTCCTCTGAGTATTGTATGTCGGTTATCAAAAATAAAAAAATTAATATTGGAGTGCTTTGTTTTTTTTTTTTTTTGTATAATGGCTTAAAGCAAGGCATTAAGGGATCATATGTGCAACTCTTTACTTATACTAGACGATAATAACTACAGTAATGAATATACTAAAACTGTCCTTAATTCAACTTACTCCTCATGGCCTAAATGAAGATGCTTTATCTTTGAAATCATTGTCAATTAAATCTGAATAAGATTTATGTCCTTTGACCATTACAACTTCAAAACCAACCATTTCAGTCTTCTGAGAGCCACAATTAAATAAGACATATGCAGTCATCGTCTTTGTCACCAGAGTTCCTGGCCATATTTTAATGACTCTACAATTAGCTTGTCCATCTGCTCTGTTTGTCCCTTAAGTGAATGCAAGATTTAGATTTTGATTCATGGAGTAATTAGCCTGTTTGCTTGCCTTTAATTGTGACCATTAGTATATTCTCTATAAAATGTATACATTTCTGACTGTGAGATCCAGTAATCAAACAGGCTATGACAAACATCAAAAGTAATAGGTAGGTATGTTGATTATAGGTATAAAAGGTGAGAATTTAGTAATGTGAGCATTTTGCATTCTCCCAGTAATACCAAATAAGCATAACCAATCATACCTATGCAATTTTAATAACCGCCGAGGTCGACCAGAAAAGTAGTCACCTAGCCCATGGATCAAAGTTGTATCTGTCTTATGTAAATTACACACCATATGGCACAAGGCCTGAGTGGTTGAATGCATTGACAAGTTGTGGCCTTAAACTGGCACCTACATTTCAGAGGTAAATGGAAAATTCAGCAAGGGTCAGAAGGAAATTGCTTAGTATTATTTAAACAAGTAGTTAATAGGATTGCTGTTACAGGAACAAAAAGGAACAAAGATAAAGATCATACTTGTCACGTTGAACATTTAAAATCATATCAGATAAATTTCTGGTTGAGCTACACCTTTAACTATCAAAGAACATTTGAATCTCCAATAGAACATGGTTGTTGACTGGTTTAGCTTCAGGGCCCAGATATTACATTGAGCATCAAGTGGCAATCCAACAAAGCATTTTTTCAAACATCCAAAAAAAAAATGTTATCATTCAGAAGTAACAAAAATGCCCTTAATTTCAACATGAAAATTATTATTATTACCCAGTAATTTTGGGCAAAGTTCCAAAAATATGCAAAATTATTAACATGACATAAGATGAATAGGAAAAATTGCAATTTTGTAAATGCATAAACAACAGAAAAAACTATTCACCATCACATGGAACAAACACTGGGCATATATAAATATATACAAATACAATACATATTGTTTATTCACTGCTGTCCTCGATCCCATCAGAACAGACTTGCGCTAATTTTTGGGTGGTGACCCACCATTTGAGAACTACTGCCATTAGAAATAATTTTACTTACATGTAGCGGAGGTGAGGGTTCTGTGCAAATGCACGTGCCTGGATTATCCGTAAATTGCAGTTCATTATTGTCCTGAAAAAAGACAAAGAGGCTTATATGAAAATGCACGTTTCATCAGAAAAATCTTAGTGAGTAATAGGTGTCATTTGGCTAAAAACAAAAAGGTAGCATCAATCCTGCAATGGTACATGCAAATTAATTTCCCAAGGACCACCAACAAATAATTTCTGCCTCCACACAGAGCAGTTCAACTAGACATTTTGACTGAGGGCCCTATTGTTGGTCCTTTGCACCTGACATTGCTAGTCAGTCATTCAAAGATGAGAAAGCCAACTGTTCTTTAGAGCCTTGCAGGTTGATACACCATTTATGATGATAAACTGCAGAACCAATCTCAGTTCACCATCTTTCCCATCTCTTCAGAGAGTGTCATTAGAATAATGGTATCATCAGCGTCCCAATTTTCACAGTGCTGAGCCACCGCGGCAACTGGAATTAATTGTGCATCCTAAAGACTCTGTTCACAGCCGCCGTGGCATTAATTGGTAATGACTGCATCCTTTTCATTACACAAATTTAATGCAAAAAGTGATTACACTCACAACCCCTTATCCAACAAACAGTAATCAGCACAGAATTTGTTTTATTATGATGATGGCTCTATTTTAAAATTCTCAGAATACAATTATCTGTCACTGAATAGAGAATGAGATAAGGAGGATGTTGCCCATGTGTATACCATTTTTCCACTCAACCATTCGGCTCTCACTGTAAAAGCTTACAAACAAATGTAAGGGGCCTTTTTTCGAAACTCTCATTACAGTCCTTCATGCAACATACATGAACTTGTGGGGGTGGGATCACGAGTGAGGGCAAAAATGTATTGTAAGTGCCACTGCAGTGGTGTTTCTCTGACTGCATTAGTGCAGGTTTTTGTTTCTTACCTTTCAAAAGGAAAGTTCAAGATAAACTTTTAAAAGTAAAAAAAATTATATACTGTACAGTGATAAGAGTTGGGTTATATTCTGTAGAAAGATATCCCTAGCTTAATAGATTGAAGCTCTGTGGTTAAAACAAATCGCAACTCAAGTTTTTTTCAATACCAGTATATACATAATATCAGTGCCCCAGCTAGCAGCCTACCAATTATCTCAAGTGAGTTGAGTTGTTCTATGACTCAACTACACTATTCCACACCAAACTACCACAGAGAGGGCTTGCATTCATGCTTTTGCTCACGTAACATTACTAGCAATTCGTTTATGCTTAAAAAGCAACAACACAAAAAAAAAAAAAAAAGAAGATGTGAAGAGCACAGATCAACACATGCAGAGACTGATGACCTTTAGTGGTACCTCAAAGGGTAATTTTGATGCTCATTATTCAGAACATAAGCATGGGAAAGACCCGAAGATTCAACCACCAGCAGAATAGGGGGCAATGTTAATGAGAAAGTGCTAATTTGAGGCTGGGGATATTCCACTTAGCTTCCTTGTTGAAGGATCAAGGGGAGAGGAGGGGCAAACTCTGTCCTGAGGGTGTGAGGAATAAAGGATAGGGAGGAAAATGATGGGAGGGGTTTGACAGAGGTGAAGGAAAGCGCATAATGGGAGTGATGAAACTCTGAGGGAGGTCTGGATCTGCAGCAGATGGCCACGTTCTCTACACCAGACTTTTTTTTAAATCGTTTTATAAATTCATACTGTATATGTAAATACATATACTGTATGTATATAAACATATACATTGTATGGATTTGACAGCCTAATACCAACTCACGCAAAGGAAATAATGTTAACATACAACTTTTAATGAAAAAAAAAAGTATTCATATATGTTGGAATTAACATTAATCAAGATAAATAAGTGCTTTAAAAGGACTGTTCATTGTTAGTTCATGTCAACTAAAGTAAACAAATACAACCTTATTGTAAAATGTTACTGAATAAATATATTGTCAATGTTTTTAGATCACTAGATTCATTTTTATGGCCTTGAGAGATGCAAAGTCTGTTCCTCACAGCATAACTTTCTTTCAGTCAAAAATCTAATACGGCACTACTGTGAATAAGGTCTATGGCCACCTTTACACCTGGCATTAGCATGTGTATCATATCCAGATAGAATGTGGATATTCTTAGGCTGGACTTAAGTGCATTTACATCTTGCATTCTAATGCATCTCAGATAGAGATCTAATCACACTTATCTACACAAAATGGAAAACGACACTGACATGTTACATCAGAGATAATTTTTCCATCATGTACCACATTTTAAAAACATATTTGAAATCATTCATAATGTTCAATAATTCTAGCATCCTCATTATATCAATTACATATGTAGCTATATGTGGACAATGCAAATGCATTTGCTTTTTTACATTGAATGAATGTGGTCAGAATCTGTTCCTGATCACAGTCAAATATGGTTTTAGTGATGTGATTCCAATACATCTTGGGTGCTTTTGATGGCTTTTAATGTGGTTATGTGCTATCTGATTGTGATCGGATAGCACATTAATGCCAGGTGTGAACGGGGTTTATGATGGCCAATGTAGGACATTTGGTAGTATAAATCTACATGGTAAGGATTAAAGTGCCGCAATTCTCCCACCATTATATGTAGGAAAACAGTATGTGAGCTAGTAATTAATTTACACTGCCCTTATTCTACATAATTATTAGGTAAGGAAATTTATAAAGGAATTAGTCACATTCAACAACCATTATAGGAATGATAAATGACAAATAACTAGATTATTTGTCTGAATAAAATTCTCCACCATTAAATTCGTAATACAACGTCTTATTGTATCTGCAAAATATTTTTACTGTAAGGAATTCACTTTAATAAGGGAATTATGATTAATTCACTTATTGGAGTAATATTATTCTCATGGCTTATTGAAAATAATATCACACATATTTAGGTATATCTTTGAAGTGAAATCTTTAAACAGGGATGAGATTATTTATGAAAATATAATGAAATCATCTTTGAATACAGGCAAACTTTATTGCTATTCTAAACATTAAACTAATCTAACACATACAACAATGAAACAGGTTTGTGAATAAAGTGACAGAATGTGAAATAAATGATCAATACAGATAAAATGAACTTTACGGAGTCTGTTGACAATGCCATTTATTCTTCTCTGTGTCTAAATTGATTTGAAATTGGATTACCCAAAGTATTTAACTTATACACCAACACTTTGAGCCAAAGTCTAGAGATGTACTTGCGTGTTGTTGCATTTCCTTGCGTTGCATTTCTTATGTTGCTTGGTTCTTTGGCATTTGAAGAAAATTGTTCCAACGATGTCTTGGACTCACGGATATGATCGCGGATAATTATTGTCTGAATGGCTGATCAAGTGGGTTTTGAAGCAAGGCCTTCTGCAAGGAAGACTCCCAACTCCCATTGGGTGTGTGAACCATAGAGCAGAGAGTGAGAGGCATCCTCTGGACATTTGTGTCCTGAGTTTTCTTTTGGACTCTACATGGCATGGAGGATCTGGAAGCAGCAAGAGAGCCGAAGAGAGGAGAACATGTGACAGTTCCAAGAGAGCTTTGCGAGAGCAGAAGAAGCAGAAAAGAGAACTGCTACAGAGAAATGTCTTTCCTTGTTATGGAAGTTTTGAACTGAAATTAGCAGCACCCCAAAGGTTTCCTGACCCAATCAGAAGTGACTATTCAGAGTTGATTTACAATACTTTGTTTGGAGGATTCTTGGGACATCCCGCTCCAAATAAGTGCAAGTTTAATCATGAACTTTTATATCTTGGAAATGGTGCAAGAGACATGACATTCATTGTCATCAACATTCTCTACGTAAACAAGCAAGCATTTACATACTAAATATGACATTCTTTCATGAATCTTATACATGTAAGTATCAAAACACGAAAATTCCTGATTACAAATCATTACACATATTTTTAAAGGTACATCGGGCTCTAATCATTAATTTGTCAGTTATGACAGTGATCACAGGACAAAGAGTAATTTTCAAAATTATCTAGCAAGGCTAGGCATTGTGTAGATTGTGGGTTTAAATACATTCTATAGATTTTAGAGGGTTAACTCAGCGTAGTACAACGTACATGGATTCCTTTTTAGCTGCTGTTTGCAGAATAATGAGGATCTCATGACTAATTTTCATCCAGAATAAAGAGTCAGGTGGAGGAGGTGTCCCGTTGGAGAAACAGATGTCTGTATTAGATCCATGTTGATTTTGGGCCTTGGGTCTGTCTTCACGAGTCTCCTTTTCCTGATATGGCCGCAGATTCATGCATTTAAGGTCACAAGGTGTTACTTGGCCATTTGGTCTTACCGAGGGTTTAAGTTTCTGGAACAAAGAAGGATCTTCTTTATTGGTCAACACAGTCATTAAAAACCCTAGTTTGAGATTAAGTAGGCATGGGAGAGACGGCCCCCTTCAGCAGGATTTGTTTTTATAACTCTCAAATGGCTCGGTGGGGGATATCTCTGATCTGTGGAATGTGATGTTGTGTTAATTTAATGGCCTTGTTGGTGGATAATGCTACACCAATCTAATGTATATTATTTACAAGAGTTTTACCAATACTCTGTTTAATTTAGATTTTTTTCTTTTTTTTTTACTCATGCATATTGTATATTTAAATTTGCATCTTGACCTTTCCAATATGGCGGATGTGCTGATGTAGTGTGGTAATTAGCAACAGCTGCTCATGAGGCATCTGGTATGAGCAAGGTTTATAATCGCTTGTGCATTATGCTAATGAACATTAGATGAGTATGCGTCGAGTTTTGGAATACTCACAGTCTCTGGAGTCCTGTGTACAGTTCCATGTCAACATCCTTAAGAATCTGCAATCCTGTCCAATTCTCGATGTGTCTACAAAAGAAACAGAGCAACATTAAAAATGACACCATTACCACCCATTTATTCAACCTGTTGATATGTGTTTTTCTGCTTGCATAGCCCAATGGTGGCTGGTGCAGTGACCCAGTGGAAGGTCCCAGGGAGTTTTTAAAAATGTATCATAGTTCAGCAAGTGCTTATGAAATATTGCTCTCAAAGGCATTTCTGTGTTGGTGAGGCAGATGGCCTAAGGGTATGACTACTTGAACACCACAGTGTGAAATAGTTAGCAAAACAATTTGCTTTCCCCTAGACTGTAAGGTCAAACACAGAACATGTGGGAAACACAAAGATAATTACTATGTATACCATGTAGCGGGGATGTGCCATCCTTATAAGCATGGTAAGCAGTGCTATGAAATATTTAAATATAATTGTTAATATAAACTACAAATTTCATTCAAATTCATCATCTTTCATCTCAGTTGAGTAGCACAGACTGTTATTCATGTATTCGCTTTGGAGCAAACCTTTAGGTACAAGTACTTTATGTTATGCTTTCTCTGATTCAAATAATTTTTTACTGCCCTTTCATTCAACAATGTACATTCAAACTGAATCACACCTGTTAATACAAATGGCCAAGGTATGCATGCTTACCAAATGAGTAGGCCAATCAGAATGTTCAAGTTCACATAACTAATGCAATATTGAGCACTAAAATGGATAAAGTGTAAGCATCGACATCCTATATGGAGTTGGCAAAGTTAATTTCAATTATAAATTGAGAAAGAGAGGCTATCAAAACTTCAACAAGGGGGCGACTTTTACAACAAAGTGACAAAAATGTTAATTCGCAAGGAGAGATGCATGGATTTTGTGTTCAAGTATAGATAAAATAATGTATTCATTAAAACCTATGTTATTGACACTAGGTCATAGAAACTATGTCATTGTGTCTGGTTAGTCTGAGGCTATGAAGTGGTGATCTGGCAATCATGTCCTTCTTGAGTTATGTCTGTTTTACATTTATTCATTTAGCAAATGCTTTTATCCAAAGTGACTTACAAGAGGAAAACATAAGCAAATCATCTTATGGAGACAGTGGTACGAACAGTGCCATATTAAAGAGTTTCACTAGCATCAGAATAAGTATTAAAAAAAGACTGAAGTTCAATAAGAATGTTTTTTTTTTTTTTTTTTAATGACTGGTTAAGTTTTATAGTTCTAACGTTAGGGCACAGTGTCTGCTTAAAAATATATATTAAGGAATATAGACTGCCATGTATACATTACATTTGCATTGTGCATTAAGGTTAAGATTGTTGTCTTTGGTGGTCAGATTAGTTCATTGCTGCTGTCCATTCCATTGGTTCTGAACTGTGGGAAGAGTGACATGTGAGGTCTATGATGTTGAAACTAGTAACTAGAAATTATTTATTTTTTGTTGTTGTGTTAAAACAAGCTCTTCTGGCACTATGGCTCACTATGACTTAATGGAAATAAACTTGCCAAGCTCAATATATGACAATCTTTCATTTGTGTGATATGAGCAATATTACGGTGCTGAATTTAAAATCATTTGGTCATGAAATTCGCCACTATAACATAATTGTTTCCATTGACTAATGAGTTCTTGGGCAACAATTTTCGTCAATAACATTTCCGTGACTGTAACATTAGGTTGTCGCTGGGACTCAAGGAGATAGGAGACGCAGGAGTAGGTACTTTAAATCCTTTAATAGTTAACACAGGAGCACAACACATGCTGGAGCAGAGCTCAAACTTAAGTGTCCAAACATTCAACATCAACATTCACATTCAAGGACTGACCCCGACTGACAAAACAAGAGGGTATATATACACTTAGAACTAAACGAGAGAATGACACACAGGTGAGGAATATGGAGGAGTGATTAGGGCAGTGATTTCTGGGAAATGTAGTGAGGGAGAGAATTTCAAAATAAGAGTCCATGAAACAGGTGAAGACAAAACGTGACAGTGGCATTACACTCAATTTATAACGCATTTTGGGCACAGTGTTTAATAATGTGTATTAAAATCTTTGATGCAAGCCCAGTCTCAAAGCATACGGCATGTGCCTGCCATGTAGACAGGGCAGTTTCTAGCTATAAATGGTATAAGGTGCTGCTTAGATCCCCTTAGCCACCAGGGTTGTTTTATATATATATATATATATATATATATATATATATATATATATATATATATATATATATATATACACACATTTAAATTTGTTTATTGTCAGGGCATGCAGCTCTGCTTTTATTTCCTATTCTGCAAGCTTCTTCTATCTGCCAGCTAAAACAAACACAATCTGGACAGGAGTGGAAGATGTTGCAAGCTGGAGAAATCACAGACATACCACTGACAGGACAGCACCACACACCAAAGCAAATAAGATCACGTGCCTCAAGATCACACAAGAAGATCACACGCACAATCACACACACTTACTCCCTGATGACACCACAAGCCCCCGAAACAACAGTCTACAACAGTACATCAGATAGATTTAGTTTTTGTTTACAGCAGGGGAGATGGTGACACTTGACAAATGAGCCACACAGTTAATGTAATACAGCAGAAGCCCTGGTACTTTACTGCCCATTGGTTTTAGACAGCATCCTCAGGTCACTAATTTCCCCAAAGAGCTTTGATTCTGGGCTTACAACAGCTCACTACTGAACCAATACCCCCATATGTTGGACCCTCTTTCATTACACAACTGTGATCAAATACAGCATTTAGCTGTTCTTCTGACATGGACAGCAGGTTAATTAAGTAATGAGGTTGATTTAGTCATATTAAATGATATTTTTCATTTTTAAAAAGCAGTTTAAGAACAATTTAGATGTAACCATATGAAGGATATTTTAACCTAATACAAGCTACCTGTGGCACGGTGGAGGGCGGGACCGGCGCGTGATTACGCACGCCCGGTCTCGTATTAGGCTAATTAAGCCGTCAAGAGGGATAAAGGCCACTCGCAGACGGCGATCGAGAGAGAGAGAGCTCAATTATGGACGTCCGTTATCTTATGTGTTTGTCTTTTGAGTTCTCCATTAAACCTTTAGTTTATATGTCAAGCCGGTTTCTCGCCTCTTCCTTGCCCATGAATATGATCTGTGTTACATTGGTGCCGAAAGCCTGGGAAGGAAGAGGGATACGCCGTAGCGGAGTTCTCGCCACTTCTCAGTGTAGCAGCCGTGGCCATCTGCCGGGGGACGGAGGAGCCCAGCCCCCTGGATGCGGAGGAACGGCCGCCGACCGCGAGGGGAGGAGGGGCTCCTGGCCGACCGCCTGGAGTGGTTAGGGCCGCTGCCAGGGGCGGGGGAGTCCCCTACTAGCCGCTGGAACGCGGCGGGGTTGGAGACTGCCAACCGTGTGCGGGGAGGGGCTCGCCGCCGACCGCCTGGAGCGGGAGAACCGCTGCCAGGGGCGGGGGGAGGCCCCTTCGACACCCCGGGAACGCGGCGGGGCGTTCCGTCCGCCAGGGGCTGAGGACTGCCTCCGATCTGCCCGGAGAGGCGCGGCTGTCGTCCTGTAGAGGGTGGAGAAGTGGCTGAGGAACAAGCTACGGCGTATCAGAGAACCGGCGAGTAAGTTTTTTTTTTTCCTTTAATCTCTCTCTCCTCTCTCTCTCGCTACCGCTCTGCGTTGGCCTTTTCCCTCTTTTTTAAATTCTGGTGTTCGTGGGAGGGGAGGTACCGCCCAGTGCAGGAACCTCCCCCCCTATTTTTAATTGTTGTTTCCCTCCCCTTGAACCCTCCACCTCCCCCCCTATTTTTAATTGTTTTTTCCCTCCCCTTGCCCCTCCCTCTTTTTTAAATTATGGTGTTTGTGGGAGGGGAGGTACTGCCCAGTGCAGGGGAACCCTCCCCCCCCATTTTTAATTGTTGTTTTTTTGTTTCCCTCCCCTTGCCCCCTCCCTCGTCCAGGTTGATGGGGATGACCTGCCGGCAGACCGCGCGGGAGGTGCCCCCCCCCCCCCCCCCCCCGGGGATGTACGTCAGGCCGGGGGTCCCCAGCCTGAAAGAACAGGGGAGGAATGTGTCACGGTGGAGGGCGGGACCGGCGCGTGATTACGCACACCTGGTCTCGTATTAGGCTAATTAAGCCGTCAAGAGGGATAAAGGCCACTCGCAAACGGCGATCGAGAGAGAGAGAGCTCAATTACGGACGTCCGTTATCTTATGTGTTTGTCTTTTGAGTTCTCCATTAAACCTTTAGTTTATATGTCAAGCCGGTTTCTCGCCTCTTCCTTGCCCATGAATATGATCTGTGTTACACTACCCAACAAAACCTTTTTCACATATGCAGTTTATACAGGTGGGTATATATATACAGATAAGTCACAACATTAAAATCACCTGCTATGTAGGTACTCTGTACAGTGTGTATATATATATATATATATATATATATATATATATATACAGTATATATATATACCATAACGTATATAACTTGGGTCAGATATTTTGGGTAGCCTTCCACAAGCTTCTCACAATAAGTTGCTGGAATTTTGGCCCATTCCTCCAGACAGAACTGCTGTAACTGTGTCAGGTTTGAAGGCCTCCTAGCTCGCACATGCTTTTTCAGTTCTACCCACAGATTTTCTATCGGATTGAGACCAGGGCTTTGTGATGACCACTCCAATACTCTGACTTTATTGTCCTTAAGCCATTTTGCCACAACTTTGGAGGTATGCTTGGGGTTATTGTCCATTTGGAAATCCCATTTGCGACCGAGTTTTAACTTCCTGGCTGTTGTCTTGAGATGTTGCTCATAATTTTCCTTCCTCATGATGCCGTCTATTTTGTGAAGTGTACCAGTCCCTCCTGCAGCAAAGAACCCCCACAACATGATGCTGCCACCCCCATGCTTCATGGTTGGGATGGTGTTCTTTGGCTTGAAAGCCTCACCCTTGTTCCTCCAAAAATAACAATGGTCATTATTATTATGGCTGCATGGACCCATGGTGATTATACTTGCGTACTATTGTTTGTACAGATGAACGTGGTACCTTCAAGCATTTGTAAATTGCTCCCAAGGATGAACAAGACTTGTGGAGGTCCGTAATTTCTTTTCTGAGGTCTTGACTGATTTCTTTTGATTTTCCCATGATGTCAAGCAAAGAGGCACTGAGTTTGAAGGTATGCCTTAAAATACATCCACAGGTATACCTCCAATTCAGTACACCACCTATCAGAAGCTAATTGGCTTTTTGTCTAAAGGCTTGACATCAATTTCTGGAATTTTCCAAGCTGCTTAAAGGCACAGTAAACTTAGTGTATGTAAACTTCTGACCGACTGGAATTGTTATATAGTCAATTAAAAGTGAAACAATCTTTCTGGAAACAATTTCTGGAAAAATTACTTGTGTCATACAAAAAGTAGTTGCCAAAACTATAGTTTGCTAATATCAAGTCTGGGAGTGATCAAAAAATTAGTTTTAATGACTTCAACCTAATTGTATGTACACTTCTGACTTTAAATGTAGGTTAATGATACAAAGAATAATTATTCACAATATTCACAATATTGTCCCCACATCACAGGTTTACTCCTAAATGACATTATTTCTGACAGTTGAGTGATTTACAAACGCTTTGTGTTTCTATCAGATGCAAAAACTACAGCTGTGTCAGAATAGGTATATTATGCGTGCAAATACAGTGGAGAAACCATTTTTGTGGAGATGCTCAACCGAAGCACTGTGAATCATTCCAATATTTTTTAAAGCTTGCAATGAAAAGCCTTTCTCAGGCTGTGTGCAAGTTCATGGTTGTTTTCCCCATAATCTCCTCTCTACTCTCCATTGTTTCCACTCTCCATGCCTGTACACGATTTTGACTTAGTTTAAATGATCTACAGCCCAAGTACATGGAGCTTAATGGAGGAACATTAAATAAAACAGATCATCTCATGGGTGCTCTCTGAGCATTGATTGACACCCTCCTTTTGTTTTCTGAGCCAGGCATGGAAAGACCCCAAAACAGACAAAAATAGCAGTAGAAGCAGTGATCCAAAATCTTCCTTTTATCTCACATGTTCATTATATGGGCAAAGAATGTTGAAGATCATAATTACTTCAGCCAATGCAACCATTTTAAATACTCTTAGACTATTAAATCAATAATATAGCATTGGTTCTCAATTATTCTATTCTGTTCCATTCAGTTGGGTGAAATAAAATGCAATTAACCATTTAATTGTGCATAGTAAAGATAGCAACATAAAAAAAAGCTTTTCAACTTTCAAAAGGAGAAACACTTCCCATATTTTTTTGTTGTTGAGGATGCGCATCGAAGTTCAACTTTGTTTCAGATTTTCTCTTCGGAGAAGAGGTTGATGATTCGGCGAGCTGAATTTCCCATGGCTTCCAATTCGCCTGGAATTTGTGCACTGCAGAGATCGCCCCTGGGCACTTCGGCAGATCTACTAAGAGTATATTCTAAAAGAGTATTTTCCACCTAAAAGAGTATATTCCTCATTGCGAGGACATGACCATGGCAACGTTGCGATCGCGGCTCGTTTCGTAGGAAAGCAAGCAACCCCAGCGGCTCCCTGCCCCGGTCCTTCTACCCGAGGGTATGAGGCCAGTGCGCCTATCTAAGCCCTGTATTTTGGAAAGGAGTTCCGCATGCGCTGGTTCCCCGTAGGTAACCTCTTTTGATGCATATCTCCGCTGAAATGTTTCCCTGTTGGTAAACTGCATCTTCCTCGGGCAGAGGTCCCTCTGCCCCAGTCACCATGTTCATAGAGTCTCCTCCCCCATTGGGTAGGACCTACCATGGGACTTCTCCACATGACATACTTCCATGACACTGGTGTCCCAGTCGGTTAAAGATTTCTCTCTTTTTCATGGGAGAAAAAGAAAAGAGGGAAGAGGCATGACTGGGCTAGCCTGTCCCTATCCATCCCTTTTTGTAGGGGACCCCTAGTGTCACTACATTGACACAATGTCGAATGAGTGACAGATAGGGAATGTCCTGGTTACTTCCATAATCTCCGTTCCATGATGGAGGGAACGAGACGTTGTGTCCCTTCTACCACAATGCTGAACTACCCGCTGAAATGGCCAGTATCCGCACTTCGGTTTCACTCGAAGTGCGGATAAATTTTTTTAGTTCCAAAATATTTGGAAACAGACACAGCCACATTACAATTTAAAGAGAAATAAAAAAAAAATACATTCAGCCACTGGCTCAAAATGAGCAGTAATTCATCAACAGTAGATCGTCAGCGATCGCATGTAAAAAAAAATTAATTATTATTAAAATAGTCTTTTTACCTTTTCTATATACTGTAACGTCAGTCAAAATCAATATAACTCATCAATAAACATGATAAAATATCCCAAACAAAGTTCTCCCTACAAGTCATTATACAGAACACATAATGCTCAGCACTGGTCAATAATGTGTTTTTATTAACTTAACTAATTTCAGGAAAACCCAGTTGGGATTTTGTATCTTAAAGGAATATTGCAGGTTCAAAACAAGATAAGCCGACAGCAATTGTGGAATAATGTTGATTACCACAAAAAAAAAAAATTTACTTGACCCTCCTTTTCTTTAAAATCTGTGTTACAGTGAGGCACATACAATGAAAATGATGTCAGGATCTAAATAATGCAATAGGACTTTATTGATAAAGAAATAAATGAAAGCAAACATAAACCACCCCGAAGGAGAAACTCCTAAGTCCAGGGCAGAGCAGACCAGCTGGGCTGGAAACACAGGGATGGAACAAACGAGACAGAACATAACAGGAACTGACTTGGCAGACACCTAATTGGTGAAAAAAAAAAAAACTAGTGAACTAGCACAGGACTGATAACAAAGGGAGGTTAAATAGGGGAGAAAATGATTATGGTAATGAGGGAGAGCGGGTGGAACAGATAACAAGATAACTAAGTAAACGGGGGGGGGGGGGGGGGGGGTAATCACTAAAGACTGAACTGACAGTGCGCATGGCAATTAGGAAACACAATAAAGCCATGTGCACTCATAACACTAGTGTCAGCACCCTGCCACAACTAAAAACAAGACTAACAAAAGTGGCAGGATCCTGACACTAGATACACAATACAAAACAACACAAAACAAACGTGTCAGGTACCAACACTGAAGAAAATACTTAACTAGAGTGTCGGGAATCTGACAAGTGAATGGGGCCAAATTATGAACATTAAATTACTCGCTGTTTCAAAAGTATTGCCACAAGACATAAACAATACGTTTTAACGTGATTTTAGTGTAATAAAATCACTTAGTAATTGTTTCTATGTAAAGTTTTATCCAATTTTACAACTTCACTGCCATGATGATGTAATGTCAACAAACTCTTAAATCCTAATCAATGTACAGCATTTATTACATGTACATCATAATGATGATGTAAACACTTAAACCCTAAAATTACTGTAAAAATTTGTCATTTGCAGTCTGGAGCCCTGAAATTGTCAAATTTCACATGTAGCCTATGTTATGTAAAAAATGTGACATATTACTATGCCTATGAAATTCATGGTAACATTATTGTATTTCAGTGTTTCACTTTTAAGGATATTTTTGTTTACTTTTGCACAATAGAGAAAATTTGATAATGTGTTGGGTTGCCACTTGATGTCAAATGTAAAATCTGGGTCCTGAAGCACAACCAGTTGAGAATCACTGTAAAAGAGCAACCTTTTCTTTACAAACCTATATTGTTTTTCAGCCTGACTGCTTGAGCCAGAAAACATACTCTTTGACTGGCCTTCATTCTACACCCACAAAACATCTGAATAAATGTAATTGCACCTAGACAGGTGTACAACATGCATAATTTCTAAAGGATTAGTCGATGAAATTACAGCTGGCCTCCATCTGTTGTTGATTTCTGGTTTCAGCCCTGGATTTACATTTCTAATATTTTAATAAAACATGCCTAACCTTATTGCTAGCAAGCTTTGAATCATTTGTTGGTGCCTGGATGCTGATTTGCTTTTTTAATGGGAGGAAATTTATATAACATTATGTGAGGAAGTACTTCTAAGGTTTGTTGACATTTTTATATCTGTCTTAGCGTTTAGAAAATAGGGTGTTGCTATTCGGTTGCTGAAGTATTCTGAGTGATTGTTAGCACATTGCTGTAATGTTGCTAGGGCATTGCAAGGTGGTTGCTAACCCAGAGTACCGGTATGATCAATACTGTTGTTTGCCTTAGTAAGCACCACTAAATAACTAGATAATCAACCCCCAGCATAACTACAACATTACTAGGTCATCTAAGAAATATTTGACCAATCAAATATGATCTAAATATACTATTAAAATCATACAATATACAGTATACGATACAAATACAGTATATGTAATATCATGACCATATGACACACTACGTAATAATGCACTAGTTAAGGATAAATATACTGTGCATACAATAACTGAATGTAGAGTAAGCAAGGTGATTACAATATTTGCAGTAAACTGTTTGATATTAAGACAGTTTGCCAGCTGTGCTACCTTAATCAGTGAAAAGAAAACTCAAATGACATTGTAAATCGTGACTGACCCTTCACCTCATAATAATGACCACAGTCGTCATAAAATAAACTGTAAAATTACTATAATTTTTTTCACTGCTTATAGCTTTGACCAGCAACTGTGCAGTTGCACATTTGGAGGAAGATTTTCTCCACGTATATTTCTGAGCCAAAGTACTGCTGGCAAATCATTGAAGCTAATGCCTGTACAACTTTACTTTCCAAGTCTAACTGTGTCTAGGCATGCATTTAAGGCCTTGAATCAACGGGTCTCAGATTAACTGTGTGCAGTGCATCCCAGCTTTTTAGTCCATGGCCAGAATTGACAGTCTAAAAATACCACCACAAAACCCCTTCTGAACTGTATCTACATTCTGCACATCCCTACCCTCAATCCACTCCTGCGCTTCAGCCAAAATGAAAATGAGCATAATTAGATCCCATGAGCTAGAGAGCATTAGACAGAGCAGCAGTACTGGCACGGACAGCAGTATCTTCCTGGTGTTGGGCCGTCAATGTCACCCGGCATGCCAAAGGCTGCAGTTAGCACTCGTTTGGAAAACCTGCACTAGATGACTTTCTTAACATGCAGTATCACTCACAATTCAATTTCCTGTAGTTATCAGGAAAAACAGCCCCATATTTTCCTGTATGGTTTGCAGCAATGAGAAAATATAGTGATGGTCATCAACATGCACTCAGCAGCATGTCTGGCTCTAGCATCGTAGACATTTTAGGGGGCCACATGATGAACACAATATCTTATATTTTATATATTTCATTATTTTTTCATTAATATTATAATTATTATTATTATTTGCATGTTTTCATTAGCCAAAGGTACCTGCAGTGAGAGCCATAAGGGGCCAGAAAAAGAAAAAACACAAATCATATTCTGCTTTAGTGGGGAAAGACAGAAATCTCCAAAATTTTGACTTTGCTTATGTTTCAAATAGCCAATAAAATATGACAAATGGTATCTTAAATTTAGTTTCTTTAGCTGTAATTAGGCTTACAAACTGTATTTTTATGTTGCTCCAGCTAATGCACCTTGACATTCTAGAGCAATACCATCTTGAGCAAGCAGGCTGTGGCTGACTCTGATGCATAGAAACGTGTGGTGATGGGAGAGCAAGCAGATGAAAAGACAGAAAGTCAAAGGGAAAGTACAGAGTGTGACACAGGAGACAACAGCAGTGAGCACAAGAAAGATAGAGACAGAAAGCAAGAGCTGTTTCCACAGTCTTTGAACCAACAGGTATGAGTGTCTGCTGTACTCTCCTCACTAGATAACTGGATTGAAAATACATGTGCTGAAAAAGTCATTGTTAAGGGTTAAATGAGTTGTATAGGTTTTCTTGGGACAGTTTAATAATTTGTCCTGTAAAACCAACATGATAAGTGTATGAAAGGGAAAAACAGAGTTATTGGGTATGGGGGTATGTATTGAGCATTGGCTTATTGCACTGAATTACATTACTAATATTGCTTCATGTATCACCATAGATCCAAATCAAGAGCAGAGGGCCCAAAACAACCACAATAAAGCTCTTCAGGGTCTCGACAGTCTGAGAATTGTAACCCATGTTCCATCTGAGTACAAATTTGTGGCAATGACATTTTCTATAAATGTATATAACACTCATGGAGCATTTTAATATTTTTAGCAAACAAAAGTGTCAAATAGGGGTGTGTGGCGAAGCCATTATCTGTATTTGTATCTGTATCTGTTCATTTGACAAAATTATCTTTATCTGTCTCTGTATTCGGAAAGAACCAGGTGTGGGTGGGGCTTAAACTGGAAGTGCATCAAAGTTTTTAAATGTTACTCTTACATGTATAGTTTATATGAATAAAATATGACTTGTATATGCCTTTTCATATTGATAGCCTAATAAAAATAATGTAGAATAATAATAATAATAATAATAATAATAATAATAATGCCCTGTGATGGACTGGCCACCTGTCCAGGGTGTTTCCCTGTCTTTGGCCCAAGACAGCTGGGAAAGGCTCCAGCACTAACCACAACCCTGCATAAGACAAGTAGCTAGAGAAGATGCATAATAATTTAATAATAGTTAACAATAATAGTTTCTACAGGTATTTATGATATTTACATCTGCATGAAACAGAAATTTCATTTGTCTGTGCAAGTATAACAACATTATTCTGGAGGCAAGAGGTGTCAAGCAAAATGTTAAATGTCAAACACACATTTTACAGTGAATAATAAATACAGATTCAAACATTAAAAGAAATGAAAATAAAATCAATATACTAGAAAATCATGTGAAAGTCCCAGAAATCTATCAGGAATTTTTACAAAAGGACACAATTATTTTGTTAAATAATATGAATATTAATATGAATAATAATAATAATGTTACATTTATATAGTGCCTTTTCAGTGCTCAAGAACACGTAAAATTCTCAAATTTAGCACAGTTTAAAGAAGAAGAAAAAAGTATGTTTCAGGTTCTTCATTTAACATAAGCAGGAATATTCCTAATAGATGAATACTCTACAGAGTATTTAAACCTTTATGGAGCATTTTAACTTTATTTTGGAAAGTCTTAACCAGATGTGGATATAAATGTGGTCAACTTTTAAAGACAAATAGAATCATTATGAAATAACTCCGAATCATCACTTCAGGTCAGTAATGAACTTTGTGCTCAGATTTAGGCTATAAATGAATACATGGGAATCCCGTGTGTAATGTTATATATTAACATAGACATTTCAAGAAGTGGAAAGTGTATATGATGACATAGCTTAGTTAATATTACACTTGACAAGCTCCAGATGTAATGTCAATTACAATTAATAACAATTAATAGAGACCCACAAATAGAGTCAATGTGCACGCCCATCCGATCTGAAATCACACCGTGCGCGTTTTCATTCATAAAGTTTACACTTTAGATGTATTGTCTGTGTATATTCCTAAAGTCGTTGTAATTTTGGATATGCTTATTTGAAATGTTGCTTTATATTTTTGCTTCTTGGATAAACAGTCAAACTAATATTTTTATATTATTTGGATGAATCCTTTATTTGTTTTTAAGTAATTATTTGTGCCTTTCCGAATAAGGTATTCTAATGCTTTAATGCTTTTGGGAGCCACATTGCCAATACCAAAATGAATAGACTCACATATTTACATTGATAAGTGATAACAGTGCTTCCATACTCTTGAAAGGCACAAACCGCCACTAAATCCAATACTTTTTCTTCATAACTATAGTAGGCCTATGCCTTTAACAGTGAGCAATCGTAATATGTTTTATTAAACAACAGTTTGGCCCCACCATCTGATTGGCTGAAAGGTGTTCCAAATGACTAAGTTCAGACATGAAGCTCTGAAATGTGCAAGCTGATAGGTCATCTGATGACAAGCCAGTCGGCGCACATGGTGTAAGCGGATAGCCAATCAACTTGCTTGCTCTCACTTTGCCAAACATTTAAATTAGCTCTGTTTGAAAGTTTCACTATGCAATAGTTTTCTCTGAAACCCTCCACCTCCCCAGCACCACTTGACTAGCTCTGCTACAAGGGGATTGTATTTATGACTAGTTGTGCAACAGCATGTCATACCTGCTTGATGCAGCATGTCTTTTGTTGTTATCCTTGTGTTGCAGCAGAAGCATGTTCACATGCTTATCTTATTATGTCTTTGCATGTTCTAGCAGAAGCAAGTCTCCGTACTTGCTCTGCAGCAGCAGCAGCATAGCAGATCTAGTCCACAAAGACCAATATCCTATAACTGGATGTCCTATGTCATACCCACAATAACTAAATCTTTCAGGAAGTATTCATGGCAGAACTGTACATAATTGTATTATCATGCTGATATCCTGAACCAACAATAGCCAGGTACTTTGTTGCATTAAGACGAGTCACATGTGGGGAACTACTATTTTTGGTGAAGAGATTGTAAAATTATGCTTCTGCGTTTTTTGTAACATTATTTGCGGTAGTACACTCTCATGATCTTCTCATCTAAATTAACTCTGCACCTGCCATTTTTATTTGAGAGAATAAATTATGGGATTAACTTGTTCATGTGCATAACATAGTTAAACAGTAGTGTAGTGGTAGCATATTCAATTATATGCCAATAGAGTAAATGTTCTAGAGTTGAATGATCATTTTAACTTTTATTGCGTTAAATAATGATTCTTTGACAGATCACGTAAATTCTGTAACACTGTAACTTTTTTGCCACTGTTCAACTGCATATTTTTGACAATCAACCATGCTACACCCTTAGCCACCCCAAGATTTTCACTAGCCCCTTATGGCCACCCAATTAAAAATTTCCTGGAGGCACTGTTGTAGCTTGCTATTGATTCCATGGTGCAACATCATCAGCAGGGTTTTCAGGGCAGGTATCCCAGTAAACAAGCCTTTAAGTAGTATACAACATCATGTAGAGCTTTTTCCCTTGCACTCAGTATGTCTTGTCTTGAGCAATGCATGGCATATGCCCTGATATATTCAAGCAGCCCAGTGAAACAGAAGCTTTTAAATAAAATCAATGTTCTCTTCTGTACTGGCAAAAAGCCAAACGTTCCATATAGCATACAAATCTGGTAAACTTTCAGCTGTGAAAATAAAGTGTGTTTAAAGAACGTCCCATCTGGGGTTCTCGTACATACATGGTGTTGATCATAATTTGCATCCCGGCGTCTGTGATAATGGGATAGCTAGCAAACTGTGTGCACACACAAATGTACACTGACTTCCTCCAGTTCCTCACACTAGCAGCAAGTGTTAACTAACTGAATTTTGATTTAAATAAAGGACAGATATTTATTGTGAGAAATCATGCAGCTTGACTATGAAATAGTGCCTCCGAAGTGTTGCGTTTCCATTGTGGTCCCTTTGGGACACATAAAAGCAGTTTTCTGCAAGATTTGATCAATTTATTAATTATGCATTCCTTCACTTATCATTTTGAGCAGGTTCAGGGGAAACACAAACAAAGCTACTGTAATCAATGGCAATTACTGTAATTGTAAAGGGTTTCATACTAAAATTGGTGTCTTTAACATGAGCGACCCTACTGCCAACTATAAAATAACATTCAAAACATTGAGACAAGCTCAATTAACAACATATATCGCCTTTTGGTACATCAGGGGATATTTTTAATTGCAAATCAAAAGAATATAATAAACATTTAATTATCCAGCTTTAAAGAAATTCATATAGATTTATATAGATTCCATAAAGAATTAGAATATGTATGCAAACCCAATACTGAAACAAGTAACTCTGCCTGAGGTAAAAAATGGAAAAGTATCAAATAAATCATGAGTATCAAATAGAAATATTAAGTTTGGTTGCATTGGTGAAAAGTGACATCTGTCTTCTCATGTAATATATGTCAAATCAGATTCTGTGATGGTTTTATACTTCTGTTTTATACATATTCCAAGCCTTTGGAGAATCACAGACATGACAAGAACTGAACACACTTTTAATAGGATAGAACATTTTCTATTTAAATTGCTTTTGCCGTGCTTAATTTTCAATCTCCATTATCAACACAGATCGTATTTTTAAAAAAAAGGAAATTATGAATGTCTGACAGATTAAAGTTGCATGATATAATATGAGGTTCTGTCAAATGTATAATAGCTGAAGTCTATTTGAGCAGGTAATTAAGCAGGTAGGACTTAGACACTTCAAAAATATTGAAGCTAGTGGCTTTACTATTAGCTTTAAACATTAAACATTATTTTCGGAATGACATACTCCCATATCATAGTACTATTACTATTGCTGCAGTATATAATTTGTATACTGAGCACATTTTATATATGCATAGAATACCCGGATGACATCTAAAATGAGCAGCATACAACAGAGCTTAAAGCTGCTGCAAGTGATTTTTCATGTATGCAAAAAATTTAAATATCCAACTCCCTTAAAGATATTAATGAAATTAATGTCCTGAGATATCTTACCCATCTCTGTGACAGCTGTAGACTAATGTGTTCTCGGTTGATGCATTTCACCTCTCAATAATTTTGCTCGTTCTCATGGTATTGTATTTGAAGCAGATCATTGAAAGGCAATAATTCATAATGTTTGTCAACTGAGGGCACTATTGTGCCACTGTTGAATTTGACAGTCACAAGAACAAAAAATGTTGCTCTTTTGCTTGGTTTTGGTCTCAAAATTAGCTTTGGAGGGCAGGGATTTGGAATGAGGGGGCATGGATAATTCATCAGCTCAGTCACATGAAAGCTTCAGAATGCTAAAAATCACTTACAGCACCTTTAATGCATGCTGTACTGTATTTGATAAAGCAATGCAAATTGGCTTAACCTTCCATTTCTAGTGTTTTGGACGAAGCGGAATATCAGTCATGACTTTAAACAGCTCTTTCTTGATTAGATTATTTGATTGGGCTGCCAAATGTTAAGATATATTTAAACCAATCTGGATTAAAAATGCTAAATTGCCATTTTTATTTCCAAGATGATAACTTGCCACACTCGTTGAATTAAACATGTAATGTGATGAGGTGTTCTGACAACAATGTAGCATATATCTGTTTACAACTATTACCATGGAATAATGCCTAAAGTTTCACATCCTATTTTTATTTATTTTTTAATAGTAGGTGGTATACAGTTTATACTGTCTAGTATTCAGAAAGTAGTAAACTAGTATTAAATTCTGAACATGACCATGGTCATTATCGCATAGTCAAACAAAGTAGGCTTTGAAAGAGTGAAAATAAAAATTTAAGTTGCTCTATAAATAGTTGTTTTGGTAAGGAATTTGTGGCATGTAGGGTTTTATGTGACCTAAAAAAGGAGGATCAAAGGAATTTTGTTCATGGATTGAAAGTGTTCAATATTTCATGGTGGAATAATGCTGTCTTGAAAGTAGAGGCTTACGGTGGCAGGTGAAATCTGTGCAGTGTTGAAAAGAGTGCCGTCGTACAGCTGTCATAATGTTGCTTCTAAGATTAAATGTATACATAGCATTGTTTTTGATGCCATGTACACATGAAAGACAGACAGACAGACAGACAGACAGACACTAAGGGTAAAATCACAAATGTGTTATGTCTGCCTCCCAACCTCCCTCCCCGCCTTCATCTACAGCCATTAGATATTTATTTGAAGATATGATCTTTTTAACTTTATATTTTAAGATATTTTGCTAATTTATTTTGGTTACATGTTGTGCAATCTATGCATTTTCTTGGCCAAATAAAATGTTGAGTCAATTTGACATGGCTCAAATAGATCTGGTCTATTTCTTTCTTTGTGCCTCTCCTTATACATATAATTATGCATTATAGTGCATTATTACTGCAACTCATTTAGATGAACTTAAGCTATCGGAAGGCTCTCTAATTATAAAGAATAGTGCTCATTTTGACTTGGAAACTTCACCAGTAACACACAGACAGAGCTTGATATGGGCACATTTTCAATTAAGGAACCAGCAGGGTAAATCAACCCCTTATTACATTACATTGTAGGATACATTTGCTGATCGTAATTGAGGGAGCAGATTTTAAGCAGAGCTGACAGTCTGTTAGTAGTCTGTAAGACAGTCTGTAAATCCTCACTGATTGTTTATTTTATGTTAATTTTTATCAGAACGAGATATAAAGGTATGTTACAGTGACTTTTTCCAAAATAAGTTTTCCCATCCCATCCAACAGAGCATAGTCGTAGATGCTGAGAAGAGACCAAAATAATATCAAAACATAAAATACAGTACATATATATACATTGCCGGCCAAAAGTTTGGAATAATGTACAGATTTTGCTGTTAAATTTTACTTATGAAAAAATAGCACCATCACTATTTGAAAAAAGTCCTTTTTTATCAAATCTAGACAGTCCCCATTTCCAGCAGCCATCACTCCAACACCTTATCCTTGAGTAATCATGCTAAATTGCTAACTTGGTTCTAGAAAATCACTTGCCATTATATCAAACACTGCTGAAAGTTATTTGGTTCATTTACTGAAGCTTAACATTGTCTTTGTGTTTGTTTTTGAGTTGCCACTGTATGCAATAGACTGCCATGAATTAAGGTCAATATTAGTTAAAAAATGTCAAAAAAGAAAAAACAGCTTTCTCTAGAAACTCTTCTGTCAATCTTTGTTTTGAGGAATGAAGGCTATTCAATCCTTGAAATTGCCAAAAAACTGAAGGTTTCATACAAATGTGTACACTACAGTCTTCAAAAACAATGGACAACTGGCTCTAACGAGGACAGAAAGAGATGTGGAAGGCCAGATGTACAACTAAACAAGAGGATAAAGTACATCAGAGTCTCTAGTTTGAGAAACAGATGCATCACATGTCCTCAGCTGACAGCTTCATTGAATTCTACCAGCTCAACACCAGTTTCATGTACAACAGTAAAGAGAAGACTCAGGGGTGCAAGTGTTATGGGAAGAATTGCAAAGAAATATTCAATGTTGAAACAGAAAGACAAAAATAAAAGTTTAGAGCAAGAGCAACAGTGGCGTGAAATGTGACCTGAGTATCTGGACAAACTGACAGCTAGAATGCCAAGGATCAGCAGAGCTGTCATTGGTGCACATGGAGGATTTTTGATGAGAACTCTTTGAAGTAGTTTAAGAAGTTCTAAATTTATTTTTCAAATTGTAATAGTAATTTTTCACATTATTAATGTCCTGCCTATACATTGTGATCAGTTGAATGCCACTTAGGTGAATAAAAGTACCACTTTATTCCAAAAATCTGGCCACCAGTGTGTATGTATTTATATATATATATATATATATATATATATATATATTAGTGGTCGAAAGATATGGGGTTTTTAATAGCCGATGCCGATCTCCAGAGAGCAGGGTGGCCAATAGGTCAATACAATGCCGATATATCACACAATTAAATATAGTAAATAACAAACATATAATTGCTAAACAATAATAACAATAAACTCTTATTTAGCACTATAATTACTCAATTTCACACAAAACTAAAAAAAACTAAATTGTATTTTAAATGGTAGATAGCAGTTTCTTCAGATTTCTGTTTAGTCATCACATTTTAGTAATTTATTTGCACATGAAGAAATTGTTAATATATTAGGAAGAAGGAACTAACAGTACACACAGTAGTCCAGCAACCATGGATGGCATGTCCATGTAAGTAAATGCATTTACTCAAAAAATATAGAATCAAACCAATTGTTCATACGGTGCATAGTGAATAAAACATTTACATATGGTGTACGTGAAGCGCTTTTACCTTGGGCTGCATCCGAAAATGTATGCAGCTGACTTGCTATCTTGCTGCCTAATCAGTTAATGCTTAAACGGCATCTTTTTTGAATGAATGGAACTTTTAAGAAATCTGGCCTGCAAACAGTTTGAAAAGCACTTTTCCTGGTTTTGGACACAGCCTTGAAGTTGCGCTCATGCACTCGTGCAGATCTAGCTTGAGCAACAATCTCCTGACAGTTTAAACAGCCTAGATCATCTGCTTGGATTGTTACGGAGTGACCATCATGATTTGTGAGTCAGAGGAACTGTTTATTCTGATCCTGAAGTTTTTGATTCTGGCTAATGTAATACATGCTTCAGAGGAAGATATTAGATGAGCGCAGGAAGGGAAAAAAAACGCTGTGTTTTCGTGAGGTTCGCGAATGACATCTGTTTAAACTAGATATCTGCATATTTGCAAACAATATATAATACAAGTTTTATTGGCATATGCCTTTTATCATTAGAAAAATTACAGTGAACTGTTGAGGATAGACTGTTAGAACATGTGCGTCAGATTAATATTTATTGCATACTGGTTGCATACTGGTCTATTAGTGTAGTAACACAATGCCACATAACAACAAAATTAAACGTGACTGGTTGTTTACATGTCTCAGTTGCTACACATGCATCAGGCAATACTTGTTGGAGGGACAAGATAAGAGAGGGTGGATCTAGATGCAGATTCTTTTAATAATAAACAAATGAAGATGATACAACAAGGAAGGGTATAACTCAGAAGACAAAGTAACAAAACACTACAGCCTTGAAGGGTATTAAGGATAAGAACTGACAAGGAACAACTGAAACTGAGGGGTATATAAACACATGAAGACTAACGAGTAAACTAGGGACAGCTGGAAACAATCAGTGAGAAAATCAGGATAACATTAAAATCTCTGGAAATAGATCAATGACAAAAGGGATTTATATGGTGAAAGAACTCTGGAAGGAAGCAGGGTTTGGCGGTTTGAGAGGAAGGGAACAGGGGTATCAGGAGACCAGGGTGGAACTGGCAGATGGTCAGGAGACCAGGACGAAACTGGCAGAGGGTGGTGGTGGTGAAGACTCAGGTGGAGAAGATACAGTTGGTTCAGAGTTGAGTCTTAGGAGACAGAGCTTCAGGTGGAGTGGGCGGAGCCTCAGAAGGAGCAGGGACTTGAGACTCAGAAGGCGTAGCCGAAGGTGGAGCGGGTGGAGCTGCAGGAGGAGCAGACGTTTGAGCCTCAGGGGGAGAAGCCAGAGGTGGAGCAGGCAGAGAAGGGACTTGAGACTCAGGAGGAGGAGCCAGAGGCGGAGCGGGCAGAGCCGCTGGAGGAGCAGCGATTTGAGTCTCAGGAGGAGGAGCTGGAGGAGGAGCATGCAGAGCAGCAGGAGGTGTAGGGATTTGAGTCCCTGGAGGTGTAGCCACAGGGGGTGGAGTAGTAGGTAGCTCAGGAAGAGTATCAGAAGAGACAGATGGACTCTCGGGAGAAGGAGCGGGTGGAACGGCTGGGGAGAAAGTGGTCTCTGTTGAAAGGAGCTCTGAGACCACTGGAACCAGAGTAGCTTTGCCAGAAAATGTAAATGAGTGGAAATGCTTGTCTGAACTGGGACCATATCTTGAGAGCCGAGCTATCGGACATGAAGTGAAGTGCGATGGCGATAAAGGTAATTTTGTTGTAATCAAAGCACAACGTTTGATTTAGTCTCCGCCACACACGAGTCAGTATTTAGAGCTTGGAACAAAATACAATTTTTAGCTAATTCGCTGCCCAGTAATAGTTTTATTAAATTGGGGAGTGCCAATCCCCCATTTCTTCTTCGGCTCTCAAGAAGCTCTTTACGTATCCTTGGCCTTTTACCCTCCCATAAAAAGGACATCAGTAACTTATTAGTTGAACTGAAAAAGGACTTTGGCAGAAAAATTGGAAGACTGAAATAAATACAATAATCTTGGGCAGCACATTCATTTTAACACAATTAATTTTGTCTGCCACAGAAAGATGTCTAGTCCAGCTTTGGAGATCAGATTCAAGTTTTATAAGTATAGGATTATAATTGGCTTTGAACAGACTATGAATATGAAGAATATGAACAGGTGATATTAATTCTTAAATATTTAAATCCTGATTTTGATATGCAAAAGGGAAAGTCTGTGTCCATGATCTGATCTGCCTTCTTATGATTAATAGGGAAACATACTTTTTGATAAATTAAGTTTATAGCCTGAAAAACTCCCTTAATCAACCAGTATTTTTACGTTATCTGATCCATATACTGGATCAGATAAAAATATTAAAAGATCATCAACTCCCATAATGCATAATACTAATACTGCTGATAGTAATTTATAATCTAAGCATTGATGATGTCACGATTCCCTGTTGTCAGCCTTGTGCTTTTCCCTCACTTTCACCATAAACTACGTTTCCCACATTTCCCGGCCCTAATCACTCCCTCATCATCCCCACCTGTCTGTCATTCCCTCGTTTAGTTCTATGTGTATATAAGCCCTGTTGTTTTGTCAGTCCTTTGTCGATCGTTGAATGTTGTTCCTGCCTGTCACCGTGTTCCAGCCTCTTCCCCTCGTGGTTATTTTATAGTGTTTTCCCATCGTGGATATTTCTTGGTTGCAGTGTTTTCCTTTGTTTTATGTCTAATAAAGAAGCTGCATTTAGATCCTCACTCTCCGGCTGCTCATTCGTAACAGAACGATCGACCACAATGGATCTAGCAGCATTTGTTATGGAGCTGACCCAGGCAGATCTAACCATTCGGGAGTTCACCCACTACTTCTCCCGCGTAGCTGGTTTCACCGGCTGGGATGACAAGACCCTGAAGTCAGCTTACAGAACCGGTCTACCCATACACCGATGGTGGGAGTTGCCTGAGATAGGTAACTACACCTGGCAGGAATATGTGGAGCTCATCCTGGAGACGTACGCTGCGGAGGAGCCTCCTCTCTCGATTCCGGGTTGGGCTTCTGGGTATTCCGCGCCTGCCACGGCCAACGAGCCAACGCCCACGCCTGCCACGGCTAACGAGCCAACGCCCACGCCTGCCACGGCCAACGAGCTGGAAGCCTCGTCCGTCCCAGAGCCGGCGTTGCCAGCCTCGTCCGCTCCAGAGCCAGCTTTGCCAGCCTCCTCTGCCAGGAAAAGGAGGAGAAGAGGAGGGGCTTCTGCTCACCAGTCTCCGTCCTCCATGGCCAAGTCCTCAGAGCCAGAGCCAGCGCCTGTAGCCTCGACCGTCCAAGAGCCAGAGCCAGCGCCTGTAGCCTCGACCGTCCATGAGCCAGAGCCAGCGCCTGTAGCCTCGACCGTCCAAGAGCCAGCGCCTGTAGCCTCGACCGTCCAAGAGCCAGAGCCAGAGCCAGAGCCAGCGCCTGTAGCCTCGACCGTCCAAGAGCCAGAGCCAGCGCCTGTAGCCTCGACCGTCCAAGAGCCAGAGCCAGCGCCTGTAGCCTCGACCGTCCAAGAGCCAGAGCCAGCGCCTGTAGCCTCGACCGTCCAAGAGCTAGAGCCAGCGCCTGTAGCCTCGACCGTCCAAGAGCCGGCCCTTCTTGAGCCTCCAGAGCTTTCCAGAGCTCCGCCTCCAGAGCTTTCCAGAGCTCCGCCTCCAGAGCTTTCCAGAGCTCCGCCTCCAGAGCTTTCCAGAGCTCCGCCTCCAGAGCCACCCAGCGCTCCGCCTCCCGAGCCACCCAGCGCTCCGCCTCCCGAGCCACCCAGCGCTCCGCCTCTCGAGCCTCCCAGAGCTCCGCCTCTCGAGCTTTCCAGTGCTCCGCCTCTCGAGCTTTCCAGTGCTCCGCCTCTCGAGCTTCCCAGAGCTCCGCCACCCAGGGCTCCGCCTCTCGAGCCACCCAGGGCTCCGCCTCTCGAGCCACCCAGGGCTCCGCCTCTCGAGCCACCCAGTGCTCCGCCTCTCGAGCCACCCAGTGCTCCGCCTCTCGAGCCACCCAGTGCTCCGCCTATCAAGACACCCAGTGCTCCGCCTCTCGAGCCACCCAGTGCTCCGCCTCCCGAGCTTCCCAGTGCTCAGCTTCCCTGTGCTCAGATTCCCAGAGCTCCGCCTCCCGAGCCTCCCAGTGCTCCGCTTCCCAGGGCTCCGCCTCCCGAGCTTCCCAGAGCTCCGCCTCCCGAGCTTCCCAGAGCTCCGCCTTCCGAGCTTCCAAGGACTCCGCCTTCTGAACCTTCCTTGGCTCCGCCTACCATGGCACCGCCCCTGGAGTCCTCCTCGGCTCCTCCCTGGCCTTCTGACCCTGTCTCGTGGCCTCCCCTCAGGCCTTCTGACCCAGTCCTGTGGCCTTCTCCTTGGCCTCCTGACCCTGTCCCAGTCCTGTGGCCCTCTCCTTGGCCTCCTGACCCTGTCCTGTGGCCCTCTCCTTGGCCTCCTGACCCTGTCCTGTGGCCTCCTCCCTGGCCTTCTGACCCTGTCTCGTGGCCTCCTCTTAGGCTTTCTGACCCAGTCCTGTGGCATTCTCCTAAACCTCCTGACCCTATCCTAGCCCTGTGGCCTTCCTCTAGGCCTCCTGACCCTGCCCTAGCCCAGTGGCCATCCCCTGACCCGGTCCATGCTCTATGGCCGCCTCCCTGGCCACCTGACCCACGGCCATTTCCCTGGCCTCCTGACCCTGTCCCTGCCCTATCTGTCTCCTTGCCACCCCCCCGTTCTGTCATAGTCTTGTCCCTCTGTGCCCCTTGTGTCCCCTTGGACTGCCTGTTTGCCCCTTGTGCCCTCTTGGACTGCCTGTTTGCCCCTTGTCTGCTCGCCCCGAGCCCCTCCCTCACCCCTTGGACAATTGTTTTTTTTGTTTTGTTTGTTCTTATTTTTTCTTTGAGGAGCGTCTGGAAGCCGCTCCTTTGAGGGGGGGTTATGTTACGATTCCCTGTTGTCAGCCTTGTGCTTTTCCCTCACTTTCACCATAAACTACGTTTCCCACATTTCCCGGCCCTAATCACTCCCTCATCATCCCCACCTGTCTGTCATTCCCTCGTTTAGTTCTATGTGTATATAAGCCCTGTTGTTTTGTCAGTCCTTTGTCGATCGTTGAATGTTGTTCCTGCCTGTCACCGTGTTCCAGCCTCTTCCCCTCGTGGTTATTTTATAGTGTTTTCCCATCGTGGATATTTCTTGGTTGCAGTGTTTTCCTTTGTTTTATGTCTAATAAAGAAGCTGCATTTAGATCCTCACTCTCCGGCTGCTCATTCGTAACAGATGACAAGGGCTCTGTAGCCAAGATAAATAACTGAGGGCTCAGGGGATAGCCTTGCCTTGTACCCCTGAACAAAGTGAAGTAGTGTGAGCAGACCTTATTTGTGACTACAGCTGGATGGGAATAAAGCAAGCAAATCCAGGTAATACATTTTTGACCAAATCCAAGTTTACCTAATATCGCATATAAATAATTCCCCTCAATCCTGTTGAAAGCTTTCTCTGCATCTTCAAATAATGACCTCAGTGTTATCTTCCGACACATGAGAATGTACGACATTAGGAAGTTTACAAATATTAATAAAAGAATGACACTCCTTAACAAATCTTGCCTAGTCACTTGAGATAATATCTAGAATTATGTTTTCTACTCTGAAAGCCAAGATTTAAGATAATATTTTAACATCTACATTTAAAATAAATTGGCCTATATGAACTACAATCTAGTGCAACTTTACCTGGCTTCAGGAGAACTGCAATAAGAGCCTGCGTGAGGCTTGGTGGTAACCTCGACTGTTCAAGGGAGTGATTGAACATACTAAGTAGCAGTGGAGCCAATTGTGAAGTTTAGGTAGAACTCGACAGGAAAACCATCTGGCGTTTGGGCCTTTCTGCACTGCATAGCCTTAATTGATTCCTCTATTTACTGAAGCTGGAAATGTTGTTCTAAATTTGTCCTCTTTTCTTCTTCAATTGTGGGGATGCTCATGTTAGCCAGGAATGCAGACACAATGTCCTCATGTGGAAATTCTGAAATGTATAAATCTGAATAATATTTTTGGAATGTAGAATTAATTTCTTGTGGATCTACTGTAACTTCTTTAGAAATTTTTCTATTCTTGGGTATAAGTTGTACGATTTTCTTTCCCCTTTTCAACTGTTGGGCAAGGACGTGGCATGCTTTTTCACCATGTTCATAGAACATAGCTTGTGAATTTAATACGTCCCTCTCAGTTTTTTCTGTTAATAGTAAATCATATTGTGGTTTACGGCTCAATTGTTATTTGGATAACTTTGGAGTTGTGGCATATTGTTGATAGTTTTTGAATGGAGTCAATACATTTTTCCTGTTCTTGTTTCTTTACTTTATTGCATAAAGCTTTATATGATGTAATTTCTCCCCTTATTACAACCTTGAATGTCTCCCACAATAATTATGGTGAAATCAAATCTATTGCTCTAGCTCTATCGCTGCCTCTGGTGTTGGCACTCCCCACGCAGGAACAGCGCTTGTGGATGGGTCATTCTCTCACTGCGAGGGCATGATTTTGACAACGTAGCGGTCAAGGCTTTCCCTCGTAAGACTCGGTGCTCCTACCCATGGGTATGAGGTGGGGTAAGTTAGCGCTGGGGGCGATTTGGGGACTTCAATGGGAGCTTCTCTGCCAGGAAATGCTCGTTTGGCCCAGTGAGTTCCGCAATGTGACTGCCAGCTCGTCTCAGAATGACTTTGCAGTCACGTTCGTAGCTTGCGAAGTGGTTGAGCATTCGATCACAGCATCGGAGAGTGGGTTGGTTCAGTCTGTCGCCATGCGCAGCTGATGGCCATGCTTGCCCACACTGCTACAAGCGTTAGTTTGTAGTGGAATCCCCCGCTTCCCCCTGAACTCTCGCAGTGCGATGATTGGTCCCGGGGCTCTGAGCAGCACTTAGGGCCGCCCCCAGCCCTCGTACCTTTCTTCCCGTATGTGTATGTTGAGCTCACACGATCATGGTGGGCACCTTTTACTGCCTGGACCTGGTTTGCGGGCTCATCCTCTCTCACTACCCTCGACTGTGGGGCTGCCAGGGGGTGCTCTGCGACTCCCCAGGTTGGTAAGGCGATCACGGAGTCTCCTGTCCAGGCCCCATGGGTTTATGTCGTCACTCATGATGGAGCCTACAGTGCCACTGGACAGGCCGCCTCCGCCCAGCATGCCATGGATCTCCTGCAAGTGCACCAAGCCGAGGCACTCAAAGAAATTCACAAGGTTAGTTCTTACCCGAGATTGATGCAGGAACTGCGCTCGGTGACCGATCTCGCCCTCCGAGCGATGATGGTCACGCCGTGGTCTCTCGGGCAGATGATGTCCACCTTATTGGTCCAGGAGTGCCACCTTTGGCCCAACTTGGTCGAACAAAGTTGGCCTATTCGGCAGCACCATAGAGGATTTCACCCAGCAATCCTCAGTGGTTAAAAGGCAGATGTGGACCATACAACACATCCTGCCCTGGTGTGACGCAATGTCTCGCACCCCTGTCTGTTTGTCTGCCAAGGGTGTCCCCCTGCGGCAGCAACACTGGCTCCCCCACAGCCCGTCCCAGTAGACTGGCCCCAGCGTCGAGCCACCCGCAGAAAGCAGATGCCACCCGTCTCATGGCCTGTCGCCAAGAACGCAAGAAGTCTTCAAAGTGTTCCCAGAGATGGGCAGGACTCACCTGTCGTCTCCACCTCTGGAGTCAGCTGTGGCTCAAGTCGCTGTGAGCCACTAACATCCCGGGCTACATCAACAGCACAGCGAACACGCTGTCGCGGCAGGTCAATCTCAGGAGAGAGTGGAGATTCCATCCTCAGGCAGTCCAGCTGATCTGGAGTCGATTCGGCAAAGCACAGGTAGACCTGTTCGCATCCCCAGAATCCTCCCACTGTCCGCTGAGGCAAGAGTGCGTTTTCCCCCAGCAAGCTTACTTGCACAGGTGTTGTCCAATGTATCGGACCTCATGCTCCTTGCGAGATGTCTGGGCTCCCAAGGGTGACCCCTAGTGTCAACTTATCAACACAACATCTCATTCCCTCGATCAGGGAATGGAGGTTACATCAGTAACCGTGACATTTTCTTGTGTTCAGGAAGGCAATATGGGTGGCTAGGAACCCCCCAGGGTGGTCTTGATATAGTGTTCTATGAGGTTAGTGCGACTGAGGAGAGGCAAGAACACCCACAAATTCTGCTTGAAACTAGTTCACGTCTGTGAGCTGCGATGGCGAGACGTGGTCTCTACACAGGACTGAATTAATTTGGTTTGAGAGTCACCTCCGGCTCAAGCTCTGCCCTCTCCGGAACTACCATCGCCAAGGCCACAGAGACTGCCTCCCTCCATGATTTTAGGAGGTTGAGGTGGTAAATGTGGTGTGGCTTGCCCCTGTATGTTTGCCTAACCTCATAATTGGGATCTGCAACTTACCGTATGACCTCAAATGGCCCTTGCCACTTGCATAGTAATTTAGAGCTTGAGGTGGGTAGTAATACAAGCACTTTATTTCCAGGTGCGAATTCCCTTAGACGAGTCAGTCGACTTTGACGTTCCTTAGCTTGGAGCAAATTCTCCTGTGTTAATTGACCCAAAGTGTGGAGTTTTGATTTAAGATCAAGAACGTACTGAATAATTTTTTTCTGTTTGAAGGTACCTCTTCCCTAGCTTTCCACATTACGTTGACCGTGCTGCGTGGTCAATGCCCATACAGCAGCTCGAATGGGGAAAACCCTGCGGAGGCTTGTGGGACCTTTCGCACTACAAATAACAGGGGTTTGAGCAACGTATTCCAATTTCTAGCGTCCTCGTGTATGAACTTACGAATCATATTTTTTAAGGTTTTATTAAATCGTTCCACCAACCCATCTGTTGGTAAACACTGGTGTGAATCGATTTAATACCTGACACTTTGTACAGTTCGCATAGTGTTCGTGACATAAATGGAGTTCCTACTGTAGTCCCCACTTGGGTGATAATTCTGAAGAGTGCCTCCGCAATACTTCATATTGAGATGTTGTGTAGTGGCACTGCTTCCAGATTTCACGTCATATAGTCCACCAGAACTAATACAAAGAGATGCCCATATTCTAATGGCCCGACAAGATCCATGCCAGTTCTTTCAAAGGGGACCTCGATTAGCATTAGAGGGCACAATGGTGCTTTTGGGGTGGCCGGTGGATTCACCAACTGACGTTCACGGCATGCCGCACACCACTTGCGAAAGTCCCCATGAATGCCCAGCCAAAATCATTATTTGGTTAAGCGTTTTCTCATGACCTAAATGGCCAGCCATTGGATTATGGTGAGCTACCTGCAAGAGGGTTTCTTGACTGCTTTTTGGTACTAATAATTGGGTTCTATTTTCTATTGTTTGCATGTCTTGCATCACTCAATACAACCAATCTTTAATAATTACAAAATATGGGTATGTGAGTGCGACGTCAGGCTGTATTTGTTGACCATGGATGACTCTCACTTGGTCAAACGCATGTTTGAGGGAGCCCTGAGGACAGGAATTCCCTCTCTTGTCATCTTGACAAGGAGCAGACATATACAGCACTGGCTCCACCTCCCCAGCCATGGCATCGCACGTCACACACCGAGACAACATTTTACAGGACCCATCCAAACATATTTCCCTTAATAAATTCCTAAAATCAGGCCAATTTATTCACAAAATCAGTGGATGGTTGAGGCGGGAATTAACCATGGCACCTACTCTATACTTTTCCCCCTTAAATAGTATCTCAATGGTAACCACCGGATACATGTGAACCCGTGCACACACCGTACACTCACCCGTTTATTCATACCTAATCCCCCACCTTTATACTGTATATATATATATATATATATATATATATATATGCATATGTTGTATGTATTTAATATATTACATATAATATTGTGTCCAGTGGATCCATGAAAATGTTGTGATTCGTTCCTACAATACACAATTCAGTTTTATGAACTAAAGAACCTTAAGACACCCATCCAGGTACTGAATAAGTTCAACCCAGGCTTAGCTTCAGCCAGTAACAAGTTGAAAGCTGCACAATGATAAGCTGCTGGCAATTATGTTCTAATAAATTACATGCATTTATTTATTTGCTCATTAAGCAATTTATTTATATGCTTCTCAGGTCTTTTAATGTCCATGCAAACTATTTGCAATAAGTATTTCTCACATCTTTTAAATGTTGTTCCTTTGCCTTCAGTTGCTCATCTCATCCATAGTGTGCACAACAAAGGAAAAACCTTTGTATGTATCAGTGTATGCTTTTCACATACCTGTGTTACTGAAAAAACATTCATCAAGTAAAGCTGACAAGTTTACATGTAAAAAACCTTACATTTACATTAAACTTGTTGAGTAACATGGATAATTGAAGATTTTGTAAGACTACAGTAAAAGTTAACGTCTTTGACTAAAAGCTTATAGTATCTTGCAACGTGTCCCATCAAATGCTCTGACATGAGATCAGAATAGTCGAGAAGGAAGGACCTGTTGAAACCTAACATTATAGCTATTAGGACACCTAAAATTATGGCAGTGGATCTTATTCCTTCTTATTTGTTAAATACTGGCTGGAATATTTCATGTATTTTGTATTTTCATGTCTTCTAATTTTTTAAAACAAGTTGCAATTACATTTATAGTGTTCAAATTAAATAGGTATATGAATCACACGAAAATGTATCTGGTCATATTTACCCCAAATCAAAAGGAAAAAATAAATAAATAGGAAAATTTAATTTTGCTGAAATAAAAGGATATTTAATAAATGACTGTTTGATTTTAATTATATATACACTACCGTTCAAAAGTTTGGGGTCACATTGAAATGTCCTTATTTTTGAAGGAAAAGCACTGTACTTTTCAATGAAGACAACTTTAAACTAGTCTTAACTTTGAAGAAATACACTCTATACATTGCTAATGTGGTAAATGACTATTCTAGCTGCAAATGTCTGGTTTTTGGTGCAATATGTACATAGGTGTATAGAGGCCCATTTCCAGCAACTATCACTCCAGTGTTCTAATGGTACAATGTGTTTGCTCATTGGCTCAGAAGGCTAATTGATGATTAGAAAACCCATGTGCAATCATGTTCACACATCTGAAAACAGTTTAGGTCGTTACAGAAGCTACAAAACTGACCTTCCTTTGAGCAGATTGCGTTTCTGGAGCATCACATTTGTGGGGTCAATTAAACGCTCAAAATGGCCAAGAAAAGAGAACTTTCATCTGAAACTCGACAGTCTATTCTTGTCCTTAGAAATGAAGGCTATTCCATGCGAGACATTGCTAAGAAATTGAAGATTTCCTACAACGGTGTGTACTACTCCCTTCAGAGGACAGCACAAACAGGCTCTAACCAGAGTAGAAAAAGAAGTGGGAGGCCGCGTTGCACAACTGAGCAAGAAGATAAGTACATTAGAGTCTCTAGTTTGAGAAACAGACGCCTCACAGGTCCCCAACTGGCATCTTCATTAAATAGTACCCGCAAAACACCAGTGTCAACATATACAGTGAAGAGGCGGCTGCGGGATTCTGGGCTTCAGGGCAGAGTGGCAAAGAAAAAGCCATATCTGAGACTGGCCAATAAAAGAAAAAGATTAAGATGGGCAAAAGAACACAGACATTGGACAGAGGAAGACTGGAAAAAAGTGTTGTGGACAGATGAATCCAAGTTTGAGGTGTTTGGATCACAAAGAAGAACGTTTGTGAGACGCAGAACAAATGAAAAGATGCTGGAAGAATGCCTGACGCCATCTGTTAAGCATGGTGGAGGTAATATAATGGTCTGGGGTTGCTTTGGTGCTGGTAAGGTGGGAGATTTGTACAGGGTAAAAGGGATTCTGAATAAGGAAGGCTATCACTCCATTTTGCAACGCCATGCCATACCCAGTGGACAGCGCTTGATTGGAGCCAATTTCATCCTACAACAGGACAATGACCCTAAACACACCTCCAAATTGTGCAAGAACTATTTAGAGCAGAAGCAGGCAGCTGGTATTCTATCGGTAATGGAGTGGCCAGCGCAGTCACCAGATCTGAACCCCATTGAGCTGTTGTGGGAGCAGCTTGACCGTATGGTACGCAAGAAGTGCCCATCCAACCAATCCAACTTGTGGGAGCTGCTTCTGGAAGCGTGGGGTGCAATTTCTCCAGATTACCTCAACAAATTAACAGCTAGAATGCCAAAGGTCTGCAATGCTGTAATTGCTGCAAATGGAGGATTCTTTGACGAAAGCAAAGTTTGATGTAAAAAAAATCTTATTTCAAATACAAATCATTATTTCTAACCTTGTCAATGTCTTGACTCTATTTTCTATTCATTTCACAACGTATGGTGGTGAATAAGTGTGACTTTTCAGGAAAACACAAAATTGTTTGGGTGACCCCAAACTTTTGAACGGTAGTGTATATATAATTAAAATCACCTTTGGGAATAATCTTTTGTTATGAAAGTGTATGACTTTTGCGCATTGTGTATTTTTTGTATTGTTGAAGGTAAGTCAAGTGTACAGTACATGTTCTAGACAGGTTTAGTGAGATCAGGCCTGATTCGTTATTTAGTCAATATTATTCCATAAACAATGAATTTCAAAACAGATTTATACTGTGAAACATTAAAGAAATCTGCCATCATGCTTTAAGCTATTAGTTTCCCTGCTTATACAGTATGTCAAACACCCCTATCGTTTTTCTACATAATTCATAATGATCTAATTAAAATTCAATCACCTTAGAAACAAATTTCAAAAGCTCGAACAGCTCAACCCAAGCCCATTTCCAGATCTCAAGATCTTCCTTTTTGAAACGCCTTTGCTCCCACAGGTTATCAATGCATCTTTTGATTGTTGCCTCAGAAGGTGCTTCATTTATATTCCTCAGTAAAAGTGGGGCCCCCGCAGATGGCTCGGAGTAGCCCGCTTACACTGATCAGTTTCCCCCACAAAATCCTTATTATCATAACCATAATAAAGGGGATAAACAAATGTGAGCTCAGATTTCCTTTAAATGACAATCAGTGTCTGCATGGGGGATACAGGGTCAGTCACATGGGCAGTGCTATTCTCATTGCGATTCTTCAGATTGAGACGCAGAGCCCCTATATCCATCTTAATTCTCAGATGGCAGCCCTGACCTACTTAATACAAAGACTGCCTCATACAAAATTGATGTGCTTGTAAGACATATAAAAAGTTGCAAAAGCTATCTGAAAAAAAAAAAAAAATTGAGTGTGTTCTATCATATAATAATATTGAAGTGGATTTCAAATGCATCACAATAATTGATACATTAGGCTGAAGTAACTCAAAATTGAGAAAAGAAAGCAATAATTGCTTTAATTGTAACAGTCCAGTTAAAAATATGTGGATTCAACAATTACAGTTTTTGTTTCGATATCGCATGCAATCTTGAATAAAATGTTGGTTGTGAGGTAGGCTAATATACAGTATAGCGTATGTTCTATGTTTTTATAATGTTCCTTCAACGAAGACAATAGAATGCCTGAAACTGAAACTTTGCAAATTACAACATAAAACCATATAATTTCAAACTAAATTCAATGTGCCTCAATGTTAAAATGAAATCATTTGTCCTCAAGGTTCATTGAGTCTGAAAGACAAAAAGCTGCTCATACACAGAATTTTACACTTGAAGAACAGACATATTGACTTTGAAAAATAAATAAATAAAAATAAACTTTGAAGGATACTCTCCATTTTCTGCGCCAACTAAATAAGTGATGTGTTCACTGAACAATATCACTGCCATGTAGCACTACACAGCCAGCCATGAAATGTAAGACAGCAAGACAGACAGACAGTAAGATAGATAGATATCCCTCTTGCTATTTAGAGTAAATATACGGTATATATTCTATAATCAAGCAAGGCAAATTTTATCAACCAGCACTGTTGTGATCAGAGGAGCTGCCCAGAGTGCTAAAGAAATCCTTGTAACCTGTTGATGCACAGCTGTTAACTTCATCATTTATGCATTACAAATAGTATATAATTACCTGTATAATATACATTTCAGAGCAACACATTTATGTTTTCTCCTGGAATATCAATGTTTAAATACAAATAAACAATAAAGGTAGAACGGATACTATTAATTACAGAGTCTGAGAAACATGAGAGATAATGAGGTTGTGCTGGTGATCCTGTGATTATAATAACCTGGCAATATTAAAATTAAAACATAGGTTTGGTTACACTGACAAAACCGGTGAGATAGCAACGACTGTCAATCTATATGGCTCATACACGGTATAATTATTAATGAATGCAAAATTAGAGGCATCACGACATAAATTGGAACCAGCACAACAGCAATAACAGTCCTTATCAAAGCACTAGATGTTTATTAATACGGTAAAATCTTCTAAACAGCTTCTTGATTTTGAGAAGAACATATGTCCTACACTGCTGCGGCATCATTTGAGATCTCTACTGAGACTGTGAGCTCTGTAAATCTGCGAATTAGTTTTAAAATAAAATCATTTTAATAAGTTTCAAATCATAATGCACATTTCACATTTGGACCAAGTTTGACTTGTCTATAGGAGGAACTGGGGGTGAAATATAAATATATATGTACTAGATTTTTTCCGCAGTAGAAGATGGACGTAAAGAAGCACACTTACATGGACGTGATGTTCCTGAAGAGCTCTTCAATGTCATTATTGTTACTGCCATTGCCGGTCGGGTCTTGTAGAGCAAGCAACGGGAAAAAATTCCCACTGTCGGACTTATTGCAATAGATCTCGGTGGGCAAACAGCTGCATGTTTGCGGACAATCGAGCATGGAGCTCCAATAGCACTGGAAGATGCTTGAAAGAAAGAAAAGCCTCCAGGTGAACACTGGAACCACTGAACAGAACCATAAATCCATGACTGGGTCCAAATAAACGACTCGACGTCTTCCAGGGCTGATGAAGATGATGCAGATCGTTGATGAAGATTGGAGTATTCAATGTCTAAAAGCGTTGGCTACAAAAGAGTGCGCCAGCCTATAAACATCGTTTGAGGTTGTATTGTTATTATAATATCCTTTAAATGATTTAAATTGTATTCCGTTAGAAAAAGAAAAACTGGAAATGACACACCGCGCCTCGACTTTCCATTCCACTGTCCATGATAGGGATGTTCTCAGTCTCCAAGTCGGAGGAAAGTACTGGTGAAAGCGCTGATGATTTGGGTGACGAGCATGAAGTCCCACCTACTGGTCAGAACTAGACTAACATCTGCAAGAGGAGGAGGAGGAAACACATTCCCGAATTGACGGTAAAACCAATAGACTATTACAATATGCTAACGGATTTTTGCTTGTTATTGCATGACAACATACAAGCATGTTTTAATATGAAACGATTAGTTTATCGCAGTTATCGCATCCCAAAATCATTTTGATGGTGTTGTTGCTGTTTTATGTTGTTGACTGTCAAGTTTTACTATGCATTCTACACCATAAAAAAAATGGTCAGTGAAAGGTGCAAATTGGGTGCAGCATCATTCAAAATCAATAGTTTTCCTTAGCAACCACTGAGCTGCACAGTGATGATTCTAATTGCCTGTTTTCTGTTTCTGGTCTCAAGAAGCAGTGTAAAAACTATCAAAACGAGTGATGCAGGTGGAGAACAACAAGCAGTTACATGAATGTAGTTGCATCGAATTATTGAGACATAACGCCATTTTTATGGCATGTTGCTCATAACAGTTGTCAGCTGAGGGCTCTATTTTGCAGCTGTTGTTTTTGGCAACTGTTCTTGCTCATGTCGGTCTCAGTAAAGCTCATTTAGGTATCTTTAGAGTGCAGGGTTTTGGGGAAAGGGTGTGGCTAATCCAGTGGCTCAGTTTGAACAGCTATAATCGCTTACAGTACGGTCATTACACTGTAAATATTTTTTGGTAATTTTAATGGTAAATGACTGTAAAATGCTACAGTAAAAATATTTATTGGTTAACGGGTAGTTCCCTTAAAAAATTTAGTAAATTTTTTAAATATATTTAAAAAAGACAATACACGTAGTTGTATGGTAAAATTTTGGGGAAAAAAAATAGAAAAAATAAAATTGTCAATATATATATATATATATATATATATATATATATATATATATATATATATATATATATATATATATACACACTCACCTAAAGGATTGTTAGGAACACCTGTTCAATTTCTCATTAATGCAATTATCTAATCAACCAATCACATGGCAGTTGCTTCAATGCATTTAGGGGTGTGGTCCTGGTCAAGACAATCTCCTGAACTCCAAACTGAATGTCAGAATGGGAAAGAAAGGTGATTTAAGCAATTTTGAGCGTGGCATGGTTGTTGGTGCCAGACGGGCAGGTCTGAGTATTTCACAATCTGCTCAGTTACTGGGATTTTCACGCACAACCATTTCTAGGGTTTACAAAGAATGGTGTGAAAAGGGAAAAACATCCAGTATGCGGCAGTCCTGTGGGCGAAAATGCCTTGTTGATGCTAGAGGTCAGAGGAGAATGGGCCGACTGATTCAAGCTGATAGAAGAGCAACTTTGACTGAAATAACCACTCGTTACAACCGAGGTATGTAGCAAAGCATTTGTGAAGCCACAACACGCACAACCTTGAGGCGGTTGGGCTACAACAGCAGAAGACCCCACCGGGTACCACTCATCTCCACTACAAATAGGAAAAAGAGGCTACAATTTGCAAGAGCTCACCAAAATTGGACAGTTGAAGACTGGAAAAATGTTGCCTGGTCTGATGAGTCTCGATTTCTGTTGAGACATTCAGATGGTAGAGTCAGAATTTGGCGTAAACAGAATGAGAACATGGATCCATCATGCCTTGTTACCACTGTGCAGGCTGGTGGTGTTGGTGTAATGGTGTGGATGATGTTTTCTTGGCACAGTTTAGGCCCCTTAGTGCCTATTGGGCATCATTTAAATGCCTACCTGAGCATTGTTTCTGACCATGTCCATCCCTTTATGGCCACCATGTACCCATCCTCTGATGGCTACTTCCAGCAGGATAATGCACCATGTCACAAAGCTCGAATCATTTCAAATTGGTTTCTTGAACATGACAATGAGTTCACTGTACTAAAATGGCCCCCACAGTCACCAGATCTCAACCCAATAGAGCAACTTTGGGATGTGGTGGAACGGGAGCTTTGTGCCCTAGATGTGCATCCCACAAATCTCCATCAACTGCAAGATGCTATCCTATCAATATGGGCCAACATTTCTAAAGAATGCTTTCAGCACCTTGTTGAATCAATGCCACGTAGAATTAAGGCAGTTCTGAAGGCGAAAGGGGGTCAAACACAGTATTAGTATGGTGTTCCTAATAATCCTTTAGGTGAGTGTGTATATATATATATATATATATATATATATATATATATATATATATATATATATATATATATATATATATATACACACACACAGGTGCTGGTCATATAATTAGAATATCGTCAAAAAGTTGATTTATTTCAGTAATTCCATTCAAAAAGTGAAACTTGTATAATGTATACATTCATTACACACAGACTGATATATTTCAAATGATTATTTAATTTAATTGTGATGATTAAAACTGACAACTAATGAAAATCTCAAATTCAGTATCTCCGAAAATTAGAATATTACTTAAGACCAATACAAAAAAAGGATTTTTAGAAATGCTGGCCAACTGAAAAGTATGAACATGAAAAGTATGAGCATGTACAGCATTCAATACTTAGTTGGGATCCTTTTGCCTGAATTACTGCAGCAATGCGGCGTGGCATGGAGTCGATCAGTCTTTGGCACTGCTCAGGTGTTATGAGAGCCCAGGTTGCTCTGTTAGTGGCCTTCAGCTCTTCTGCATTGTTGGGTCTGGCGTATCGCATCTTCCTCTTCACAGTACCCCATAGATTTTCTATAGGGTTAAGGTCAGGCGCGTTTGCTGGCCAATTAAGAACAGGGATACCATGGTCCTTCAACCAGGTACTGGTAGCTTTGGCACTGTGTGCAGGTGCCAAGTCCTGTTGGAAAATGAAATCTGCATCTCCATAAAATTGGTCCGCAGCAGGAAGCATGAAGTGCTCTAAAACTTCCTGGTTGACCTTGGACCTCAGAAAACACAGTGGACCAACACCAGGAGATGACATGGCACCCCAAACCATCACTGACTGTGGAAACTTTACACTGGACTTCAAGCAACGTGGATTCTGTGCCTCTCCTCTCTTCTTCCAGACTCTGGGACCTTGATTTCCAAAGGAAATGCAAAATTTACTTTCATCAGAGAACATAACTTTGGACCACTCAGCAGCAGTCCAGTCCTTTTTGTCTTTAGCATAGGCGAGACGCTTCTGACGCTGTGCTGTGTCTTGTTCAAGAATGGCTTGACACAAGGAATGCGACAGCTGAAACCCATGTCTTGCATACGTCTGTGCGTGGTGGTTCTTGAAGCACTGACTCCAGCTGCAGTCCACTCTTTGTGAATCTCCCCCACATTTTTGAATGGGTTTTGTTTCACAATCCTCTCCAGGGTGCGGTTATCCCTATTGCTTGTACACTTTTTTCTACCACATCTTTTTCTTCCCTTCGCCTCTCTATTAATGTGCTTGGACACAGAGCTCTGTGAATAGTCAGCCTCTTTAGCAATGACCTTTTGTGTCTTGCCCTCCTTGTGCAAGATGTCAATGGTCGTCTTTTGGACAGCTGTCAAGTCAGCAGTCTTCCCCATGATTGTGTAGCCTACAGAACTAGACTGAGAGACCATTTAAAGGCCTTTGCAGGTTTGAGTTAATTAGCTGATTAGAGTGTGGCACCAGGTGTCTTCAATATTGAACCTTTTCACAATATTCTAATTTTCTACTGATACTGATTTTGGGGTTTTCATTAGTTGTCAGTTATAATCATCAAAATTAAAAGGAATGAACACTTGAAATATATCAGTCTGTGTGTAATGAATGTATACATTATACAAGTTTCACTTTTTGAATGGAATTACTGAAATAAATCAACTTTTTGATGATATTCTAATTATATGACCAGCACCTATATATATATATATATCCTGCATGACCCAGTTCATTTAAGTATATTTTATGGGAATAGTTATGTTTCTTCTTTTAATATCAGTTTTGTACATTGGGGTATTCTGTGTTATATTTGATAAGACATTATTTTAATTTTACATGTGTTACCTTGATGGTGTTTAGTGTTTGTGTGAGTGAAACTGAGCACTATCTGTAAATGTGTATTGCTCCAGAAAGGGCCTCTATTGATGAACTTCATTCAACATGTGCCCTTTTGTAATTACTAGGGATGGGCGATACCACTTATTTTCTTTTCGATCCAATACCAACGCTGATATCGATACCTATACTGATACCTCTATTAAACTTAATTTTTATGAATTTGTTGGATAAAATTAGGAACTTTTTAAAATTATTACTTACACACACATATATATATGTATATATATATATATATATATATATATATATATATATATATATATATATATATATATATATATATATATATATATATATATACCTAAACAGGAAGTTATTAGGCTGCTTTGTTTACCCTTTAAAAATAAGTAAGTATAAGCCACGTATATAACCTCAAAATTAACCATAGATATTATTATATGGTTACTATTACCAAAACCAAGTTACCACATGGATACTAAATGCTGTAGTAAAACCATGGTTAATTGTACCTTGGTTACTGCTAAAAAACAAAAAATACAGTCAAACAATTGTAAGTTTTCATAAGGGTCAATTACAGATCAATATTACAGATCAGAGTTTTAACAACTCTGAATTTAAATAAACCTGTAAAAATTGTCACACAAGCCCATTATAATACATCAAGTCTAAGTTTGTCATTACTTAGTGTGAATAATTCCAGATGCTTTTTTTCCATCATTACCTCAGGAAAGCACTGCTCCTTATTTGAACGAGCACTATGACTGAAAGGCTGAGCACTGACTGAGTGTATTTGAGCATTTCTGCGCTTCAAGATGAGCGGAAGAAAAATAGTTCCGATGCCATGCAACTATTCGCAAATATAATTTTTTTTTTCCACTTCAAAGCTTATGGGATGCATTAATATTCATGTTATCTAAATAATAAGATCAATAAAAATCTGTAATCTTGGCACAAATAGAGCAACATGTTTTTTGACGATTTTTACAAATGTAATATTTTTAATATCACATTACCTGCTAAGAATGTATGCAGATGCGAGTGAAAAAACTGGAAACCAGAAATTGAAAACGGGAATCGTGGAACACTTCTGCATCCAGGAAAAATGTGGATTGACCTCTGACTAAATGTTTAACGTAATAACAACAACCGTGGGAAATAATGTGCTTTGTTTTTTCAAACAAGAACCATTTAAGCACAGGGAACATTTAAGCACGGTTCTCAACGTTTTTTTTTTGGTTTTGTTTTTTTAATCAAGCGTTTTGAATGTGACGACACCTCAGCTCGCAAGGGATTTGGGATTATAAAGTGTCCAGTCGATCCGCTCTTCAGAATCTCGCAGGACATAGTAGGTTTTCAGAGTATTTCTTGCTTACTGTTTTATGAATATTGAGAATTAGGACATACTAGACAAGTGGCATATTGTTTTAGACATACTATAAAGTAGGGAAGTGTGTATATTTGAACGCAGCGTCACTATTCACAGTTAGCCATGATTCAATGAATCCAGGAGTGAATGTGTCCATGGTGGTTACTTAGATTATGTGAGTAGTATTCGATTAGTCATGTTTGATGTTAACATGGCAGCCCCCATTAGGAGACCCTCTCCGTGTAGAAAAAAGGTTTAACAAGGTTACGGATATGACTAAAATCTTCTGCTATCTTATTATCTTATATAATAATATATAAATAATATATATCTTACATAATTTCCACTCTCTCTACCTTCATATTTTTAGGCTGATTCTCTCAAAATCTGTTAAGAAAATGTGCAGGCACATTTCACTACAATAAAAAAAAAAATAGAAAAATATATTTCCCAAGAAAATTTACATAACTGTAATGTAAAAAAAAAGAAATTATCATTAATGCAATGTGTATTTATTTGTAGTTCTGCCTTTAATTTTTGCTAATTTAAATAATTGTTAGGTTCACATTTAAATGTGAACTGTACAGATTTTTGTGATATTTTCTGGTATACAATGTATGATTTTGTTCATTGTGTGTTTTATGTATCGAGTAATCTTGTAAGTGTAAGGTGCTAGCGAGTCTGGGCTACCCCTCGGGAGAACAAAAGGCTCTCATGAGAATCAACATTTGAACTGTCTCTTGCATATGTAACAGCAACATCCGAGACACAGCCAGCAGGGGCTCGCACCTCACTTCTACCGTCTGATTATCTTCCCCTACTCCCCCCTCTCCTCCTCACTTAGAACTCACTAAAAACCTATACAATGTCAAGTGTGTACAAAAAAGTAACTATAACATGTTTGGTATCATTTAAAGTGTCTCAGTGCGCCTGGTAAACTGGTCTCATCCTCCCAGCTATAATGAAAAGCTAAAAGAAGTTATAGAATATGAGAGATGTAGTGTGCCTCTTAAAGGTGTGCCCTCCCCCAGATCCTCTATATGTAAATGTACAGGAACCTACTCAATAGGGCACCCAAATCTAAGTATAATGACAGACACACCATTTGGTTAGCTTATTGAATTATCTGGGTATTTAAGGAGATGTGGCACATCGTTCGTGGCTCTCTGTAGTCAGACGATCCCGCACAGTTTACTGTGTGTAGTTTATATCAGGCTGGGAGTCTGTAGGTAGACTTCCCACATGATCGCTGTGTGTAGTTTTTCGTTGCCAGGTAATATTTCTACAAATTCCTCAATTTCCATATTGTTGTGATTATATTGATTGTTTGATGATTTTGCCTTATGAATTGGATTTTGAATTATTGTTCTATTACCTGGTCAATAAACTGTAAACATTTGATTTTATTCTGACTGACTCTGAAATTGTTTTCCCAAACAGATTGAGCGATTCGTATGTTACCGCAAGTCTGCGTCAGATTAGTGACGACTAATATTTGGCATCAGTTCAAGTGTACTTGGTTTGCAAAGACAGAAAGTGTGTTTCCGTTTAGAATAGCTAAATGCTGCTTGACCAATCTAAAATCGGGTGTGTCTTACCTCTGTTTTGACTTGAGGTTTCTTCAGATAAGTGTATGTGGGAAACCACGCATGGCCAATCCAAAGCTATTATAAGAGAAGTTATGTTGGTCAACTTACATCTGTAATAGTGGTCGTGACCTCTACTGAAGAAAACGTTAAGTTAAATTCAAGTGTATGCAATTCCATGGGGGCTATACTGACGTATCTTTGATTGTGTATACGTGAACGTGACCGATATCAGGTATATAGCAATTACCTCTGTTTGATGATCCAATACTGGCCGCTTGTGATCGTGAGACCCGCAGTGTAGAGAAAACACGCGAGGACCTCAAAGCGACATAGTTTCCTAATCTGAACGGGTAAAATATAATTAAAAGAGTTAAAAAGAATAATCAAACATTCGCTCACTTTTAATGATGCTCAGATATCATTAAAACCTTTTTCATTTATGGAGTCAGATGAAATAACGAGGTAATACATAAGAGAAAATGTATTTTATTGAATCTGGTTGTGTTGCGTAAAAGAAAGACAGTAACGCGCAGAGACCTTCACCCGTATTATTGGAGACTGCCATTGGACCGATAAACGGGCTTACATAAGTAACTCTTCAAGTCAAGTGGAAATGCTGAATATGTCTTTATCATTATGACTTGATCACTATTAGCTGACATTATTGAAACCATTTATTCAGAAATCCAGATTATTCAAGAGATTTAACAGTTCCTCTTCTGTCACGCACTCGACGTTGAGTCAAATCACGTGACACAAGGAGTCTTCCTTGGGAGCCTTGCGTACCTCTGAACTTGAGAAAAGGCCAATGTGAAATTGGCAGAGAGAATTTGCATGCCCTGCCCCCGGACATACAGGTATAAAGGGAAGCGGGTGTGTGTCTGTCAGTTAGATTTTTTCTTCGGAGCCGAGCGGTTGTGCAACAGCAAAGCTGAGTTCACCATTGCTCCACTCACCTCTACTGGCGAGAAGCACTGCTGTTGAATCTATGGCACGTTTCCAGCTGGCGTTCTCTCTCTCTGAACGCTGTGCAGTCCACGCCCCTGTGCGCTTCGACAGTGCTTTCATTTGCCTAAAAGTGTGTTCTCCTCCTAAAAGAGTTATATTTTCTCTAAAAGAGTTTGAGTTTTCCACTCATAAAAGAGCAATACACAGCAGGCATTGAACGTCCTTTTCAGGATGCGTCTTTTTCAAGATGCCCTTCCGCCACATTGTAGTTCCTGAATGCGGTCGACAGCTCTCCAAGACCGACGAACACAGACGCTGCCTAATGTGCCTGGGCAGCGATCATACTGAGGCAGTGTTCATGTATGGTTCATGCACTCAATGTGAGAACATGACCATGGCAGCGTAGCAGTCGTGGCTCTCCTTTCTCAAGGTGAATACCACTTCGCATCGCTCCTTCTTCCCATGGGATTGAGGATGACCCGGCTGGCGATGAAGGTGATCTGGGGATGAAGACGGGCTCGGTTTCGCAGGGTAAATCCCCACGAACCACCTGCACCCCGACACTCGCTCGCTTCCATCCGAGCTCGGTATGAGTGCGGCTCGCCTGCCGCCATTCTCGCTTGAGCCACGGAATTGGATGATGACATCGGCGCTGCATCGGAAGGCGTGCAGGTGTCTGACGTGGAGGACTCTACTGGGCTGCCGCCTTTGGCCAGCCCGCCCAGTCTGAGGCTGACTCGCAGATGGCCAACATGCTTTCCCGGGCTGCCGTGAGTGTGGGCTTGGACTGGAACCCTCCATCCTCTCCACAGCCTTCGTGGCTTGAAAACTGAGTGCATGAACCATACATGAACACCTCGGCTCCGGGCGCCGCTCCCAGCCATGCACCTGGGTAGTCCTGACCCCGACTTGCAGCAGGAACTAAGCTCTGACACCGACCTGACACCACCGAGCCACAAAGGTCACAGCGCAGGCACTTTGGTGGCCAATGGCCACCCTCATCGTCCAGGTGCATCACCTTTGTATGAACGTGGTCGAGATGCGCAACGTTGACAAGGCATGGTTTCTCAACGCCCCTGTCTCCCAGCTTGACCTCTTCAGCAACACAGTTGACGACTTCGACCAGCAGTTCTCAGTGGTGAAGAAGCAGATGGAGGCAATATGCCACATCATGCCACGGCGTCGCCAAGCCTGCATGCCCTCAGCGAAAAAACTACAGCCCGGCCCCAAAACTCTACAGTCCCGGCTCCCCAGATGCAGCTCCCTTGCCTCTGGACCCGCGACTGCTTAGCCCCGGAAGGCCAGCGCTGATGAGTTCCGAAGACGCTTCTACAGGACCTCTTCCTCAGACTCTAACCAGCCCCCTACCTGGTGTGTGGAGCATGGTAAGTGCTTTGAGTTTTTTCTCAGCACCCAAGCCTCGGGATGTTCTTCTACCTCCCGATGCACCATTACCTGCTCCCCCCGCCGCAAAGCCCCGCCCGGTTCTTCAAAAGCGATTGTCCTGTTAGTGCCCCTCGCGACTCAGCCCGGCTCATCCCTCATTTTTCTGGTATTCGCTCCACCTCTGTACGAGGTGAAAAGGCCAGCGCTTTATGGGCAGAGATCACGACTCTTCTTCTCAAGGATGCGATAGAGCCCGTCCCTCCAGCCGAGATGGAGAAGGGTTTCTACAGCCCTTCATCGTACCCAAAAAAGGTGGCGGGTTGTGACCAAACGGCTTTGCACAGACTCCCGTTCAAAATGCTCACACAGAAACAGATTCTTACCTGCGTTCGACATCTAGATTGGTTTGCAGCGGTAGACCTGAAGGGTACGCGTACTTCCACGTCTCCATCTTGCCTCGACACCGACCCTTCGTACAGTTTGCATTCGACGGCCATGTGTATCAGTGCCTATCCCCTCACGTCTTCACGAAGGTCGCATAGTCAGCCTTGCCCCACTAAGGGAATTGGGCATCCGCATACTCAAATACCTCGATGACTGGCTCATCCTAGCGCACTCTCAAGAGTTACTATGCGCCCACAGGGACCAGGTGCTCAGGCACCTCAGCCGTCTAGGACTTCAGGTCAACTGGGAAAAGAGCAAGCTCGCCCCGGTTCAGAACATCTCTTTTCTCAGCATGGAGTTAGACAATGACAGTGCGCCTCACCAACGAGCGCATGCAGTCGGTGCTGAAATGCCTACTGTAACGGCCAAGCCTCATTCTCGGCTCCTCAGTGTAAAACCTGAATGGACAGATGCACGATTCCCTCCTTTTATACCCGTATGTCCAGGGGAGGGACATGCAAATTCTGTTTGCCAATTTCTCATTGGCCTTTTCACAAGTTCAGAGGTAACCGAGGCCTTCAAGAAAGATCCCTAGTGTTGCTTCATTCAACCCAACGTCTCATTACCTCTATCAGGGAACGGGGTTTACAATAGTAACCTAGACGTTTTTAGTTAAATATACCAAAATCACTATTCGAGTGGTCATGTGATCCTTACATTGTTGATCCCATAAAGGAACACTCTCCATGTAGAATAAAAAAGTATGTTTTTATAAGTTTAATGATAGATATCACTATTTGTCTTCATCTCATGTGAGTGCTCATGATTATATAGAGATTTTTCAAAATTACTATTAATTTCTTTAAAAGTACAACTTTTTCAATCACTGAGGACACCTTTAAGATGTTTACATGTTTACTTTATACAGTTTATCATTTTCCTTCATAATTAGCTACTATTTTTGGCTATACCTGCAATATTACATATAGGCTTAATGTTAATGGGATCATAAACTAATCAAAATTATTCAGCAAAATACTGTTTGTTGGTTTATTTTTTAAACTTTATTTGAATCCTTACAAACGTGAATCTCTGTGTGGCAGTTTTAAATATCTTCACTTGAGTAGACAGTAGATAGATATAGTTTATAATACTGTACATAAAAATGAGCAGTATGAAGCAACAACTATCATGAATATAAAAAACTCTCCAAGTTTCAATATATAGTTATGTTTACAAACCCTTTGAACTTCTATGAATGTCTTCTATGTGAAGTGATTTTATCATTTTCAATAGCAAAAAGTTTTGTTTAGCAGATACCACAAAACACATTTTGTTGATCACAACCCTACAAGATTATAAACCTATAGCCCTTATTTCAGAGGTCACAAAGGCAAGAACGGTTTGTACTACTGACCCACCTTCCAAGCCTTTACCCCCTACTTGACCCCCTAAGATTTGCATGCATGGCTAAGAGGTCATTCATTGAATGGTGTTGGCAGTGTTTTGTCTTGCACTTCTTAATACAACATATTGACACCCAAGAAAAATATGATGGGATTGAGTTTACATTAATTTTGCATTAAACCCTACAATAACAGAGCAGTAACAGCCCAAGGATTTTCCAGCTGACAGTTGTCAAATCTGTTTCTGACAAATGGAAAGTAGAACATGAGGCTGGGAAAGCAGCAGAAATATTGTGTTTGCACACTGAGCCACAAGGCTATCGTCTTACCTTGCTTCTGTGCTTTTGAAAAGATTCTTCATCCCCTGTCTGCCACAGGCCTTGCTGGCTTGGATTCACACCCCCATCATTAAATCCATCTTCATCTTCAATATCTTATCAATATTATCATTTGTTCAACAGATAGAATCATTGGCTTTACATAGTCTTCCTTTTGCAAACAGTTTCATGTCAAAATCCAGGAAGGGGACAGCAAGACCATTACTGACTTCCTCACATTCATCATTACATATTTTAAGCACTAACTTCCAAGAAGTAATTCAGAGCAATCAATGCAAAAACAAGCAGGCACAAAAATAGGTTTTTATTTGGGCACTGGCCCTCATTAGCAACTGAAATACACCTTGAACAAAAGATGTCATTGCATTTTGGATATCAGAAGATTCCAGCTTGCGCCTAGCATTTGTCATATAGGCTTATTAAATATGTGTTATGCTAAATATGTACTATAATTTCTATAATCATTTCCACTCTCTCTCTACCTTCATATTCTGTTGAAGATTCTTACAAAACCTGTCAAAATCATATTTCAACTCCAATCTAATAAAAAAAAAAAAATGTATGTAAAAAAAAAAAAAAAAGATTGAATTATCATAACTTGTATTAATTTGTATTCGGAATTTGTACTGCTGCCTTTAATTTATGCAGATTTAAATAATTGAATCTGTAACTGAAATGTGACCTCTACATGTTTCTGTGAGATTTACAGGTATATCATGTATTATTTTGTCCATTAAGTATTTTAGGACCAAGTCAAATGGTAATGCTGAATATGCCTTTATCATCATGACTGGATCACAATTAACTGTTTTTTTACAATGTTGCATTATGAACACCTTGAACTGAGACTATAGATAGGAGTTGAAATGAGACTTGTGAATATAGAAAGGAGTTTGAAAAAAGCTTTAATAAGTAATTAGTGCGTTTCAACATGGTAAATTCAATATTATGATTACATCATCAACAAGGCTTGACAGCAAACAGCGAATGTTTTTAACACCCTTTGTCACTTAGAATGTCGGTGTAGACTCTGAATAAATAGATGATGGCAGAGTGTAATAACGTAAGCTTTTCTGAGCCATACCTAAGGCGACAGAGTGCCTGAGGGTAATTATGAAGAGCTGTCAAAATGGCTGCTGAAACAAGGGTATGGCTCGCTTTCTGTATAGGCTTAAAGCTTGTCAACATAGCATCTCAACAGTTATAGATATGTAAAAATTGGTGAAACAGGTAACACAACAAAAAGAGGAAAAAAAGGAAACGATTGTGTTGCTTCTCAAGTTTAGATTGTTTTGCAGAAAAATAGAAAAATGTGTCTTTTACAGTGGCTAGTATATTGATTTTTATAAAGTTGCTCAATGTGTCTTTCCAGATAGGAAACCAAAACTAGTTTAGCTATCAAGTTTAGCCATCATTTCACACAAGGAAATACTTTCCTTAAGCTAATGAACCATACAGCAATGCCTTAATAGCACATTCCAACCCTTAATAAAGTCTTAATAATTATAGCTTAAACACAGTTATTCATAACAACATACCCAAAATCTGTCTCTCCACTGGATGCCAAAAGCAGTGTGCTTATATTTGTCAAAATATTTTTAGTGTTGCTTCTGAACCAGAGGGTCTTGCTCAAAGAAAACCCCAAGGCAGTTAATGTGATGTGTTAGAGAGAGAAAACTGGACCTGAATGCCAAATGTGTAATGTGTGGAGCATGCCCATGAAATGTGTCTATTTGTTTATCAGAAGTATCCATCTTTTGAAATGTTAGTAGATATGAATTACTTTATGTAATCAGTCAATAAATGGTGAAACTGGGCTTTCAAATTCAGAGAATATTTTAAAGTGACAGTGATACTCACTGAACAAATGGATGAAACTATGAAAGTCACTGATGAAAAACGATTTTAACTTCTATGATATTGAATGTTTGAAGTCTATTTCTATTTCTTTTGGTTTGGATTTGTCCTGCCATATAAAAACAGACGTGCACCAATGTAGGTCTAACTTAGAAATATTGCGACTATGATGCATGACATGTTTAAATGTAACATTTTCACCACTAGTATATTGGGTTCCAGTTTCTAATCTGCCCTAATATAACAATTTATTGTAATAAGAGATTGCATCTGTACATCAGTGGATATACAGTATATAATGTGGTGGGACACATTCGTTTGCATTTTGCTTTGCAATATCTCTGGAATGGAGCACAAGCTGCAAAAATGTGTCTGTGTGCATGAGCAAACATTGCTGCTGTCACTTAAAGCCTTTGATAACCAGGTTTAAAATTTTAATGGTCATGATTTAAAGTGTAAGGATAATGTCTAAAAGTCTTAGGAGTCCATACAAAATGGTATGCAAGTTGTGGTCAATCAAGAGTAATTTTCTGTTCAGACTGGCATAGGCTGCAGTTGTTAGTAGTGTATTCACTGTGTAGTCCATCCTTAAAGGTGCACTCAGTAACGTTTTGTTCATGTCATCCTGAACTTACAATGACACCTAGTGGCCTGGATGCAGCATCAGTTTTCAGTTACAGGTGCCATTGTAGAAATTCACTATTCACAATCAGCCATGATTAATTCAATCTTGTCCTATAACAAGACAGTTACAGAGATTAAGCAAGTATTATTTAGCTGGTCATGTGATTCTACTATGGCAGCCCCCATGAGGGCACCCCATGTACAGTAAAACCACTTTTATAAAGTTATGACTGATATGAGTCCTCATCTCAAGTGAGTGGTCATAATTGTATACATATATTTTAAGATAACAATTATTTTCTTCAGGAGTATGTTTTGTTTTTTGTTTTTTTGAAAGGGGAACAAACTACTGAGTTCACCTTTAAGACCGAGATGATGCAGGCAGTGGTCAGTATGTGTCCCTGGCTGTCTGGCAGTTGGCTGTAATCTATTTTCTGCGAAGTCCATCCTAAAGACTGAGATGATGCAGGCAGTGGTCATCGAAGTGCCCCTCGCTGTCTTGTTGGCAAAGTCTGCAGTTAGTATTCATCACTCAGAAACATATGCAATGGGAGCGGAACATGAGGCTAGACCCAAAGCTGGAGCTGGCATGTTCTGGTAACCTCGGGATGTGACAAATAAAGTAAAATATCCATAATGTGTACTGTTAGTGATACTCAAAGAAAGGATTGAGAAACACTGGCATAGATGATATTCACTTAATAATAAAGCAGACAGTGATGGTTAGATTTCTTATAAATAAGTCATGTAAATGTAGTACTAAATTGTAAGTAATGTTTAGTCTTTTATATCAAATTGTTATGGGTTCCTGGGTCTCTTTGAAAGTCATGAAATTCAAAGGTTATTTCTGTTTGTGGTGAAATCATTATAAACAGAGGTGGGTAGAGTAGCCAAAAACTGTACTCAAGTAAAAGTACAATTACTTCAAAAACATAATTACTCAAGTAGAATTAAAAGTACAAACATAAATAATTACTTGAGTAAGAGGAAGAAAGTATCCAATTAAAAGAGTACTCAAGTAGTGAGCAACTCCTTACTTTCACAAATGACACAATAGACATTTACTACCCTATATTCCATTACATAATACACATTGAACATGTATTATATAATTATTATTTATTGAAATATATATATATATATATATATAGAAAGTGAATGGTGAGCAAGACTGTCAGTCCCTAACAGAGAAAGAGGGTAGAGAAATGATGACAGAATATTAAATTCTGACTGAGCTATCACTTTAAAGAGATAGTTTAGCCAAAAATGAAAATTCTCTCATCATTTACTCACCCTCATGTTGTTCCAAACCAGTGTGAGGCTTTGTATTATGTGGAACATGTATGTGACTCCATGTCTTCAGAAGTGATATGATTGGTGTGGGTGAGAAACAGATCAATCTTTAAGTCCTTTTTTGCTAGACAGCAGGTGGAGATATGCAGATAAGAATGTGAATCACCAAAAACACAAGAAAGTGAAAGTGATCTGTGTATCATCCACTCCTATCACATTGCTTCTGAAGATACTTATTTAACCACTAGAGTCTTATGAATTACTTTTATGCTGACTTATGTTTGTTTGTTTAGCTTTAAAATGTTGCCACCTGTTCACCTGCATTGTATGGACCTACAAAGCTGAGAAGTCTGGGGTTGCATGAGGGTGAGAATTGTAATTTTTGGGTGCACTCTATTTTTCGTTCCCTACTTTTGTTCACTCATTCACCCAAAATACACTCTAATTTCAAGTTTACATTTCAAGTACACTCGATGACGGTTAATTTCCCACAATCCACCACGGGGAAGATGTACGAGCTAGGAGTTTACTGCTTCCTTCACTCCTGCAATTTTTTATTTTATTCTGAATGTAGTAAATTACTTTTTGACTAATCATTACTTGATTAAAATAACATAAAAACATATAGAGAGACAAAACATAGATACATTTTAAAATGTACTTTATTTGAAATGTGTTTACTCTTAATATTAACACACAGTATATATTAAAAATGACAAACAGAATGAAGATTTATTGTATTAATATAATACAATATAATATAATATAAGAATAACAAATAAGGCCCAAGTATTTTAACATTTCATATGTGAAGTTTCTGCACCAGCCCCAGAGCTCTGACACTCACATCCGAATTCACTCTTTTCATTCACTTATTGCTGAGATATAGTGCACTAACTGCCACTCACTATATAGGAAATAGTGAATGTGTCAACAAGAGCGGACACAGCCACTCTCGTAGCACCTCGCTGTGCAGGTGCAGAAACACTGTCTGTTTACACTCCAGTTGTCAATCACGCGAATGGCAGCGATTAACTTGGGTGTTAATAAGAATATATACAGTTAATCCACCTGAAGTAGCTGCGATAGTTTCCAGTACCCCTGCGAAAGTGAGGGTGAATGCATAAATACTGCTTATGACATGCGGCACAAAGCACACTGATATATTGTTGCACTCATTTAAAAATGTTCACTTAAAAACTGATGTCATAAGAGCCCAGTTACAGAATCACCCTGAAAATGACCATCTCATTACACAGAAAAGCCCGCGTTAGAATTAGAGCCAAAATTTACCTCAGCGTGCTGCCTGAAGTTGGAGCTGTGACTTTAATCTTGAAATATTAGCTTGTCTTGGTGTTAAATGAAGGCATGCATGACGAAACTATTATTTTGTGTGGAGCGAAGAAAGTGTTTCACTTTGAAGAGTTTGATGCTGCTGCTCTGATGACATGAGTGATAATCTGTGATACCGGCTCATCGTGCATAGCTGTGAACTTGCGCTCTAGTAAAAGTCCCTTTCAATAATCTCTCAATAAATTACACATTAATTCAAATTAAACCCAGTAATGTAATGACAGTAACACCACACATTGTAAAGAAGTAAAAGTAAAAAAAAAAATCATTAGAATGTACTTGAGTGAGAGTAAAAAGTACCCACATTGTTGTTTCTGTAAGTGTTCAAATGACAAACGAGACTGAACAGGCTTTAATGCATTTTCGGTAAATTCTAAAATAATTAATGCCATTGGCTGGTCACTAATGTAATCAAACATGCAATCACATAAAATTAACTGTAATTAGATTCTGAACTTTTTATCTAATTACAAATACTCAAATGTTTTAAATCTTATTACATAGAAAACGACTTGGGCTTGACTCATTGTGGAAGTAATTGGACAAGTCTGTCCAATGACAGACAAGTCACAGCAGTGACCAGGATGCCCCACTTTCCAGCATGTAATGGTGAGGGAAGAGGGAGTGAGGTTTTCTGTCTCAAACTAAAGTGATATGCTGAGTCAAGAGGATAATCACTCGATCGTGGCCACTGCAAAACCAATTGGAGCAAAAGGGAAGGAACCTTCTTGCATGTGTGCATGTGGGGACCATGATATCATATAAGGACTCACACCTTATGTGCGTAGCCTGCCTGGGGACAAGGCATGCACAAGCAGCTTTGAATAATTCTGAGTGCTGCCCGCACTGAGTTTTCATCCCATCAAGGTTTCTTTAGAGGTTATAGATATGTCAAAATTGGTGAAACAGACAACACAACAAAAAGAAGAAAAAAGTAAATAATTGTGTTGCTTCTCAAGTTTACATTTTGTTTTTGGAGAAAAATTGAAAAAGTCTCATTTACAGTGACTAGTATGTTGATTTTTATAAAGTGTGAATCTTTCCCCGCTTCCAGTGGAAAAGGAACCCTAAAAATCCTAAAGTCCAGTCGTTGGGAGGGCATTTTGGGTGATGTCTTGCCAAAACTTCCTCCTTGTCTCCTTTGAGGGGATTGTAGAAAATGAGGAGGAACATTTCTCATTCCCAAAAGAAGGGGAGGTCTTCACCCTGTTCTAGATTTGAAGCCTCAACAAACACCTTAGGAAATATAGATTCAAAAGGCTCACACATTAAGAATGCTGCCTCAGTCTATTCATTCTGGAGATTGGTTTACATCAGTAGATCTCAAGGACTTGTAATTCCATATAAATATTTATCCAACTCACAAGAAATTCCTGAGGTTTGCATCATAGCCTACACATTTTTGAAAAGTCCTTTTGGGCTATCATTAGCTCTGAGGGTCTTCAGCAAATGTGTGGATGTGGCTCTGACTCCCTTGAGGAGAGCAAGTCTCAAAGTGTCAACCTATTCAAACAATTTGCTCCTCTGTGTACCATCACAGTAGCAAGCAGAGTCAGATATGAACATGCTGGTCTCTCTTTTGTAAAGTTTCGGTTTCAAGATAAACCAAATAATCAATTGTCTGGTGCAGTCTCAGGAAAAAAATTGTCTGGGTCTTAGATTAAACTCCGATCTGTACCAGGGGACCAAGGGAAGGTGGGTGGGTGGTTTTGTAGTGGGGACGAGGTCAGGCAGCCCAGAAGTGGGAAGAGGGTCAGAGCAGTAATGAGGACAGGGTCGGCAGTGGCCACAGAGGAGGGGACAGGGATGAGGACTGTGAGAACTGAGACTTGGGCAGGCGCCTCGAGGAGGGCTATAATAGCCAGGGTGGGCACCTACAGGGAGGCTGCAGTGAGGATGGCTGCCACCAGGGGGTTTGCTGCAAGGATTGGCGACTTCAGGGAGCTGCAGCAAGGATGTCTGCTGAGTTAAAAAAGTAGGTGGGATCATTCTGTCAGATTATGGAACAGAAGAACCCAAGCGCAGACAATAACAAATCAAATGGACTTTATTAAAGAAAAAGCAAACCACAAAAGACCCACACATTGTGATGGGGCAGAAAACAAAATAACTCATGAGAGTGAAAACAAACCAAAATGCAAAAACAGGCATACACAAAAGAAATTATTAACAGAAAAAAAACAACAACAAACCAAAATGACAGGAAACTACAATCAGACAGGAAACCACAAGGAATGATCCAACACAGGACAAAGAACAATTGGAATATAAAAAGGGAGAAATTAGGAGGCAAACGAGAAAGGCCAGTGTGGAAAATGAACAGATAATCAGGGAAATGAGGGGCGGGGCCAGGAAACGAGGAGTGTCGGGATCCTGACAAAGTGAATTTTTTTGATAAAGCAGTAGTTTGTAACCTATCAATTTGTCAATTTGTCATAATCTATTTGTCAGTTTTAGAATTAAGACCCTATGCAGTTCCTGTAGTAAAAAGGACTACAAATTTTATTAGAACATTAAATTGAAACATTAATGAAACATTAAATGTCAGCATAATATATCACAAATACTTGCAAAAACTTAATGAACCTTTAGTGTTATATCTCTTTATGTGTCTTGATAGTGACATATTTAGGGTTGTGTGTTAGTTCGCTGTGCCATGGTTTAATCCAATAATCAGGAGGCAGACAATCACACCTATGTTCCATACAGTATGCTGTAAAGTTTTTTTTTTTCATTTCTCTTCTCAAACTTTGTAATATAAAATATCACTCATTGTTTGGCTGAAAGTGTTAAGCCAAAAGACTCAATGCAGCAAACACACAAGTCTATCCGTGTTGGAGGGCTGTGCATTTTTTCATAAGCATGTGCAATTTCTAAATCACAGCATGCTGCAATTTCACTTATTTTTTACTCAGAATTCTGTGGTTTAATTCACCATTTGTGCACAAAAAAATTAGAGAACAGAATGGAAATCAGGAATGTGAATAACAAATAAAGAAAAACAAAAAGACATAGAAAGGCAAGAAATAACTGCTCAACTATTATTTCTGCAATTATATATTTTATTCTGCTCCCATATTACTGATGCATAATCCACACATCCAGAAAAAACATGGTATGCCTGCCTTCTGGCAGCTTGTGTCTATGTATCCAATTTTCAGTTTATCAGACATCCTCTTTCCTACCATCAAAAAAGATAATTTTTCACTCCACATTCAATAGAGCAAAACTCCTAAACTGACTTATGTTGGTGGATTCCTATTCTTTGTGGCCACTGCCCTTCGCCATTCCAAGGGGTATGCACTGCTTCTTCCAGGAAACTCTTGGTAGTCCCTTGGTAGTATATCTGCATATTATACAACTTACTGTTTCACTGGAAGTGTTATGCCAGAAGACTGGACCTTGCTGAGTCTTGCTGTCACTAGGTGGGACAGGACATCATATTGTTGGCAGGACTGAGGACTTCACACATTAAATATTCTGTCTATTTAAAATATAAATTTTCTGAAGCAAAACATCAGTAGAACATAGACTTAACCAACTCAATGATAATTGTTAGAAGAACGCAAGGTGATTCTGATAACAATAATGTCACTGGCCAGGCATGGTGCTCAATGTCCTCAGCACTAAGACACCAGGTAACAAATGATGACAATCTGTTGCATAGAACATAATATGTATCTTCAATAATACAGAATAGCAGCTTTCTTCTTTGTTGAGGCATGATTTGTGTCTCCTCTTCATGGAAAAATACATGTTTGTGCTTTCTTGCCTGCAGACAGCTCTTTAGAGAAGTGCAGACCACCTTGGTTGGTGTCCTTTCTGGTCCTGAAAGGGACTGAGCCTCACAAAATGCTGTACAGTGTCACCACCTCTGTTCAAAACAAGGTTTGTTTTGCTTTTACGTGGTATTTAGGGGCAGGTTAATCTGAAATAACTCATACCACAATGGAAACATTTATTCAAATAATGATGCAAATGATTTCACAGAAAACACATAGAGGCTCTTAGTTCAATAAAGAGCATAAAATAAAAACAGACTACTACACAGAGATAACTAAAAAAACAACAAAGACCATAAAGTTCTACTCGTGGATGTCTAACTTGCTACATAGTTCCACAAACAAACAGATTCGATGCCACTAAAAAGGGAAACTTTGGCAAGTTAGCGTTCACTAGATCAAGAAATTGATTCCCAGTTTTACGTGCAATATGCATCAGAGAGTCAAAGAATGGACTGTGGCCATTTCGTAGGTGTACTCTCTAAAGCTTAGACAACCAACATGCAAATTCTCTGTAGGCAAAGTCCTTCAGGAGGTCTTCACAACTAACATTTTACAGCTTTCGTATGAATCTTTGCAAAAGCAAATTTGCGGCTTGACGTCCCAGTGCAGGACTCCTTGGCTCTTGCAATATTTAAGCGCATTAATCAGCTGCACCATCAAACGCTCTCATCCAAACAGATGATTACCTCACAGATTTTTTTTTATATCTTGGCAAGGATCAAGGCATTCCAGGATCATTATATAGCGAGATGGATTGTCAAACCACTAAAAGCTGCTGGACATTGGGACAGGCAGGAGCTGAGTTTGCCAGGTTTATCAATGTAACCTCAAGGGTCACAAAACCTTGGCCTTCCTGCTATGGTAGAGGAATTAAAAAAAAAAAAAAGCTAAAATATAATATACAGTAAACAAATCTATATACTTTCATTGGTAAGGGGCTGAATGCTGATGTGTATGTGTACTGTACACAACCAGCGTTGGGTAGTAACAGACAACATGTAAAACAAAACCTTTTGACCACATACAGAAACCAGTGAACTTCATTTAAGGCACTTGTTAGTGATAAAGGTGTAATATATATAGGGGTTGCCGTGATTCGCATATTTGACATGGCACAGGTTTTACGCCAGATTCCCTTCCTGACGCAACCCCCAATGGCTGAGGGACTCTCACTCACACCCATGGGACAATTTCAGAACCTCCAATTCACTTAACCTGTATATGTGTAACCAGTCCTATTCAACCCACCCTGAGCAGGAATCGAACCAGCATTTCTGGCATAGGAGGAGGGCAAGCTAACAAGGAGGCTAAAGGCTTCAGCCTCTAGCATCAGTTGCTAGTGCACCTCTTGAGGCCAGGGGAGTGAGGTTTATACACTTCACAGCTACCTACCAGCTGACTACCGTTACATGAATATGTAGACTGGTGTGTTTTTTCACTCTCATAAGCTAAAATAAAAAATAACAGTTTTAACTTGTTTATTAATGGTATCATTTCTACTGTCCTGCATTGTAACATTCTTTTATTCATTGATTCTAACTTAAGTATTTTGAATGTATGCAAATAATAGATAAAGGGACTTATGGGTCAAATCATATATAGAAGCTTTTAAGCTATAAAATGGCATGTTAAAATCCATTTAAAACTACTTTAAATGGCATATTGAACGTTTTATGAAAATATTTTAATTTTCATGAGCTCATATTAATTGAGAGACTACATTGAATATTTTGTACTTAAATGTATTTGTCATACCACAGGACCAGTTACAAGCAGACACTTTCCCTTATATAAATATGTACAATTTAACCTAAAATCTTAATGTTGAAAAAAAAGTAAATGTCCATTTGTCCATGTCCATATCAGCATGGCACAAGATAGAATGATATAGAACTTGCTATACTCCACAATTTGAGAATTATGAGAACAATTTTGATGTTGGTGTCATAGAAGCAATCAACATGCACAGAATGTGTTTGTTTTATTTATTTTTTATTTTTTTTGGTTTGTTTCCTAGCAATGAAACCACCTAATTTCAGAGGTCAGCTTTTGTTTGCCCAACTTTGATCTGCATATATTGTTCTATCTCTCATTCATATGTGCCAAAAATGTAGAGTGTGTGATACAGGTGTCTATTTTGTGTGAGGTGCTCTGAAAATTACTTTACTCTAGTGAAAGCCACTTTCATTACACCTCCATTAGAGTAGTGCTTTCACTTTGCCTTGTATTACATCAAAAGATTTTTTCAGTCGTGGAGTATTATTCTGTAGAATAATGAGTTAGACAACTTTTGAGGGATTACAGATACCATTATTAAGAACTGAAGTATCATTCCTAAAAGGACCTTCATCAAACACTCTTTTTCCAGCAGGTTGCCCATGTGAGATGAGTCTCCATCACACTGTGCAGAGCAGTTTCTAGCTATAAGCAGTATAAACCGATGCTTAGTGCCCCACATTGCAAGGTCGTTTTTTATTATTATTATTTAATAAAAGCTGTGGGTAATACTTAATGGCTCAGTTACACAGTAGACCCAAGTACGATTTTGCTTAGGGCCCCCATACCTGATGATCTAAGAGCACTGTTGAATCGATGACTCGGAAACTCCAAATATATCAAATGGTCAAGTGAGACAACACTGAAGGGGCTATCACTTTAATCAAAATATTCATCAGAAGTGACTAGAGAGATAGAGATTTTCATGTCATCGTGCCAGTCTCTCTGATAAGAAATTATATAACAACCCTTTTGTTCAACCAGCTGGTATTCTGAGTAACAATATGTGAATTGAGTGCTGCAATGTAACTGTACAAGTAATGCAATGTTGTGTTTATGTGGTTTTTACCTTACCTAGGCGCAGATTTTAACTGTTGTCACCTTCTCGGTATGCGCTTGACTTTCAAGAGTTTATAGTAAAATGCAGAGCAGTCCAGTCCAAAATTAAGATGTACAAAATGCATTGCCTTAATGACTGTTATACTGATTCGAGATTTATCCGGTGTCCATGCTGCATTCATTAATGAGAACACCTGCTCCTCAGATACAGATGTCCCAGGCAGGCATAAAACAAACTCAACCACCTTGGCTAAGACACCGAAGTTGATGGTCTTGCTCTCCAGCTCACAAAAAACATCTGTCCATCTCTCAGACTCGGCCGTCTTGTTCATGTTCCACTCAGTGATGCGAAGAGTGATAATGCTTTTCGCGCAAGCCCACTCATCAAAGAGTGTGGTTTCGGCAATCAAACTGAGTGTGGGGATTCTAGAGTAGAAGTGTTTGAGGCTGCTCTGAATGTCTTTTCACTCTGGGATGTCTCTCTGTAAGGCCCACTCCAAGTTTTTCTGTGTTCTCCAATGAGCGGCTCACAATTTTGGAGGTAATCCACAGATGCTGAATAAATGTTCTCACTACTCAAAAAAACTCACTACACAAAAGTAATCATCTGCTCGCATGTCACCAGCTTCAGCCAGGGCACCCAACTGCTGTTTAATGTCAGAGGGTATGAATGATTCCTCCAGCCTGGCCTGCAAGTCTTTTCTCAGGTCATGAATTGGCAAAGCTATGGCCATGCACAACAAAATGATAAGCAAAAAGTCCTTCACTTGCATGCAGTGTCAGATTCTGAACAAAAATCGCTAACAAAAATAGCTAACACTTGGAGTGGAACACTAACTTTTAGCAGCATCCACATGCTTTTTTGTATGAACATGCTGTGCGATGTCGGTGTGGCCAATAGAAAATGAGCTCCACAAATCTCACTTTACTAGGCTCTGTCTGTGACTCCTTTGTTAGAAATGTAAGATTTTTGAAGATCCTCATCAAATGTACATGTACGCTTCCTTGACATTTTTCCAGCCGCAATTTCATCTGTGTGGTCTACAAACTGACTCATCAGTTCACTAACTGGATGTCTATTGATAGGGGATTGTGATTGGATAGTTGAATCCAATCATGTACTTCAAATAACATGGTTTGATTTTATTGGTTTTACAAGACAAGGCTGTCCTGGGAAAAACAGGACATCTGGCCACCCTAGTCTTATGACATTCTCATCCCTGGAAATAGCTCGAGGCCCCTCCCTCAATGTTTTTTGTTTTGTTTTGTTTTTTGCCAGTTTTAATATCCACCTGGTGAAGATCGTTACTCCAAACATTACAAAATGTAATAACTCTCCTTCACAAGACACATGATTTTAGGCACTTTTCATGTCCATATAAGTTGTTTATGACTTAATATAAGCAGTTGTAATTGTGACACTTGTCTTAGCTATAGTAATTACTGAAAGGTTATTGATCATTTCAAAGATCTATGTGTTTATTTTTACAGACCATTGCCTTTTGCATCAGTTTTATGAATCACATCATATGTGAGTTTCCCCATTTTCTTAAAACACCAATTCAATTCTGGCACTCTCTAACCTATTAATTAAAAATGAAGAGGCAGTAAAGGGTAATAAATAGAAAGCTTTGTGTACTTGTCAGAAGCACAAACAACAGAATTGCTGAGGATCAGCACCTGGCAGAATTCATGGCAACCAAAGGTCACCTATAAGATCTGTCACAATAAAAGGAACACTTAATTTGTTGCCCTTATCTTTGTGAAGAGAGAGAAACACAATAAGGAGCATGACCCAGAGGAAGCTATTGGCATTTGAAAAAATTATCTGTGTCAGCTTTCAAATGATTTTAGATAGGTGTTGTTAAAGACATTTTGAATTAAGTGAACAAGAACATTTGCAGATGTTGTTTCCTCAGAGATGACCAATTGTTTTTCCCTTTCAACAATAAGTTCCCACAGGGGCGGACTGGCCATCGGAAGGACCAGGACCTTTCTTATCCCGTTCAGCCGTGATATGCTGAACTGGACACGACAGGCTGAAGAGGGCCACAAAACAGCACCGCGATATGCAGAAAAGGACAGCATTTCATTATTTTGAGATGTCTCATTATTTTGAGTTATTTATAAATTTTTAAGTAGTCTATCCAGAACAATCAAGTGCAACGTGAAAAGGTAGCCATTGCTCTTGCCACAGCAGCAATCTCACAGATCAGAAGGGAAAAGGTATACTACTCTCTTACTGGATTTAAAGGTGCAATTTGTACTAATATATTAAATCTCAAAGTGTCACTTCTGGATAGACCCCAATGATTGCCAATGCCAATGCCATCCATTGTCACATTCGTTCTCTGTTGTTAGGGATATACACTATAAAGATATATATAAACTCGAGGTGGCGACTCTAAAAAAAAGCATTACCCTAAATATTAACGTCTAGGTTACTATTGTAATCTCTTTTCCCTGATGGAGGGAACACTAGGGGTCTCTCTTGAGAGCCTCGCGCATCTCTGAACTTGAGAAAAGGCTAATGAGAAATTGGCAGACAGAATTTGCATGTCCCGACCCTGGAGTGTACCTTGTTGCCGTGTTGAGGTTGCACGGGATGTGAGTGGTCGCTGCTGGCTCCAAAGGAGGAGATGGGAGTGCACGCCACCTTGGCAATTTATGTACGCTACCGTCGTGGTGTTGTCTGAATGGATCAAGATGTTCTTGCTCCGAATTAGTGGGAGGAACCTCCGTAGGGCAAGAAATACAGCCAGCAACTCTGGGCAGTTGATGTGCCAACGCAGCGGGGGCCCTTTCCAGGAGCCAGCGGCTGTGTGCCCATTGCTCATGGCACCCCAACCTGGTTTGGAAGCGTCTGTGGTGACCAGAACACATCAGGACACCTGCTGTAATGGGACTGCTGTCTGCAGAAACAGAGGTCTGTCCAGGGTTTGAAAGTCTGGTGGCAAACGGGGTTGATGAACACACGGTGCATCTTGGGACTCGAGTTTGGAGCCAGTGCTGAAGCGGTCTCATATGCATCAACCCCAGCGGCGCGACTGCCGTGGAGGATGCCATATGCCCCAGGAGCCTCTGGAAATATTTTAGAGGAATAAGGTGAGGCATTTCAGCACTGACTGCGCGCGCTTGTTGGTAAGGCACGTTATCATTGAGACTGAGTCTAACTCCATGCCGAGAAAATAAATTCTTTGAACTGGGGTGAGCTTGCTCATTTCCCAGTTGACCTGAAGCCCTAGGTGGCTGAGGTGCCTCAGCACTTGGTCCCTGTGGGCGCATAGTAACTCTCGGGAGTGGGCCAGGATGAGCCAGTCGTCTAGGTAGTTGAGTATGCGGATGTCCACTTCTCTTAGTGGGGCAAGGGCTGCCTCTGCAACCTTCATGAAGACATGAGGACACAGGGACACGACGAAGAGGAGGACCTTATACTGATACGCCTGGCCGTCAAACGCGAACTGTAGAAAGGGTCGGTGTCGAGGCAAGATAGAGACGTGGAAGTACATGTCCTTCAGGTCTACCGCTGCGAACGAGTCTTGATGCCAGACGCAAGTTAAGATGTGTCTTTGCGTGAGCATTTTGAACGGGAGTTTGTACAGGGCCCGGTTGAAACTCACAAGTCCAAAATCAGTCGTAAGCTGCCGCCTTTCTTGGGTACGATGAAGTAAGGGCTGTAGAAACCCTTCTTCATCTCGGCTGGAGGGACAGGCTCGCGTCTTTGTGTAAAAGGGTCGCAATCTCTGCACGCAGGGTGTTGGCGCCTTCACCGTGCACCGAGGTAAAGCGGAAGCTGCCGAAAGGGGGTTGGGGCGAGGGCCTGGAAAAACTGTATTGCATAACCGAGTCAGATGGTCCAACCAGCGCGATGGGTTGGGAAGTGAAAGCCATGCGTCCAAGCTCCGTGCGAGGGGAACTAAGGGGACGATCGTTTTTGACTTACCCAGCAGGGTGGAGCAGCGGGGCGGAGCAGAAATGTGGCATCGGGAGGCAAAAGCTTGTCACGAGACTCTGGTGCTGAGAGAAGACTCGAAGCACTTACCTTGCTCTGCACAACCGGCAGGGGGCGGGTTAGTGACTGAGGAGGAGGTCTCATGTTGGCATCCTCTGGACTCATCAGAACCGGCCAGCCGGGGGGCAGCAGACGTGTCTGGAGGTGGGGTGTCCGCTTCCGGCTTGATGGGACTGTTGAGGTTGCCGTGAGAACAGCATTTGCGGACCAGGTGACCCAGAGAAATAGGGAATTGCTCTTTTATTGAGAATGTGGGTACCACAGCCCAAAGGGGGTGTGGCAAAGAAAACAAACTGAATTTAGGATTCTCCTCCCAGCCCTTCACCGGGGGACAAAACAAAACAGTCCTGAAGAGCAGCAATGGTTCCTGCTGGCCAGGTTTTTACCAGTTTCAGAACCTGTTTGGAGCGTCTGATAAGCGGTCTGTATGCTGGGATTAGCTTAACAGATATGTGGTCTGAGTAGCCGAGGTGGGGGAGGGGCTCCACCTGGTACTCACCGGGGATGTGTGTAAACAAGATTCAACACATGCGCCCCCTCGTTGCAAAGTCCCATACAGTTCACAGAGCTTGTCCTTAGCATTAGCACTGGGGAGAATGTACACTCCGAGGACAGTTGTGAATTCCCGTGGTAAATAAAATGGTCTGCATCTAACAGTCACAGCGATAAGCAGTAACCAGAAATTAGCACTGAGTTCTTGCACCATTCCATGTTGATGTAAACATATAAGCTACCACAGTGACCCTTACCGCATAGAGCTTCATTACTGTCAGCACGAAACGAGGCGAGCCTGTCTAGCTGAAACCGGAACTCTGTTGCTGAGTCACGTCTCCTTGAAAACAAAGACACACTAGTCTCTAAACTCACACTGCATAGTCTGCTGGAATTTATTGTCCAGGGAGCTGGCCGGCTAGGGGTTTTTTTTTTATAGCCTAGCATGGATCCCCGCCCTATAGCCACCCTTCTATATTGTAGCAGTGTCTGGCAATGGTAGACATGAACACCGTTTGCTCTGATGTCCATGTGCTATAAAAAAAATCGGGCCAATAATCAAAAATAGCACCATTTTGGATCTGGAGCGGCCGCTGCATGCTACTACTGCACCACCATCTCAGTAAATATATTGTCATTAGTTTAGGGAGTTCTAATGGTTCCACAAAGTTTCTGATATCTTCATCAGTAGACAAAAGATATGGAACTATGAGATCAGGATAAAATTCTTTAAAAGCATTATTAATATCAATGGCTGAGGTAAATATTTCCCCACCAGCAGATTTCACTGAGAGAATAGTAGACAAAGACACTCTCTGCTTTATATATCTAATCAAAAGCTTACCTGCTTACTAAAAAATATGACTGGCTTGCCCTGAATAGCCAAAACTCCACCTTCCATGACAAAATAGTATTGTATCTGTATTTCAATCATTCAATTTTCTGAGGCCATCAGGCAACATTCGGCGCTTCAGCTCTGCCTTGGCACTTTTAATATTCTCTTCCAATTCCATGAGTTCTCGTGCTTTGCATTTTTGGTGAACAAGGCATACTGTATGATCCTGAACCTAAGAACTGCCTTAAGTGCCTCCCAAGCTATGCCCACAGAGGATAGTGAGGAGAAATTGGTCTCCATATAAACATTGATTTCAGAATTTAACATTCAGGATTTGGCAAAAGGGTTACATTAAAGCACCAACTAAGTGATTTATTTTTCTCCGTATTTGGCAACACCTCTAAACACACCAGGGCATGATCTAAAACTAAGAAACTATGTTTCCAATTGAGCAATCATAAACAGATGAAATGAGGGACTTAAATACAAAAAACCTATTCTAGAATAAATCTTATGAACTGATGAAAAATGTATAGTCCCTCCCAGATGGGTTCAAAAGACCAAGATTTTTACACGTCAGTGTTGCTCTAGGAGGCTTTCACACTATTGCTTCATTATGATCAAGGACTGAGTCGATCAATAGATTAAAGTTTCCTCCCAATATTATATCATGAGGGGTGCCAGTGGCTTGCAACATCCCTTCAAGATCTATAAAAAATCCCTGATCGTCAGCGTTAGGTCTGTAAATATTAGCCAAAGTCAGATTTTGCCCCTGAATTTCTGCCAAAACAATAATGACTCTTCCCAATGTATCCTTAATTTGTTTGAGACATTTTAATTGTAGATGCTTACTTATCAATGTAATGACTCCCCTGGTCTTACTTGAGCCAGCACTAAACAAAACATGTCTACCCCCTATCTTCCCAAATTTGTGAGCTTTCTGTGTGAAAGGTGGTTTCTTGAAGAAACACTATATCATATTGTTTTATGTTTAAGGAAAGAAATAACTTTCCTTCTTTTTGTGGGGTGCCCCAACTCATTCACATACCACGTGGTGAGAGACGATCCACTCATATTAACATTTTACATTTTTACATAGAATAAATAGAAAAAATAGATTGTGTGTCAATTACAAAGTTGTAAAGACCACATTTCAACATTAGCGCAACAATCAAACCCTGAACCTCCCTCCGAACCAGTCAAACAGAAAAAAAGAAAAACGTAGGCATTAACCCTGCTCCATCCCTCTAAACTCAAACAGTCCATGTACACCTACGAGAGCCCCCGCAACAACTTTGCCATTGGATTGCTCAAGTCCACAGTTTCTATAGAAATTTGCTATGTAAGAAAGGTTATTTTTAATTATATGCTTACTTGGGGAAGGGTGTCGTTAGTTTCATTATTTCTTCTCACATCAAAGACACTCAAAACCAGCCTTTATCCTGGGTCCTGATGGTTGTTTGATCTTGTCTGAAAACACAGTTCAAGGACAAGTTTAAAGAAGGAGGTTGATGGGTTAGTAAAAAAGAGGCTTCAAAAGCTGTCCAACAACAGAACATTTCTACACTAGAACATTATTACACTGTTGAAGAGCTATGGGGGATACAGTCTTCTCTTCCTATTCTGTTAAGATTTTTCTCAGAATTACAAGGTACCTCGATTTTTCATTCATAAGCCAGCACCATTCTGTGATTATTGTGCCATCATAAATTTAATATAATTGTTGTGGTTCATTTCGCTGTTGATCCAAGGTGAATTTGAGTCTCAGAATTGAACTTGGGTAATCTAGGCAGTTAGCCAAGAGAGCATGCTTCTAGTTAAATGATCTACTACATGCAGTTAAATGCCTGAGAGAGATATATGCAGGTTTTCCAGTCAGGTCATTTAGTATATTGTCGCCCTCTGTGCTTTAACCAGCTGAATGTATGGCTTGCTAGACAAACATTAGCTGACTTTGTCCTTTAAAGGGGGTTGTTAACCCAATTAACCCTGTAAGTATGAAACTTCAGCACAAAACTTGTTCTGCACTGTTTGTGCTACAAAAGATAGTGCACCATTCAGAATTCAATTAAGAATGTCAATTCAATTTCTGGTTTTGGATTTAATTTGAATTGAGGTGCCAAAAAGGATGTATAAATGCACTTCAAATTTGAATTTAAAGAAGTAGAATTAAAATGGAATGAATAACACATTTGATTTTTCAGTACAAAATGAAACATGTTATCATATCATATGAATAACAAATGGGGTATTTCCAGAAACATCACACTATAAAAAAAATATTAGTATATTAAGTAAACAATGCTGAAAAGCTTTGTAGTTTGTGTTTTTTGTATTTTTGTTTCTTGCTTGACAACTTGACAACGCATAGCATAGCATGGAGATGGATTAAAAAATGTATTAGACTAAAAAACATTTGATAAAAATGGGCCTACAAAAAATGTTTATGTGGTTCAGTCCCATTTACCCTCTTCCCAGCAAGCACTGAGGTATGAATAATATATTTGCATTGTTTGGTCATTTGAATGGTATTATTTACATTGTTGTTGTTATTGATTTTGTTGGCACGGTAGGTATATTGTTGTTTTGTGATATCAGAATGATTTTGCTAATAAAATTATCAATCTGTTAATTGTTACCCTTGCCATGTTTAATGTACAATACCAAGTGTTTGAGGTAAGTGTGTGCCCTTTTTAAAATACTTTGTGATTTTCTTTTACTTATAAGCATTCATGTGATGAGTAAAAATGTGTATATATATGTTTATAGAAATGTACAGAATATTGAACATTTTAAAACTAGGCAAATTTCATAAAGCTTGGTTGACAGTTTAAGAAATCTCTTAAAGTTACTTAATTTATATTTGTTAAATTTGTCAAATTAATATGTAATATGTACAGCAAATAATTAAGTCATGGCAGGTTGCCATTTTACATTCAGTTGACTTACTTCAAATGAACTAGATTAATTGAACTTAATACAAAAGCAATTCAAACTTAATTTCTTTAAGTTCTACAGACATATCACTTTATACAGTATTGATAATGAATAGTAAATATAATAAATTGTAATCACATTTAAAATACCTATGTAAATGTGTATTTCATTTATATCACAATATTTACTACATATTAATTTTATGAACCATGGTGGAAGAACAGTTCATTTCCAGGATTGATCTAATGTGCTAAATATTTTAAACAATCAAGATATTAAAAATCTGAATCAAATTTTGTGAAGTTTTCTGAAAACAATGTGTGGACCATTTCTGGTGCTGTGCAGCAAAAGCAGGTTAATTTTAGTTTTTATTTTATTTATTTTACAGACATGGCCAAATCTATTTAAATTCCAAATCATGAATCAAAAGGGAGTTTATTCTGAAATTCTGAATTTGGCTCAACCCTGGTGCTACAAACATGACTTCTACAATTGATCATGATTTCATGAAATCATGCAACATGTCAAGGAAAGGAGTGATCAGAAAATCTAAACTTCTATACAATTAGGAATTAGGATAGCACTGCTAATTAAATAATGACCATTATTAATTATCAGGGCTGTTATTGTTTCGGTAAAGATGTACAAAAAAAAAAAACACACACATTAACAAGTGATTGATTTAATATTGTATGAAACACATATTGAAGAAAACCGCCTCGAGAACATCAAGTGCAGGTGTGTTGAAAGTGGAAACGGAAATAATGTGGGATGAAAGTGCCGTCTGGGTTATTGTGTGTGTGTCACACAATGGCAGAGAGACTGTGTGGGTGACGATGGTTCTGATCAACAGTAAGGAGAGAAAGAAGAGAGATATGTAAGAGGAGAGAAATGTGAGAGGGAGGTGATAAAGGTGAGAGCATCTGCGTTAGCTTGGAGACCATGTGTGAATTATATTTTCTGCCACCTTTTCAGCTCTTGCACTTCAAAAGTAAAGAGAGGTGAAGAGAAAGAGGGGATGATGCAAATAAAAACTGTCAAAACTAAGTCTTACATATCTCCAACTATATGTGCTCTAGGACTATTTTCAACATGTTCTGAAAAGTATTTAATAATATTATGTACATAGTATATTTAAAAATATAAAAAAAAATGAAGCTAATTACGACTCTAAATTTTGATTGGACTAGACACATTAAAATCTTTAAAACTATAAACATACAGCTGTGAGCAGAATAATTATTATTAATGATAAATTTATATATAATAAGAAATGTTTTAAATAAAAATGTATTTTGATAAACTGTCTAAATGTTTTTTTTTTTTTTTAAACAAATCTGTTTATTGAATTTTTGTGTCTGTTTCATAAACTTCAGTTCCAAAAATCCTTTTACCTGTGGTAGAATTAGTATAGTATATGGCCTGCTATGACTTTGCTGCATTATAGATGGCAACAAGTGAAGAGGTCAAATTAGTTTGTCTTCTAAAATCGTTCTTAGCATTCTGAATTTCTGAAATGTCCCCCAGTGGCAATACAAATTACACATTTTAATTGTAATTACATTAACATAGTCTTAACACAAACCCTGATGGAGGAAATGAGACATTGTGTCAATGTTTTAACACTAGGTGTTTGCTCTTGAGAGCCCCAATCACCTTTTATTTATTCAGAAAAGGACAATGAAAATTGCCGAGTGGAATTTTCATGCTGCTCTCCGCCCCGAACATACGGGTATAAAAGGAGATGCCGTGCACCATTCATTCAGATTTGTTCTGAGGAGTCGAGAGAGAGTCCCGGCCATGTCAGCGGTCAGTTCAACGCCGTGACAGGAGGTACACGACGTCTCGTTCCCTCATCAGGGAACAGAGGTTACATCAGTAACCAAGACCTTCCCTGTCTGTCACTCACTCAACGTTTGTCGATGTAGTGACACTATGGGTTCCTATACAAAACGCCACAGGTGCTGAACCATGTCATGAGGTACGGAGGAGCGGACACAGGCAAGCTGCATCATGCCTTGCAGCGAGTCCTCGACCACATGGTGACCTTCCAGCGAGTTAGGTAAGGTGCCTCCCAGGTCCCGTTAAGGTTGGGAGGAGGCACTTACCCAAGAAGGCTAGGTGGTGGCCTTTCCTGATTTTTGTATGAAGCAATTTCCTGCTGTGCACCTGATAGAATAGCACTGGGAATGTGCTCTTCCTTCTCCAGGAGGGAGAGTCCGAATGAGACAACATCCTACCTACCAGGTTAACATGTGGAGAATACCTCACACAAATTAAACGAAACCTGTGGGGAGGGCCCTATCTATTGTGAGTGGAGCTCTACCGAGGGGAAGACACAGGGTTCACCGAGGGGGAAATCAAACAGTGGCAATACATTATATGGGATTACCAAGGGGGATCGTCACGCGTGGAGCACTGAGCCCAAGTACACAGGCTCACCTGAAAAGGGGCATACCACGAGTACCGGGCCTGGCAGTATTACTCCTCCACCGAGATCGTCACCGGACAGTGCTTAAGAAATAGAGAAGGCGTCCAATGTTCACCAATTGCAGGGAACTGTTGTGGACAAGATAGCGCACATTACCACCTCAAAAGGGGAAAGGAGCTAATGCAAGCGATACACCGAAACGGCTGCCCGACATTACCTGTTGGTACCCAACAGGTAAGTAGAGGTTGCAGAACCACGCAAAGCTATTGGATGTAGCCCAACCCACTGCTCTGCATATGTCTGTTAGAGAGGTGCCATTCACCAGTGCCCAGGAGGATGCAACACCTCTGATGGAGTGCGCCCGAATTCCCAGGGGGCACGGCAGGTCATGTGATTGGTAAGCCAAAGATATGGCATCCACAATCCAATGGGCCAGCCTCTGTTTGGAGACACCCTTCCTCTTCTGCTGTCCTCCAAAACAGACAAAGTGCTGCTCCAAGCATCTAAAGCTCTACATGTAGACCAGATAGATGTGCAGGGTGCAAACTGGACACAGCAAAAACAAGGTCAGGACTTCCTCCTCTGAAGGAAGTGCTTGCAGATTTACTACCTGATCCCAAAAGGGAGTGGTAGGAACTTTGGGCATGTAACCAGGCCAGGGTCTCAAGATCAAGATTAGCTGGTGACAGAGAGCGCCTGCAGAACCAAGTCCGGTTGGGCCAGTACGGCGCAACCATCAGGACTTGCTCCCCATCATCCCTGACTTTGCACAATGTCTGTGCAACGAGTCTCACTGGGGGAAATGCACACTTGCGCAGCCACCGAGGCTAGCTGTGCGCCAAGGCATCCGTGCCGAGGGGAGCCTCGGACAGGTAGTACCAAAGGGGATTATAAGATGACTCTCAGGAGGTGAACAGGTCCACCTGCGCCTCCCCGAATCTCTCCCAATTTAGCTGGACTGCGTGGGGGTGGAGTCTCCACAATCTGTGGAGCAATACCTGTCATGAGAGTGCATCTGCTGCAAGATTGAGGACACCTGGGATGCGAGTTGTTTGCAGAGACAGCTGACTCCAAAGGAGGAGGTGGTGGACAGGTTGTGACATGAGCGTACCCCGCCCTGGTGGTTTATGTACACCACAGTCGCTGTGTTATTCGTCCGGACCTACACGTGCTTGCCCGGAATCAATGGCCGAAACCTCCACAGGGCCAGTGATTCTGCCAGCAACTCTTGGCAGTTGATGTGCTATTGCAAGTGGGGCTTCAGGTTGAAGGCCGTGAACCAATCCAGATGTTGTACTGATGCCAGGATGCACTTCTGCATCCACATCTTGAACAGAAGCCTGAGTAAGACTCTGTTCAAGGTGCACAGATCCAGAATGGGGTGCAACCCACCCCCTCTCTCGGGCACGCTAAAATAAGGGCTGTAAAAGACCTTGAACGTCTCAGCTAAGGGGACGGCCTCTATTGCTCCCTTCGCCAGAAGGACCGAGGCATCATCACCTTGCACCACGGAGGAGAGGACACCACTGAACCTGGGCGGCCATCTGGTGAGCTGGAGTGCGTAGCCAGACCGATCGTCCTGATGAGCCATCGCGATGGGCTGGAAAGCACTAACCAGGCTCCCAGCCTCAAGTCAGACCCTGCTAGCGTCCTGGAGACAGTGCACAATGGCTTAACCCATCCGTGTCATGCATGGTCCATGACAACGTACCCCCCCTCCCCCCGACAACAGCTATGTTCATAACCATAAGCCAGTATATTTCTCTGAAATCATGCAAAATATCACATTTTGTGCTTACACTGTCCCCAGTGGCTGAAGCTGGAAGTGTTGTTGAATGTGAAGTCATGAGTGAGCTCCATTTTCTGGTTTGAATGTGTGAATTGTAGTTTTAGTTTCAAATGATATGATGCAGTCAACAGTAATGCATATATTAGCGCTTCACACTAACCCAAATTGTCAGTGGAGTAAAAATCTAAAGGAATTTTCTAAATAAGCTAAAAAATAAGCTCAATCGACAGCATCTGTTGCATAATAACCACAAGATTTATTTCAAATCATCCCTCCTTTGCTAAAAAAAAGTACAAATCGAGGTCATAGTGAGACACTTACAATGGAAGTGAATGGGGACAATATTTGGAGGGTTTAAAGGCAGAAATGTGAAGCTAATAATTTTATTAAATAATCAAATAATTATTAAATTATTCATAATCAAAACTTGAACATAACAACATGGAGGGGGACAGAGCAAAAAAGGCTAGGATTAAATCACAATCAAAACCTGAAAAGACTGGAAAAGCAACAGAAGAGATGGCTGACGGCTCCACTGATAGCCTGGCTGCTAGCATTGTGGCGATACACGCTGACATTAAAGTCTTCCGTGTGGATATTAAAACTGAACTAACAGCCTTCCGTGATTCTCTTGTGAAAGATATGAAAGAATAACTGTGCAATTTTTTACAAAAAGTCACAACAATTAAACGGGCTTGTCACAGACTTAAGCGCCACAGCAGTGAGGTTCGATGAAGCAGAGCAGAAAGTGGCAGAGTTAGAGAAAAACACAACTGAGTTGAAAGAGTTACTCGGTCAATGCATCCGAATCCAAGAAAATTTACAGAAGAGACTGTTAGATCTTGAAACATGATAAATAATATCAGGATTTTCAGAATTCCGTATGGATGCGAAGGGAAAAGAAAGGTATAAGCATATCAAGCGAAGATTCAGGAGAATCTACGTGGGATAACACAAGCCCCATCTGAATGAATGGATGAAGTTGATAAACCCTACAATAAAACTCAGAAATACTGGTAGGACCTTTAAATTTGTGGGTATACTTTTGATGGTGGACATAAATTTAATTAAAATATTTACGACGAAAGAGGACAAGTACTTTATTCAATCTGCCTTGTGTTGGAAAAGGATGAACAAAGGATACCATGTTCAGAGTGGAGTTAGTTATTAACATAATTGTTAAGTTGGTGCAAGAGGACTATAATTTATATTAAAACAATGCAGTTATTATAAAGGATAAATGAAAAAAATGCTTGTTTAACTTGTAAAACATGCTGAAAACACAAGAATATAGGACCAGTCATTATGGGTACTGAATAGATAACACCTTTTGTGCAATCTGCACAACAGAGAGGGGCCCCTACTTAAAACTTCAAGTTTGGAGGTCAGTTCTATTGGTTCAATATGTTCATGTTTTTGAATTGTAAGTTTTGGGTCACCTCAATCTTTACAACAATATTTGATTAGATTACATGCTGAGACAGGAATATAGGGTAATTACCATGAATGTTAATGGGTTACTAAGTCCAATTAAAAGAACTTCTGGCAAGAGACTCATCTTTCTGACACAGAGCATGGAAAGTTAGGGAAAATATGATTCAGAGCATTTTTCTCCTCATACAATAATGGCCGTAAACGGGGAGTAGCAACGTTAATATAAAAGAAGTTATTTTTTAGTTGCTTTCTGAAATTACTGATAAAGGAGGGTGATATATCCTTGTAAAAGGGACTATTTACCAAGATGAAGATACATTAGTCAATGTATATAGACCACCTGGAGAAGACAAATAATTTCTCAAAAAAATATTAAATATCATAGTTGAGGTGGCATCTGGGACACTGATCTGTGGGGGAAATTGGAGTATACAACTTCAACCTAAACTTGACTCATCTTATTACATCAAGCAAATTAGTCAGGAAGCTAGACAAATGAGAAATATGAAAAGAATTATGTTTAATAGATGTGTGGAGAGATCTATACCATTTAGAAAATACTCATTCTCAGTATACAAACTAAATATGCATAAAACGTCTTGGTTAGTGTCATAACCTCCATTCCCTGATGGAGGGAACGAGAAGTTGTCGATGTAGTGACTCCAACGTTGTGGCAAGAGGGACACAATGTCTCGTTCCCTCCATGAGGGAGTACATAACAGTAACCAAGACGTTTCCCTTCTGTCACTCACTCGACGTTGTGTCGATGTAGTGACACTAGGGGTCCCTATAGAAAAACGCCACAACAGCTGAACCGTGTTACGTGAACGACTGATGCAGGTCCAAGCAAGCTGCTGCGTTCGTAATAACAGGTGCATCAGTCTGCAGGTAACCTCCCCCAATGCCCTAAAAAGATGTCATGTAGTTCCCCACATCCCTGAGGTGGGGGGGGGGGGAGCGACGTAACTAGCATGGGAGCAGGCCACGCCAGCCACTGCCTTTTCTCTCTATGATTTCTCTACACAGAGTATTAGATCCGGCTGGGGCCATCTAACGCTATTATATGCATCGGCAAAGGTGTTCTTTTCTGTTCCTATTCTTTCAGGGGGAAAAGACCCCACAGAGACCACATCCTGGCCAAAAGGGGAGGTCAACATGTGGCAATACGATATGTGGGCTCACCATCTGCACATGGAAGGGCTGAGGTGGTAGGTCCTGCCTCGAAGGAGAGGAGCTCTACAAACACGCCAGCTGGGGGCAGAGAGGGCTCTGCCCAAGGGAGATGTGGGTCTGGTGACAGGGAGACCATACCACGGAAAATATATCACAGGGAGTTACCTGAGTAATCGGCACCTATGGAGCACCTATCCCAGTACAGGGCATATTAGTATCCGTAGTGGATCTGGCTTCAAACTCCTCCACTGAATTCGTGAGCCACAGGGCTAGGGAGGAAGGATATCCAGTTTCCACGACTTCGTGAACTCGACTGGGGGTAAAAGCGCGCACTTTTGCCTCAGGGGAGGGGAGGTGTGGTATACGCAAGCGATACACCTGGTCAGTTGTTCCCTTTTACCAAACTCTACCTGTTCGTACCTGACAAAACATGGCAAGAAACCGGCTCAACCTGGAGATTGTAAAATCTCGCAAAGGTATTGGGTGTTGCCCAGCCCGCTGATCTGCAGATGTCTGCTAGAGAGGTGCTATGGGCAAGTGCCCATGAGGATGCCACACTCCTAGTAGAGTGTGCTCATATTCCCAAAGGGGCAAGCATCCAGTGGGCAATCCTCTGTTTGGAGACAGATTTCCCTTTCCGCTGTCCGCCGAAGCAGACAAAGAGCTGCTCAGAGCGTCTAAAGCTCTGCGTGCAATCCAAGTAGGTGCGAACACAGCAAAGACAGGGTTGGATCTGCCTCCTCCGGGGGCAGCGCTTGCAGGCTCTCCACCTGATCCATGAAGGGGGTTGTGGGAACCTTATGCACATAGCCCAGCAGGGGTCTCAGGATCACTCGAGAATCGGCCAGACCGAACCCCAGGCAAGTGTCACTGACAGAAAACGCTTGCAGGGCCCCAACCTTATTGATCGAGGTGAGTGTGTGGCAGGATGGACTTTGGCTGAAGCCAGTCCCTCCTCCTCATTTGATTTATATTGGCTCATAGTGTGTTCTTTGTGGCCAATCAGGTCAGGAGGAGGATGTTATAACTAGAGCGTACCCCTCGGGGGCAGTGTGACGCGGGAGGTTCGTGTTTGGATTTACCCAGTTGTTGTTGGTAGTGTTGCAGAAGTCCTTGCTGTTGCGGCTATCCAATCTCTTCCAGTGGATCGAACGGTTTGACGTGCTACCTTTGACTCGCGCATGGTGTATTTCCTGCGAGATTTAGGTGTTAGCTTGCTGTTGCTCAGGGATCGCTATCGCAGCAAGGAAGCGTTTGCGGCCTGCCTTGGGGCAGCTGCTGTTTTGCTCTGCTTTACATTTTGCTTTCATTTTGCTTCGCATGTTGCGTTGCATTTTGCTTTGCATTTTGCTTTGCATGTTGCGTTGCATTTTGCTTTGCATGTTGCGTTGCATTTTGCTTTGCATGTTGCGTTGCATTTTGCTTTGCATGGTGTTTTGTTTTCATTTGTGTTGCTTAAACGCGGTTAATGCACGTCATCCTTGTGTGTTAAACTTGTTTCTGCCAAGCCCGAATTAATGGATTGAACTCACCATTTTCAAGAGAATGGCATCTTGGCTCACTTGTGTGGCCGATTGTGTTTCGGCCCTTGAATTGTTGTTATCCATGGACGCGTGTGTTTGTGTGATCGTGCGTCTTTTTCTTCTAAAGTGATTTAATTTGCTTTTTGTTTATTTCATTTGTTAGTATCATTTGTCGTTCTGCAAAGTTATTCAATTTGTCTTTTTGTTTATTTCATTTTTTTTTGTTAGTCGTGTGCAAAGTTATTTAATCTTGCGTTTCTGTTTATTCTTCAGTATCATTGTGTTGTAAAGTTATTTAATTTGTTTTTGTGTTCATTTTTTTTTTCAGTCGGTTGCAAAGTGATTTAATTGGGTTATTTTTTTTATTAGTATTATGGTTGTTTGCAATTCTATTTTCATTTCATTATGGTTCGTCTGATGTATGGTACGAAACTATGACCTGTAGTTAATGTTGTATGATTCTGTCCTTGTTTCCTGTTCGAGGAGCTGAGTGCAGACGGCGTGCTCGAGGCAGTGGGCCCTCTTTGGTGTGTAGTGTACTTCCACCGGGTGACCGTTGCTGTGCTGATTGTGTGGCTGTGCACGTGTGTTTGGTGTATTATCTGGATACTCATGCCCGAGTCGCTGGACGCCTATCAGTAAGCCTCAAGTGTGTGTGTGTGTGTGTGTGTGTGTGTGTGTGTGTATAAAATAGATCTTACGATAGTACCTTTGGCTCCTTGTGTGTTATTTTTGCATTTTCTTGATGAATTGTCCCCGTTGGCTTATGGTGAATTTAGAGGTGCTGATTTTGATTTAGTGTGTTATGTTTTAAGAATATGCTGACGTCAGCTTTCAGAGTGTTTACTGTTTTACTGTGAATTTGATTAATAAAATTTGTATTTTTGTATGGAACCATTTCTCTGTTTGTTCAGTGCCCGAACCTGCTTGCCTAATTTGAAAGAACCCTTGGTGGTTACTTACAGTTCCCCGGGTTAGACCTCGGGGTGGCGTAGTCAAAATATTATTTACTGGCGTTGCCACAAGTGCAATAAGGAGGGCTGTCTTCAAGGAGAGGGCTTTCAGCTGGACTGACTCTAGTGGCTCAAAGGGGGATCCTCGAAGACCCAGGAGGACCACGGAGAGATTCCATGAGGGGAAGAGGCGTGGGCTGGGAAGATTCAACCTCCGGGTGCGTCTGAGGAGCCTGATGATCAGCTTGTGCTTCCCTAGGGACTTACAGTCCACTGTGTCATGGTGAGCTGCTATAGTGGCTACATATACCTTCAAGGTGGAGGGGGACAGATGCCCCTCCAGCCTCTCCTGCAGGAAGGAAAGCACTGACCCCACTGTACATCTCTGGAGGTCTTCGGCTCGGGAAGAACCCTAATTTGCTAACAAGTGACACTTCAGTGCATAAAGCTGCCTCGTAAAGGGAGGTCTGGCCTGATTGATCATCTCTACCACTGCTGGTGGTAGGCCACTTCCCATCCAAGGGCCAGACATGGAGGTTCCAGAGGTCTGGGCGCAGGTGCCAGATGGTGCCCCATCCCTGAGAGAGAAGGTCCTTCCTTTGCTGGAAGTTACCTGGCAAAACAACGTCCATTGAACTCCCCAAATCGCCTCCAGGGGTAGAAGGCACAGCACAGGGGGTGGCTAGAGTGGCTTTCCCACTTTGGAAGACAGAAAGCCGCGACTGCAACGTTGCCATGGTCATACTCGCAATGAGAACATGAACCATCCACAAACGCTGCCTCAGTGTGATTGCTGCCCAGACATGTGAGGCAGTGCCCGTGACCGTCAGAGGTGGAGAGATAACGACCGCATCCAGGAATCACACAAATATGGAAAGGCATCTTTATACAGACACATCTTTAAAAAGACGTTCAACGTCAATGTGTGTGCTCTAATAGAGAAAATCTACTCTTTAGCAGGAATATACACTCTTTAAGCGCTGTCGAAGCACCCAGAGGAGAGAAAGCCACTGGAAATGTGCCGTATATCCAACAGCATACACTTCTTAGGAGGTGAATGGAACAGCAGTATATTCAGCTTGATGATAGTACAACCGCTCGGCTCGAAATAATCTGAATGAGAGTGGGCATTCCTTTATTCTCGTATGTCTGGGGGAGTGGCATGCAAATTCCACTCGCCAATTCTCATTGGCCTTTTCTCAAAAGAATAGAGGTGTTTGGGGCTCTCAAGAGCGACCCCTAGTGTCACTACATCGACACAATGTCGAGTGAGTGACAGAAGGGGAACCCAATCTCTCTTGTGTAATTATAATCCAAGTAACAAAATACATAATGAACACACATTTAAATGGAATATATCTTCCAATAAATATCTTGGGGTTCAAATCTCTGCTGACCTATCAACCATCTATAAAATTAATTATTGCCCTATTACAGAAATCATAAAAACAGACCTGAATAGACGGCTTCTCCTACTTTTAGATCTATATAATCGTATAGAGATAATAAAGATTCATATTTTGTCATAATTACTTTTTCTTTTTCAAGCTGATATATTTTCTTTTTCAGGTGATATACCAAAAAGGCAATTTGATGAATGGAAAAACTGATATCTCACTTCATTTGGAAAAGTGGGTGGCCTAGAGTGCGATTTAACACTTTACAACTGGATCTGAGATTTACTGTAAACAACGAGTTCACAAGGTATAAAATCTTTCTGCTTAATCTCTATTGAGAGTGGACTAGAGAGCTTACAACAATTTTCCCAGAAATTCAATTTAGATAAACAAGACTTTTTCAGATATTTTCAAGTTAGACATTACTTCAATAAGAATATTAAAGATGGGGAAGACAATGGATCCTCAATAGTACAGATATTTGTAGATACGTATAAAAAAGAAACTGAATAAGAAACATGAATTCAGATTCATGGAGGGAATTTGCTTGGAAAAATATAATAAGCTTTTTCATAATCCCAAAGTAAAATATCTGCAAACTGGGAATCAAAAGGCTGTTGAATGCTGGAGAAAATGCAGAAATGTAATGGCAGAACATTTTCACATCTTTTGAGACTGTAACATTATTCATACTTATTGGTGGGATCTGAATAGAGAGATAAATGCAATAAGGGTTGAATCTTGATTGTAACTTTAAACCATTTACTTTGGCAATTCTCCTTCAAAAATAACAAAGAAGGACATATACCTTTTTAATATATTACTAGCAACTAGTAAGAAGGCTATTACAAGGAAATGGCTCAAGGAAGATCCCCCATCTGTATATGAATGGCAAGAAATTGTAAATGATGTGTGCAATATGGAAACTCTGACCTTTTCATTAAGACAACATACTAATAGAATTTCATCATATTGGGGGAAATGGTTTTGCTTACATCGGTTACCTAAGGGTTTTTATTTTTCCCATGCCATGTATATATGAGGTAGAAGGCTGGAAAAAGATATCTTGAACCATTTTTGACATTTAACCCATGGACTGTATCGGATGGGTAACCCTTAACATAACTTTGTACTGCAGAATTTGAATACTCATGAATGTTATACCCGGTGACCAGTGTATGTTTATGTATGTGTGTATGTGCTGTTCTTTGGAATCTGTTCCTCTTTTTCTATATTTGTTTGGAAAAAAGGGGGAAAAAATAAAGGATAACAAACTAATGTATTATTTGAGCTGTAAAGCATGTGTAAAATGCCATTTTTACAGTCATTTTAAGATTAAAGGGTTGTTTTACAAATGGATTTGTAAAACTGGCTATAACTTTACACAGAAAAGGTTCATAAGTGATTTTATCACACTAAAATCATGTTTACACACATATTGTTGTGTGGCTTACGTTTGACAAAGTGAGTATAGACTCCATTATCTGAAACCTTGATAGCAGGGCAACTACCATTTGCTGCCTTCCTCAAGCAACAGTTTCTGTGGTAAATAAGGAACTGATTATATTCTCGGTTCCAAATTTACAGTGTTCACCGACAACAACCCTCTTTGCTACATCCGCTTGACCAAATTGGGTGTTGTAGAGCAGCGCTGGGCAGCACAGTTCGCACTGTTTGATTTCACCATTGTGAACATTCCTGGGTCATCTAATAAGAATGCAGATGCACTTTCTCGCTTGCCCCCACCCCTGCCGCCAAGTTCTATGGGAGATGTTGCCACTGTCATTATGGTTCCTGAGGAGGTGTAATTTGCTTTTACTGGACATGGCCAGTGCCTGCCAGCTTTCACATCAATCATTGAGGCAGCTCCAGCAAGAGGTAAAGCCGGATGTGACATCAGGTGGTACAGCAGAAGATTGGGTTCGTGAACACCAAAGGCATTTGACATCGACCTATCTTAAGGCACAAACTCAGTTGGAAGCTGCAGCCATTTATCGAGTGTAACATCATTCTGTCCATTTGCCTATACTGCCTATAGGTTAAATAGGTTAAAAAGAAGTCATCCTTCTGGTCGTCATAAAATCCAGGACCAATGGGATCCTGTTGTGTGTGAAGTGATACAGTGCCTGGATGAGGTTGGGATACTTTATCAAATTAACCCCAAGGGTCAGTCCCGCCCAGAGCAGAATATTCATTGACAGGAGCTGCGTTATTTGTCGATTGACGTATGCTCCCCTCACCCTCGTACGATTGATGTAGAGTTAACTAGAGATATGCCCCAGGGGAACATGGCACCCATCATTGACCTCAGTACAGTCTAGGAATTGGACTTTGTGGTGTTGCCACCCCTGAATCCACACGATTTAGCAGGGTAGAAATGTTGCCCCATTTCTACCTGAGCAGACATGTGAACAGTCTTTTCTATCTAGCCCCGAGTCTACTGGATTGAGTCAATAATCCAAGGGTGGTAGTCTTGTTGAGGAAGAGGACCATGCATCAACCTCAACTGATGGTAGAGCCATGCGACGGACCACACGGCTAACAGCAGTATGACATTCCAATCTGTGAAGGATTATGGTTGAAAACTAGTGCTATTGTTAGTGCTTGAGACTGAGAGTTGGCCATTGTGAAATCCAGTCATTCTAGATTAACTGTTGCAGGTACAAAATTTTATTATTACGTATTTTTTGTTCAGTGTTGGTATATTGATTCTCTGCTTTCTTGTAATAGTAAAGCGTCTTGAGATTGGTGAGTGAGGATACATCCTACAAACATTGGTTCATGTATGAATATTCCTGTGAATATTGAATGTATGTTAGGTAACCTGATCTCATAACTTTGTAATATTTTTTATAAGGGAATGGGTCCAGTCACTGTTTTTCCTTGGTATTTGTATTTAAATAATTACTTCATGCCTACCATAACTTGTTTTAGGTTGTGTCTATACTAAGCCCCTTATGGGCATTCTGTGAGGAGAGAGAGGAGGGAATTTAAACTTTTAGTTTTTTTTTCTGATAACATTAATTATACTCTGTGGGGCTCTTTTAACTAAAAGAATATTTAAAGAATTATTTTTGATACGCCAGCTTCCATCTGCATCCTTTAATTATGGTATTCTGTGTGGGACCCATGTAGGCCTATTGAGCAGGTTAAATATTGGTTTAGTTATTGGCCATAGATATATTAACTCATCAACCTTGGGGTTTTGCAAATGTACCTCCTGGTGGCCATACAAGGAAAATAGTGACACAGCCAGCCGAAACATCCACTGCTCAGGGACACAAACCATCCTGAGCCCCACCCACAGAGTGTTCTACAGTTTGACGGTGTCAAATTAGAATGGCTCCAAGATACAGTACCGAAGGATGAATTCCTAGAGAAAAGCCAAGGAAGCCAAGATATACTTCAGCCTCCAGAAACACCAGAGCCAACAGAGCCACAGTCCCTCTCACCTCAACATCTCAGAGCTCCCAGATATTAGTCAAAAAATGGCGGGCCCCTCTACCACCAAACCTGTAGGCACAGCTCACCCTCCTCCTTCCTCCGAGAGAGCTCTCTGGCCACTGCCATAATGCCAGGGCCCATACCATCCTTCATCTGCTCTAGGTGAACAGCAAACAACTGATAACAACTCTCAGTGATATGTATCAGGTACCGCTACGGTAGCAACAACATTCACCAATGTTCACAGAACAAGCGGGAACCCAATGTGCCTGTAGCTTTCTCTATATTTGTTGTATCAAGTGATAGAAAGACTAAAGCCTTCTCAAGACGTACAGAAAACCTGTCTAATCTGTTGCCTATTAGACGTCAATCTGAGATTACTGTGGAGCCTAAAACATATACTGATAAATTAGCATATTTATACATCCAGTCACTTCAAAACATGTCATTTATAGACAATGATCTCATCATCAAAAATAACCTGAATAACCAAATAATTTTATGTTTCTACATTAAACTTGGTTAGATAACAGTTGCAGAGCAACTGACCTCAATGAATCAGCCCCTCCAAACTTTACTTTTATGACTATATGCAGAGCAAGTAGAAGAGGTGGAGGAATAGCTGCTCTGTTTAAAGATGTCTTTCATTGCATGCTAGTGTCTCTTGGTGATTACCTGTCCTTTGAGTATTTAAGTATTGTACTGAAATCTGCTCCTCACATTCTATTTATAATTATTTATAGGCCCCCAAAATACTAGAAATACAGAACTTTTATCAGCAATTTCATCTGAATTTGACTGTTTCATAGATTTGACTGTAGATAATCCTGAAAACAACACTGCCAAATAACTAATAACTGTTTTAAACACATTTGACTTGACACAGCATGTAATTGGACCCACACACACACATGCAGCCACACTCTAGATCTGCTTATTAGTTAGGGTCTTAACATTTCATCCACTGTTATTAAGGATGTAGCGCTATCTGATCATTTTTTATTTTCTTTTATGTACTGATTTCTCCACCCACTTACTGTAAGTTAGATCTGTCTCCACCAAGAAGAGATACAAAAATGAGAACACTAGTGTGCAGTATATGAAGGCTTCATATATGACACCAAGTAGATCTGCAGAATCTGTTGATGTTCTCGTTGATATCTTTAACTCTAAAGTTAAAAATTATATTGATGACATTGCTCCTGTAAAGGCCAGGAAGATTACTGGCAGGTGTAAAGGGCCTTTGAGAAACACAACAGCAGTGAAAAGCATGAAAAGGAAATTTAGAAAAGAACGAATGTGGCAGAAAACAAAACTTGAAGCCCATTACAGTATCTATAGAGACAGCCTTCAAGTTTTTAATTTGGAACTAGGCACAGCTAGATAGAATTTCTTCTCCAGCATTATAAACTACACCCAGACTCTTTTTGCAGCTGTTGAAAGATTAGCTAACCCACCAACACAGCTTCACTGTGAAATGTTCTCTGACAGAAAATGCAACGAGTTTGCATCTTTTCTCATGAAAAAAAATCAAAGGCATTAGAATGGCAATCAGCTTGACCTCATGTTCCACTGAGGTTAGACGGCACCCACCACAACAACTTCAGAAATTCGTCAGTATGTCTGATTTGGAGACAACTGATGGCAAAACTCTGGAAAAAATTGTACAGCATCTTAAAATAATGACCTGCTGTCTTGACAGACAATGCACATCTTTTTTGCAAAAATGTGTTTAACTGTCTAGAAACCTATCTCTTAGAGATAGTGAATACTCTTTTCAGGCACTTCTCTGAAAACTGCAGTTGTTGAGCCCCTTCTAAAAAAAAAAAAAAAGCAATCTGGATAATGGCCTATTAAACAACTACAGGCAAATTTCAAATATTCCTTTCATAGGCAACATTTCAAAGATATTGAAAAGGTTGTTTTCAATCTGCTGAACAAATTCTTAAACTCAAATGGCTACTTGGACAATGTCCAGTCTGGTTTTCAACAGCATCACAGTACAGAGACAGCACTCATAAAGATAATAAATTATATCCAGCTAAATACATAGGCAAATGATGTATGCAAAATATCAGTGCTGGTTTTGTTGGATCTCAGTGCTATATTTGACACTGTTCACCACAACATTTTGGAGACTGGAAAACTGGGTAGTGCTCTCTGGGACAGCCATCATCTGGTACAGGTCATATCTACAGTGCATTCAGAAAGTATTCAGATTCCTTAATTTTTTTCAAATTTTGTTATGTTGCAACCTTATGCTAAAATGCTTTCAATTATTATTATTATTATTTTTTTTTTCACATCAATCTACACTCCATACCCCATAATGAAAAAGCAAAAAAATGATTTTTTTTTTATAACTTTGTAAATTTATTAAAAAGAAAAAACTGAGATATCACATTGACATAAGCACCTTTGGCAGCGATTACAGCCTCAAGTCTTTTTGGGTATGATGCGACAATATTTGCACACCTGGATTTTGGGATATTCTGCCATTCTTCTCTGCAGAGCCTCTTAATCTCTGTCAGGTTGGATGGGACCGTCGGTGGACAGTCATTTTCAGGTCTCGCCAGAGATGTTCGATTAGATTAAGTCCGGGCTCTGGCTTGGCCACTCTAGGACATTCATAGAGTTGTCCCTAAGCCACTCTTGTGTTGTCTTGGCTATGTGCTTAAGATCTTTGTCATGTTGGAAGGTGAACCTTTGACTCAGTCTGAGGTCCTGAGTTCTGGACCAGGTTTTCATTAAGGATATCTTTGTATTTTGCTGCGTTCAGTTGTCCTTCAACCCTGACCTGAACAGGAAAATGTGAATTTACTAGATAAAAAAAATATGATCGTGCCTGGTAAAATTTACAAGTAAAATGGCTAGAAATAGCATTTTAGCTTAGCATAAAGCTGACAATTTACATAAGGTTTATTTCTATTTCTTCTGCTCCAAACTTACTTCTCTGTCTGCTCCCATGAATGTAACACACCATAAGAAATTGTTTCACCGCTGTTCAAATGCACTTTTGATTGCATCCTTTATATGTATAAATGTTTTCCATCTGAAATTTAAAAAAAATACAATAAAATGCAAAGTAATCTCTACAGTAAACAAAATACTTTTGAATGTAACTTTATTCTAATGACCAATTATTTAAATTGTAACTGTAGTGGGATACAGTTACTTATATTTTGTATTTTAAATACGTAATCCTGTTACATGTATTCCGTTCCTCCCCAACCCTGAATACGTCGCAGATATGGTTGATGAATTAAAGCAGACCTCTCAGATCATTAGAATCAAGTCAGTTAGAAATACTAAAAGTTTATGAAAAACGAGTTGAGACAGCATTTAGCTATTATGCCACCCACAGCTGGAACCAGCTTCCAGAAGAGGTCAGGTGTGCTCCAACAGTAGTCACATTCAAGCCCAGACTGAAAACACATCCGTTTAACTTTGCATTTATGCACTGAACACTGTTCTGCACTTAATTTAATTTCACTGCACCATTTTGTGGATGTCTTAGGATGCAGTCTTTTCTATCTCTCCTACAGTTTTTCTCTAAATCAATTACAGAAATTGTTGAAGTGATGGAAGCTAGGTGATTGGATGTTGTTCAGTCATCCTGTGGCACAAGAAGAATCCTGCTGAATTTACAATTACTTTTGACCCTTGTGTGCGCCAGCGAAGGTTAACAACAGTTACAGTGTGTGTTAACAATTAGGTTATCCTTTGTACTGTCAGAGAATATTAACAACAGTTACTGTATGGGTGATGTTAATAATTTAGTTATCTTTTGCTGTGCCAAGGAAGGTTAGTATTCTTTTTCTTTTTTATTCATTTGAATCATTTAACCTTTTTTTATGTATTTTACTTTTTATTCTTATTTCATGTTCTTATTTTTTTAATTAATTATGTATCTTGATTTTCTTTATAATTTTTATGTAAAGCACTTTGAATTGTCATTGTGTACAAAATGTATCTAAAATATAAATACACTTGCCTTGGCTATTTTAATGTTAAAAAAATCAATCAAGTAAGCCAGGACTGCCACTGGTGCTCCTCATAAATAAATAAATAAATAAATAGCTGCATGACACCACTGGACAAAGACGATGTTCATGCTTTAAAGGAGATGTTTTCAATTTTACTCCTCACCAAGGACTCACAGGCGTTTTGTAAATGAAATGAATGCTGAATTAATTTTAGGCTATTAACTGCATTAAGAAATGCTCTATGAGGAGTTTGTGTAGATGAGTCAGAGGCCCAGTCTTGTGTTTAATCTCAGCAGTGTATCAGAAGCCTTGACAATGAACAGTTACAATCACAGAGTGCTCCTGACTTCTACCCAGACTCTCACGAATTGCCTTCAAGCCTAGACACCTTCAAGGACACCATTCAGTCCTGCTGTGTTACTATGAAATGTGTCAGCCAAAACTGAGTAACTTCCTGTTAGTTAGGTCATAAGGATAAAAGGGAAATTTTGTCAATTGATTTGCTCTGAAAATTTACATTTACATTTATTCATTTGGCAGATGCTTTTATCCAAAGCAACTTACAAAAGAGGAATAATACATCATAAGCAATTCTTCTTAAGACGACAGTGGTACAAAAAGTTCTGCATTACGACGTTTCTCAAGCATCAGAATAGTAGTATCCAAGACAGATTAGAGATCAACAAGAATATATATAATTTTTGTTTTTATTATTATTATTATTATTATTTTTTATGTCAATTAATTGACATACCACGCTAGTCCATTTTTTATGGATGTAAAATTTAGTCATCTGTTATTTTTGATTATCTATCACTGAGAAATAAAGACAACATTAAATATGGATTTTATGGGTACTTGTAGATACCACACAGAAGGGGTTTGTGTGAACCCTATACCTGTATGAATGTATAATAACCATCTATATGTTGGGTGACTGTTCGGCATTGGTGACTTAACAAATGTAGTATTGCCATTAGGTTGTGATTACATTAAGTCAATAAATGTGAATAACACCTCATTTATCTTAGAAGGTCATATCCATTCAATCTAGAAATAATAATGTGCCTTTTAGAAATATTTTAATATTTTACAGCAGTAAATTCCAAAAGGCTGAATTTCACTAAAGGAACATAAACTACAACACAGAGACTGTATCACCTAGATATATCATAGAGACTGTGTCTGTTCCCTGAACTACCAAACACAATACCCTCACTAAATAATTTAGAAAAAATGTGATTACGGTCAAACTTGAACAAAACAAACCAATTAAAAATACACATCATATAAAAATAGGGCTACTAAACATTATATCTCTTTCTACCTAACAAATTGTTAATGAATTGATTACAGATCACAGATTGGATGTGCTCTGTTTGACTGAATCCTGGCATAAACTGGATGAATATATTAGTTTAAATTAATCTACTCCCCCATGCTATTGTTATAAACACGAGCCTCACCTGAAGGGTGGAGGAGGAGGTGTTGCTAAAATTTACAGTGAAGTTTTTGGTGTTACTCAGAGGACAGGGTATAAATGTAAGTCTTTTGAACTAATAATGCTTAATGTGACACCGTCAGATATAAATAAAAAATCTCTGTTGTCTTTTGTCCTTGCTACAATGTATAGATCACCCAGGCCTTATTATGATTTCCTTGGTGAATTTGCTAACTTTTTATCAGATCTTGTAGTTACTGTAGATAGATCTTTAATTGTTGGTGACTTCAACATTCACATAGTTAATGAAAATGATACATTGGGATTAGCATTTATCGATATTCTCAAGTCTCTTGTAGTCAGACAAAATGTAACAGGACCAACTCATCGCCTTAATCATACACTAGATTTAATTCTGTCATATGGAGTTGATGTTGATAATATAGAAATTCTGCAGCAGAGCGATGACATCTCGGATCATTACCTCGTCTCTTGTATGCTGCAATCAGATAATGTTACTCAATCTACACCATACTATCATTCAGGAAGAACTATTCTTCGACCACTAAAGATAGCTTCACTAATAATCTTCCAGATATATCTCATACACTCAAACCCCAAAGCCCAGAAGAATTTGATGAAATAACAAAAAATTTCAATTTAAGAAAATTAAAGAAATAAGCCCTGCACCATGGTACAATGATCACACTCATGCTCTCAAGAGAGCAGCTCGGAAAATGGAGCGCATGTGGAGAAATACAAAATTAGAAGTATTTTGTGGTGCATGGAAGGATAGTGTCTGTAGACACAACAAATTTTAGTAAACTCTTAGAAAATAACCACAACAATCCTAGATGTTTATTCAGTACTGTGGCGAAATTGGTTAGGAATAAAGCCTCAACAGAACCAGATATTACGTCACAGCACAAGAGTAATGACCATGAATTTCTTTACAGATAAAATTGAAATAATCTGAAATAAAATTGGAATTATGCAATCATCTGTCATAGCACCTCAGAAAACGGTGTCTAATAATTTTCCTCACGTGCAACTTCAATCCTTCTGAAACATCAAAAGCCACAACATGTAGGTTAGAACCTATACCAACTAAGCTCTTAAAAGAGGTATCTCCTGTAATTTCAGAACCTCTTCTTAATATTATTAACTCCTCACTATGCTTATGACATGTCCCAAGAAACTTTAAAATGGCAGTTATCAAACCGCTTATTAAGAAGTCACAACTTGATCCTGGAGTTAATTATAGACCAATTTCAAATATCCTGTTTATGTTAAAAATACTAGAAAAGGTAGTAACCTCCCAAATATGTTCATTTCTACAGAGAAATAGTATATACAAAGAATTTCAGTCAGGATTTAGGCCTCATCACAGTACAGAGACTGCACTTATCAGAGTTACAAATGACTTGCTCTTATCATCTGATCGCGGCTGCAATTCTCTTCTTGTGCTTTTAGATCTTAGTGCTGCATTCGACAGGATAGATCATGACATTATCTTGAATAGGCTAGAGAATTATGTTGGCATTTGTGGAGTTGCATTAGCATAGTTTAGGTCATATTTAGCAGACCGCTACCACTTTGTCTATGTAAAAGAGGAATTGTCAAACCAAACAAAAGTAAAATATGGAGTGCCACAGGGATGAGTTTTAGGGCCTCTGCTTTTCTCCATGTATATGCTTCCCCTGGGAGATATTATCAGGAATTGTGGAATAAGTTTCCACTGCTATGTCGACGATACACAACTTTATATTTCTTCAAACCTGATGAGATTTCACAAGTCTCCAAATTAGCAGAGTGCATCAATGAAATAAAAGATTGGATGGCCAGAAATTTCCTTCTACTCAATTCTGACAAAAGAGAGGTACTAATTATTGGACCAAAAAAACTCTAAAAATAAGCCACTACAATATAATTTGACTCTCGATGGATGTACTGTTACATCATCTTCAACAGCGAAGAACTTAGGTGTTATATTTGATACCAATCTGTCCTTTGAAAATCAAATTACCAATGTTTGTAGAACAGAATTCTTCCACCTAAGAAATATTGCTAAATTAAGGTGCATGCTCTCTGTTGCTGATGCCGAAAAACTACTTCATGCATTCATGACCTCAAGACTAGATTATTGTAATGCATTACTGGGAGGATGTCCAGCAAGATCAATAAATAAACTTCAATTGGTTCAAAATGCAGCAGCCAGAGTGCTAACGAGAACCAAGAAATATGATCAGATTAGAACCATTTTATCCTTGTTACATTAGCTACCTGTTAAATTCCAAATTAATTTTAAAATTATGTTAACTACATACAAAGCTTTTAATGGTCTAGCTCTGCAGTACTTAAGTGACCTTCTACCACACTATATTCCATCACGTTCATTACGATCGCAAAATTCTGGCCTGTTTATAGTTCCTAGAATATCAAAATCCACAAAAGGAGGTAGATCCTTTTCATATTTGGCTCCTAAACTATGGAATATTCTCCCTAACATTGTTCGAGATGCAGACACACTCCCTCAGTTTAAGTCTAGACTAAAGACTCTATTATTTAGCCAGGCATACACCTAATTTATCATCCAACCCACAATTAGGCTGCTTTAGTTGGGTCTGCCGAAACCAGAAATATTGATCATGATTTAAAACTCTGCAATAAATTGAATGGCATCTATGCTAATATTATTTTATTTGTTTCTCTGTCTCAACCTCGGGACTCCTATCCTGAGGTCACCAGAACCACCTGGATCCAGCACCATTCCTGCTTTGTGTTGGACTCCACTGCTAGGTGTCGTTGAATGATGATGACTAAATGCAGCCGGTGCCAGCCAAACATCACTTCAGTCTATTATGATGGACCTCAGAGGATGAACTGATACCAACTCCAACCATAAGACATGGGATACTTCATATGCCATTGTTTGAACCTTGGATTTAGGATGGACCACACCGAACCGCACAGAAATTACCAGCCAGGTTGAACTGTGTTTCACTTCCCTGATCACTGCCTGCATCACCTCGGTCTATTGATGGACTACGATCTTAAAATGGAATGTATAGACTAACAGCCAATTAACAAGGACAATTGCATCTATGTGACAATTGCATCTGCAGTTAATCCAGGATGGACTTCTAAGACATTGGTCATTAATCTTACAGTTCAAACAAAATCGATGTTTAAACACTGACCCTTAACACTTACTTAGTTTAATAAGTTTAAACCATGACTTTAACTATACATAAGTAATATTTACATTATATTCATGATGTTAGCCAGAGGGGAACTGGCCCCCACAGTGAGTCTGGTTTCTTCCAAGGTTATTTTTCTCCATTTATCAACATCTTATGGAGTTTTGTCTTACTTGCCACAGTGCTTTCAGCTTGCTCACTGGGGTTATTAATACTTTTATTATTTAATTACTTATTTTTAAACATGATTAACAATCATTTTTTATCTAATTACACAATGATGATTCATCGACATTATAGACATTACAGTTTTATGTTCTGTTAATGCCTGATCTTCTGTAAAGCTGCTTTGAAACGATGTGTGTTGTGAAAGGCGCTATACAAATAAAATTTACTTGACTTGAATACACCAGGTTCAATGTACTGTATGATTATCTCAATTTACAGATTTGTGGCATGTTGATTTGCAATATATATAATAAAAATATAAAATTTTAAAAAACAGCAAAAATCATGGTTTCAGTAAGGCACTTACAATGAAAGTGAATGGGCAAATCAAAACAATTTAAGATGGGGGTTTATTTTGCAATAACAACATGCTGACTGTACATTATCCCCACTTATGACATGGCTACTAACCAAATACATGGTCATAAAATATTGATTAGCATTGCAATTGAGTAATTATGTGACAAGAAAGATATTGCTGAAGAGCTGAAATCTACCACCAGTTCTCTTGGTATTTATTTTGTGAAACTGATCATATGACTAAATAAATGCACATGGAACATCGATTTGAGTTGAAATTATTTTTATTTGCTTACTTGTAAAGATCGCACAGTGAGCCTAGAAGCAGGAAAGATGGCTCGCAATACTCGAATGAGCAGTCTGATAAGTGTATTTGTGTTTGTTACAGAGACATATCAGACCACTAGACAGCGCCATTGACCAATCAGAATTAAGTATTCCAGAGAGCTGTGTAATAAACAATTATATAACACACTAAAATCAAGTTAACACAAAGCCTTGTGGCTGTACTTTTGAAACGCTTCGCATCGGGTGGTTCTTCGCCTCCACATCATGCTTTTAAAATACTTTAACTCACATCTAGCTGTGGATAATACCTTACGTATATACAGTATATATATGTATATATATACATAGCACATGCTCAGTGGATAATACCATATGTTCAGTTAGGTCTGCAGGTGGTTAGTGAGTAATTTGCTGGTATTTGTGCTGAAATACTGCATGCTTAAGTGATGCAACTGTTTAGTGAAATCGCTCCATACAGTAAATAACAGAGGGCGATTGAATGAAAACAGAATGTTCATGTTTGCACAAACTATTCCTTAAAGATTTATCAGGAAATGAAGAACAAGTTACAGATGTTAGACTTTTTCTTAGATTGACTGTTAACGTGGGTGTGCAGGAGGTAATTTAAGGACACCTTAAATGTAAAGGCACTGCAAAGCTGCAGTTCAATAAAGATTCAGAGTTTCGACATAGCTATTACAATTAAATCAATTTGTCTCTATTAAGATAACTCATAAGCTATTGCCAATGCCTGTAGTATTTCACCTTTGACATCATAAAAAGAGTAGTCTCAGGGATATCATAAAAAAGATTTTTAAAATGGGCAGTTATTTAGTTAAGGTTAATATGAAACTCCTCATGAATTGATCTGAGAATTGAGAGCCAATTTCCAGTATATTACATTCAGCCATTCGATATTCAAGTCTGAACAAACACATCAAATAGATGACACAACTTTTCATAGATAAGAGGTCACTAAGCATTAAACATGATTCAACTCTAATTCTCTTCCAGATTCAAGTACAGTACTATTGTTCCTGTGCATATACATGGAGGAAAACATTCTTTAGTGTACATCAAGAAAGACTTGACTGAATGTAAATTATTGAAGATGAATGAACCATTAGTTAGGCTAAGCATTTAGTTTTTGTGTTTAGCTGGTGTTTGATTAAAACGTTACGGCAAGCTATTAGCTGTTCCAACAATTAGCTCTGTGGATTACACTTGTATAGAGCTGCGTACCAATTAGCGTGGTCATTATGGTTGTTCAAAGACCTTTTATTTTATATGACATGTTATTAGCCAACAAAACCCTAAAGAATGGTGATGGGAAAATTATTATGATAGTCAGTACACTTCATAGAACTGTGTCCCATGGTTGCCTATACTCATGATTAATTGTGAATTGTGAAAATGAATTGATTAATTAAAAGATTTTTGGGCAAAGTTTTTCTTTCCTAGGGGCTGTAATATATCAAAACCTGTTTCAGCAAGAAAATTCATGGCCATGCCTTCAAATGAGAGGCAGAGGAGGTTGTGCTGGTTGGTGCTACACTAACAAGACATCACATACTGTATATAATGAGGACAGTAAAGAGACCAGAAATGTGAGATGATAATTAGATATAATCGGCATGTTATTTTCTTGCAATGTTTTTGAGGCATTGATATATTACGATTAGTCAACATTTTTTTAGAAGCTTTTGTTTGCTTTCCAATTCAAAGTCAGTTGGCCTTCTGTTTAATGTTGTTGAACAAGGGGGTGATATAACATTTACTGTACTTAAAACTATCAGCCACAACATTAAAACCACCTGCCTAATATTGTGTAGGTCCCCCTCATGCCGCCAAAACAGCGCCAACCCACATCACATATGCTATTCTTCTCACCACTATTGTACAGATTGGTTATCTGAGTTATTGTAGAATTTGTCAGTTCTAACCAGTCTATCCATTCTCTGTTGGCCTCTCTCATCAACAAGGCATTTCCATCCACAGAACTGCCACTTTTTGTTTGATTTGTTTTGTTTTTGGCACCATTCAGAAATTCTAGAGACATTGTGCATGAAAATCCCAGGAGATCAGCAGTTACAAAAATACTCAAACCAGCCCGTCTGGCACCAACAATCATCCATGCGATTATCTAATCACCAATTGTGTGGCAGCAGTGCAGTGCATAGTATCATGAGGATACAGGTCAGGAGCTCAGTTAATGTTCACATCAACCATCAGAATGGGGAAAAATGCAGTCTCAGTGATTTGGACCGTGGCATGATTGTTGGTCCCAGATGGGCTGGTTTGAGTATTTCTGTAACTGCTGATCTCTTGCGATTTTCACACACAACGGTCTCTAGAATTTTCTCAGAACTGTGCCAAAAACAAACTGAGTGAGCGGCAATTTTGGGGACAGAAATGCCTTGTTGATGAGCGAGATCAACAGAAAATGGCCAGACTGGTTCGAACTGACAAAGTCTATGGTAACTCAGATAACCGCTCTGTACAACTGTGGTAAGAAGAATGTCATCTCAGAATGCTATTCTATTGTTTTGGTGGCACGAGGGGGGCCTGCACAATATTAGGCAGGTGGTTTTAATGTTGTGGCTGATGGGTGTAATACTAAGTTACCATCACCTCTGTCACCCTACAGCTATATATACAGCTGGTGTTTTACATTGTGTTTCATTGTGGGTAGCGTTATGGCAGCTAAACAAATGGGGGATTTTTTGGGGAAAAAAAAGAAGCAAAGTTTGAGTCATTTCGGATTCTGTGTTGATGGAGCTGGCAATACTTGGATAAATTAAAAATAGTGTATAAAAAGTGCAATTCAGAATTGCCATTCTCCGGGAACACAACCAATAGGCCTTATTCAAGCTAGCACCATCTTTGATTTTTAATAGGAATGACAACGAGGCTGTTAGAGATAGACTAAGAGTCACTTCAATGGGCTGTACTGCAGATTTAAGTATTTTTGGGTCGTTCCGCAGACAAAAAATTTATAAAATAGCTGTCCAAGAACATTCAGGATACAAAGAACTCAAATATCAGATGTGATCTAGGAGCTTTATACAGCTTTATACCATTCATTGAAGAGATGGTAAGTCTATCCCTCACAGCCTCATTTTCATTCCCATTAAAAATCAAAGATGGCGTGAATAACATCTATCAAATTTCCCATATGAACACATATCATGGCAGAGAAAGGTAGTTAACAGGACATGTACAATCTACAATTGGGAAGCTTTGAACCCTAGGAAAAATTATAATTTTATTCACTACAAGCCAAGAAGCTAACAAATTGTGTTGATAAGTTTATAGTCAGATATGCAGCCATGGTGGAGATTTCCCTTTTCTGAAACATGTTAAAGAAAATAAAACCAAAGTTTTAGTAACATAGCTTGAGAGGTGCTGCAAAGTAAGCCATTGCAGTGGATTTAATGGTTCTGTGTAGCACTATTTATATAAATATATGAAAATATGCCAATATAGACTTATAATGATCGGGAAAATTATTGATCTATATTAAATTCTGATGCAAGAAAAGGGCATTGATCCCAAGCCTAATGATGGTATGACTACAATTTTGGTGCAATCTCATTCTCTTCCCATGGGTGTTTCTAGTCCTTTAATAGTACTGGAGTACAAGTCCCCCAAAGTATTGTGTAGGGGGTCTGGGGAATAGTCCCCCACGAGAGATCTTTATTTTTTATTTTAGCACCAATGCGTTCAATTTTGGTGAACTTGGGAGAATAATTAGCTATTTCAAGGCATCGCTAGTTCTAATTCTAATGTTTGTCAGGTCTGTATAAAGCAATAGCCCTCATTAGATTAGGATTTATCAGTAAACTTGTACAGGTCATAGCAGAAATTTACTGGGCCCTTGCTACTTCCATTATCTTACAAAATATTTGTTTTTCATTTCCCATCATTCCATGTAGGTCAACACCGTGATCTACAAAAACAATATATACTTCAAATATACTGTCAAATATGTTTCATATATATGGACAAATCTAGCATTCTCTTCCATAAATGGATGAATTGAGACTAGCGAATGGCTTCAAGATGATTTTCAGCTCCTTATATTGAATTGTCACCACCATCAGACAGTAAATCTGCTGACAGCTTAATTTTTTGACCAAATAACAATATTTAGCATATTAAAATGCAGTAGTTGGTATTGCTAGCTATGGAAGCCTATTAGTGACATGCAATAATCAATTGATAAATAAATAAATCAATTGAGAAATTGATAAATCAGCAACTATGAACAACTAATTATAAACATCATTTGATAAATCAGTTAAGCAACCGATTAAATATATGTGGAAAAATAGATAAAAATAATCAACAATTTTATAATAAAATAATAACTAATTAATAAAAACACAGATTAATAAACAAATAAAAATGCAATATTCATAATTTTGATTAAACAAAGATGAAATAATCAAATTAAATAATACTTTAAATAGTACATGAAATGGTACATTTATTTGGTGGAAAATGGCAGGTAAAGTCATGTGACAGGTTTTGTCCCATGACTCAAGAATCAGTGCAATAATATAAATTATTGTATCCAACACCATTGAGATGCAAAATTATATTGTGGATATAAATATCACATTGAAAATAAAGAAGAGAAATACAACAAATCAATATGCAGAAAATGTATTGGGTAATATACACACACATACATACATACATATATATATACACATACATACATACATATATATATACACATACATACATATATATATATATATATATATATATATATATATATATATATATATATATATATATATATATGTGTGTGTGTGTGTGTGTGTGTGTGTGTGTGTGTGTGTATATATATATATATATATATATATATATATATATATATATATATGTGTGTGTGTGTGTGTGTGTGTGTGTGTGTGTGTGTATACATACATACACACACACACACACACACACACACACACACATACACTCACCTAAAGGATTATTAGGAACACCTGTTCCAATTTCTCATTAATGCAATTATCTAATCAACCAATCACATGGCAGTTGCTTCAATGCATTTAGGGGTGTGGTCCTGGTCAAGACAATCTCCTGAACTCCAAACTGAATGTCAGAATGGGAAAGAAAGGTGATTTAAGCAATTTTGAGCATGGCATGGTTGTTGGTGCCAGACGGGCCGGTCTGAGTATTTCACAATCTGCTCAGTTACTGGGATTTTCACGCACAACCATTTCTAGGGTTTACAAAGAATGGTGTGAAAAGGGAAAAACGTCCAGTATGCGGCAGTCCTGTGGGCGAAAATGCCTTGTTGATGCTAGAGGTCAGAGGAGAATGGGCTGACTGATTCAAGCTGATAGAAGAGCAACTTTGACTGAAATAACCACTCGTTACAACCGAGGTATGCAGCAAAGCATTTGTGAAGCCACAACACTGGGCTACAACAGCAGAAGACCCCACCGGGTACCACTCATCTCCACTACAAATAGGAAAAAGAGGCTACAATTTGCAAGAGCTCACCAAAATTGGACAGTTGAAGACTGGAAAAATGTTGCCTGGTCTGATAAGTCTCAATTTCTGTTGAGACATTCAGATGGTAGAGTCAGAATTTGGCGTAAACAGAATGAGAACATGGATCCATCATGCCTTGTTACCACTGTGCAGGCTGGTGGTGGTGGTGTAATGGTGTGAGGGATGTTTTCTTGGCACACTTTAGGCCCCTTAGTGCCAATTGGGCATCGTTTAAATGCCACGGCCTACCTGAGCATTGTTTCTGACCATGTCCATCCCTTTATGGCCACCATGTACCCATCCTCTGATGGCTACTTCCAGCAGGATAATGCACCATGTCACAAAGCTCGAATCATTTCAAACTGGTTTCTTGAACATGACAATGAGTTCACTAAAATGCCCCCCACGGTCACCAGATCTCAACCCAATAGAGCATCTTTGGGATGTGGTGGAACAGGAGCTTCGTGCCCTGGATGTGCATCCCACAAATCTCCATCAACTGCAAGATGCTATCCTATCACTATGGGCCAACATTTCTAAAGAATGCTTTCAGCACCTTGTTGAATCAATGCCACGTAGAATTAAGGCAGTTCTGAAGGCGAAAGGGGGTCAAACACAGTATTAGTATGGTGTTCCTAATAATCCTTTAGGTGAGTATATATATATATATATATATATATATATATATATATATATATATATATATATATATATATATATATATATATAAACCCAAAAAAGTTGGGACAGTATGAAAAATGATATTTATATAATGTACAGTTGTAGTGCTTTCAGTATAGCAAAGGGTGAATATAATTTGCAAATCACTCCTTTTTGTTTTTATTGGCATTTTTCATACTGTCCTAACTTTTTCAGAATTGGGGTTGTAGTATATTCTCCATTGTGTAACTGAGTCTGTTTAATTGTTCTATTTAAGTAAACCACAGTTGTATCATATTAAAAAGGAGAAAGAGCAGAAAGTAAGTACACAATTAGTACTGACTTGTTCTTTTTATAGTTTTTGCTGGTGTCCAGTTTACCACTAGAGGCCATAAAAACACCTAACAAAGCAATAAATCTATCCTGCTCAGATGCAGAGACAAATCATAGGAGCTCACATAAGCTCTTTGTCATACATAAAAATTGAAACCTTTTATATTTACGGCCTCTCTTTTAATCCAATTATAAGACACACTAATATCTGTAGCTCTCGAAACTATTTTCTACAGACAAATGGTTTCCTGCAACCAAAACAGCCCTTATCAGCATTTTTCAGTCTGATCAAAACCATTAATGTAAGTGTTTTGCATGATATTGACTGCACCAGTAAGTCTGTCAGATTATTAGGTTACATTAGGTGAAATAGATTTGTGGTAAGTTAATCTTTCCTTCTCTAATGTGTTAATATAATATAATGTTCGCTAAAATGCTGAGCTGCTGTTTTTCTACTTCAAGAAAGGCATTAAATAGATTACATATATATTGAATCGTCATGACATCATAAAAGTAATGCAGACAACTCCAGTTGTTTAAATTAGGTCTTCAGAAGTGATATGATAGGTGTGGGTCAGAAAAAGATCAATATTTAAGTAAATTTCACATATTTCAGACATATTTCACAATGAATCTCCATGTTGATAAATTGAAAGAGTCAAAGTCAGCCCACTTTTCACATCCTTCGGAAACACTTTTTCATTGAGGAAAGCGCTGTGGTGGTGTTTGATGCTATTTACTGCTTTAGGAGAAAATGCATTTAAAAGAGGGGCCTGGGGGGACCTTTAGCCCTGTTGCACCATACATATTAACCATTAAATGTGTTTTATATATAAAAGCAACAGAGGAAAACAATCCTGTGATTGACAGGTTCTGGAGGTACAAAAATTTAGAATTTGAGACTGACACTAACTAGGTCATTAGCTTGTCAGCTCAATAGGCCAGAGGGGAAAGCTGAGACAAAACAGGAGGAACGCCTGTCTAGTGATTCCAAATGAAAATCTGCCAATGAATAAACTAAAGCACTGGACCCCAGGATAGTTTATAATATCCATGATGCTTTCAGATAATATGTTTTTTACAACTGACTTAGGGTAGTTTCATCCTTTAATTATTGAACATGCTACACAAACTATGTAAGAGTCCATGACTGAGAGCTGCATCAAGGACTGTTTTTACAGCTGAATACATAATTATCAGTAATGAACAAGACAACTAAAGCAACTTTAACTTGTGCCTCATTAGTGCTTAAATAAATAAATAAATAAATAAAATAAACAGAAACTAAGGTGTGTATCTGAATATTGGAATTTGTTTTATTAATGAATACAATTTGTATTTTTTATTATAATAATTATATTATTTTTTTAGATTGGTTATTTTGTTTATAAAAGGTGCACTATGGAACTGTATGCTCTCTAGCAACATCTGTAATTAAAACTTAAAATTGCAAGCAATTTGTGGAAGAACACTTTACATGAGTTTTGTTTTGGCACTGCTCTTCTGATTTGACCATACCTGGACATTGCCTGTGTGTGATCATGATGACTCTTGACATGATGAAAATTAAAGAAAAAAGCCCCGCACCATGGTACAATGATCACACTCATCTTCTCAAGAAAGCAGCTTGGAAAATGGAGAGCAAGTGGAAGAATACAAAATTAGAGGTATTTTGCGGTGCATGGAAGGATAGTGTCTGTAGTTCCCCGTCTGTCGCTCACTTCGACGTTGTGGCGTCTCTTGAGTGCCGAATATACCTCTGATCTATGAAAAAAGGCCAATGAGAAGTTAGCAGACATAATTTGCATGTCCCGCCCCCGGACATACGGGTATAAAAGGCAGGGAAATATGTCTGTTTCATTCAGAAATGTTCTTCGGAGCCAATGGTCGTGTATGCAGCGAGCCGCGTGTCACACACCTGTTCCTCTTCCTCTGCGATCTGCTGTTGGATCTACGGCGCACTTCAGTGGCTTTCTCCTTCTCTGCACGGCAGTGCAGTTTGCCCCTGGGCACTTCGACAGCGCAACTAAGAGTTGTTATTAAAAGAGTGATTTTCTCTAAAAGAGTATTTTCCTCTAAAAGAGCAATACACAGAGGCGTTGAGCGTCCTTTTCTGGACACGTCTTTTTAAAGATGCCTTTCCGCCCCTGTGTAGTTCCTGGATGCGGTAGAGTGCTCTCCGCTTAAGATGGCCATAGGCGCTGTCTCGTATGTCTGGGCTGCGATCACGCCGAGGCAATGTTTGTGGATGGTTCATGTTCTCACTGCGAGAGCATGACCATGGCAACGTTGCAGTCACTGCATTCCTTCAACCGAAGGAACACCACTCCAGCCGCGCCTGCATCGTTCCTTCTTCCCATGGGATTGAGAACGATGCGGCTGGCAATGGAGGTGATTTGGGGATGGCAGCGGGCACGGCTTCGCCAGGTACGTCCCCGCGAACCGCCCGCCCCCCAGTACACTCGTTGACTCCCGATGACTCGAGGCAAAAGCGGCTCGCCTCACAGCCAGCCTGCCTATCCTCTGGAGCCCCTCGAGCTGGATAAGCTCGCCGCTGCATCGGAGAGTGGTCCGGCATCTGACGCGGACGACTCGTCTGGGCTGCCGTCTTCGGGCCAGTACGCCCATGCTGAGGCTGACGCCCAGATGTCCGACATGCCCGGGCCGCCGTCAGCGTGGGCTTGGACTGGAACCCTCTGCACGTCATTCACAGTCACGCCCCCTCCCCCCCTTTCTTCCTGGAGGTGCATGATGAGCTGATGACTGCATGGAGAGCACACCCTTCTCCACTCGGCAAAAAGCCCCTCGCTCATCCACTCTCACTACCCTCGATGGCGGAGCGGCCCATGGGTACACAGCGATTCCCCAGGTGGATAGGGCGGTTGCGATCCACCTATGCCACGAGAATGCTGGCACCTGGTGGGGTCGCCCTGTGCTCCCCTCAAAGACCTGTAGGATGACGTGATCTACAGCGCCCCTGGACAGGCCGCTTCCATCCTGCATGCCATGGCCCTCCTGCAAGTCCACCAGGCTAAGGCACTCAACGATCTGCATAAGGGTAGTCTTGATCCTGATGTGCTGCAGGAACTGTGCTCAGCGACTGACCTCACCCTCAGGGCCACAAAGGCCACAGTGCAGTCACTCGGGCAGGCAATGCCACACTTGTGGTTCAGGAACGTCATCTGTGGCTGAACTTGGTCGAGATGCACGAGACGGACAAGACACGCTTGACGCCCCTGTCTCCCAGTTTGGCCTCTTCAGCGACACCGTCGAGGACTTCGCCCAGCAGTTCTCCACGTTGAAAAAGCAGATGGAGGCCATCTCATGTATCCTGCCCCGCCGCAAACCTGCTGCCACGGGCCATCCCCCGTCTGCTCGCCGAGGGCGTCCACCTGCGGCTAAGCAACGTGCAGCTCCGAGAAGCTGGCATCAGCATACTCAACTACCTCGATGACTGGCTCATCCTGGCCCACTCCCGAGTGTTACTATGCACCCACAGGGACCAGGAGCACAGGCACCACAGCCGTTTAGGGCTTCAGGTCAACTGGGAAAAGAGCAAGCTCGCCCCTGTTCAGCGCATCTCTTTTCTTGGCATGGAGTTAGACTCAGTCTCAATGTCAGCGTGCCTCACCAACGAGCGCATGCAATCAGTGCTGGAATGCCTCGCCACCTTCAGGCCAGGCACTGCGGTCCCCTTAAAACCTTTCCAGAGGATCCTGGGGCATATGGAATCCTCCGCGGTGGTCGCGCCGCTGGGGTTGATGCATATGAGACCACTTCAGCACTGGCTCCAGACTCGAGTCCCGAGACGAGCATGGCGCCGCGGCACGCACCGTGTGATGGTCACCCCCACCTGCCGCCAAACATTCAAACCCTGCACAGACCTCTGCTTTCTGTGGGCAGGTGCTGTGCCAGGTCAGGGAGGACGAGGAACAAGTCACTCTAGTGGCTCCCTATTGGGCCACCCGGGCTTGGTTCTTGGACCTCGTACTCCTCGCGACAGCCCCTCCCTGGCAAAATCCCCTGAGGAAAAACCTTCTTTCTCAGGGACGGGGCATGCTCTGGCATCCGCACCCAGACCTCTGGAGCCTCCATGTCTGGCCCCTGGATGGGACACGGAAGATCTAGTTGATCTACCACCTGCTGTCGTAGACACGATCAACCAAGCCAGAGCCCCTTCTACCAGGCAACTTTACGCCCTAAAGTGGTGCTAGTTCGCGAATTGGTGTTCTCAGTCAGGTCAGAGCTCTCATTTCTGCAGGAGAGGTTGGAAGGGAGGCTGTCCCCATCCACCTTGAAGGTGTATGTAGCTGCTATTGCAGTCCACCACGACACAGTAGATGGCAAGTCTTTGGGTAAGACTTGATTATCAGGTTCCTAAGAGGCGCTTGGAGGTTGAATCCCTCCCGGCCAAACCTGTTCCCCTCCTGGGATCTCTCAGTGGTCCTCTCGGGCCTTCAGAGACCCCCCTTCTAGCCGCTAGAATCAGTTGGACTTTCTAAAGATGGCCCTGCTGATCGCGCTCGCCTCCATCAAGAGGGTCGGGGACCTGCAAGCATTCTCTGTCAGCGACACTTGCCTGGAGTTCGGTCTGGCAGACACACATGTTATCCTAAGACCTCGGCCGGGCTCAAGGTTCCTACCACGCCCTTCAGAGGCCAGGTAGTGAACCTGCAAGCGCTGCCCCAGGAGGAGGAAGACCCAGCCCCTTCGTTGCTGTGTCCGGTACGTGCTTTGCGTACCTACTTGGACGTTCTGAGCAGCTCTTTGTCTGCTTTGTTGGAACGCTGTCTCCAAACAAAGCCTCTCCCACTGGGTGGTGGATGCCATTTCATTGGCCTATCGCAACCAGGCCGTGCCCCCCCCCCCCCCCCCTTTGCGGGTCTGAGCACACTCTACAAGGAGTGTTGCGTCCTCATGGGCACTGTCCAGAGGCACCTCCCTGGCAGACATATGCAGAGCAGCGGGTTGGGCAACACCTAATACCTTTGCGAGATTCTACAATCTCAGGGTAGAGTCAGTTTCGTCCCGTGTATTCTCAGGTCCGAGCCAGTAGAACTCGGTAACACACTGACGGACTGACCGGATGGATTGCTTGCACCTAGCGCCTTTTCCCCTCGGTTGAGGTAATACCGTTCGCTTTTTCTCCCAGGTGATCCCACTCACTCGGCTCCCTGGATGATTCCTCCCTAGCCCTCTGGGTCCATAAATCGGCGGAGGAATTCGCCGACACAATCCACTACGTGTACTCAAATCTACCCTGTAGATGGAGAATAGGTGCTCCAGAGGTCAGGGCTCCTACGTGGACTTCCCCCCCCGTGTGTATTTTCCGCGGTACTCTCCTCTTACGAGCGGATCCGTGTCTCCCTTGGGCAGTTCCCACTGCCCCCTGGTCGCCGTGTCTGTAGCAAATTCTCCCTCCGAAGAGGCGGGATCTACCACCGCGCCACTTCCCACATGTGACCTTAAAGCCCATGCGGTGTATTCACCAGTCTTACCTCCCCCTCTCTGGGCAGGTGGGGTCTACGCAGGGTCTTTTCCCCCTGGAAGAATAAGAAACTGGGTAAGACCCCCTTCCCCATTGCGTGTAAGGGCCCCAGCCGTTGAATCTATATGAGAAACATAGAGAGAAAAGAGGCCCGGCTAGGCTCGGTCCGTTCCCAGATTGGCAAGCGTCACCTTGTTCCCCTGTCTAGGGTAACTATAAGGATTCTGATGACTTTGAGGGGCATTTGGGAAGGGGACGTGCAGTCTGATAAAGCTGGTCATTTTGGCATGTCAAGTACCTGCCCGCTCCTGTGTCTGCAGTACACGTACACGGCTCAGCGCATGGCGTGATTTAAATTGGACCCCTAGTGTCGATTCTTCAACACAATGTTGAAGTGAGCGACAGATGGGGAACGTCTAGGTTATGGATGTAACCTCCGTTCCCTGATGGAGGGAACGAGACGTTGTGTCCTCCCGGCCACATCGCTGAGCCAAGCCTCTGTTGTGGTCGGACCATTTCCGGCTCCTCAGAAAAATCCTGAATGAAACAGACGTATTTCCCCGCCTTTATACCCGTATGTCGAGGGGCGGGACATGCAAATTCTGTCTGCCAACTTCTCAATGGCCTTTTTTCATAGATCATAGTATATTCGGCACTCAAGAGAGACCCCTAGTGTCGCTTCTTTGACACAATGTCTGTCTCATTCCCTCCATCAGGGAACGAAGGTTACATCCGTAACCTAGACGCTACAGACAGGCATTAAAAGCTGCCAGGTCAGCATATTTTTGCAAACTCAGAAAATAACCACAACAATCCTAGGTGTTTATTCAGTACTGTGGCTAAATTGGTTAGGAATAAAGCCTCGACTGAACCAGATATTCTGTCGCAGCACAATATTAATGACTTCATGAATTTCTTTACTGATAAGATATAAATAATAGAAATATAATTGGAATTATGCAATCATCTGTCACTGTAACTCAGAAAACAGTGTCTCATAATTTTCCTCACGAGCAAATTCATAGGTCATGAAGAGCGGAACAACAAAAGCCACAACATGTATGTTAGATCCAGTACAAACTAAGCTCTAAAGAGTTACTCCCTGTGATCTCAAAACCTCTTCTTAATATTATGAACTCCTTACTATCCTTAGGACATGTCCCCAGAAACTTATCAAGGCAGTTATCAAATCACTAATTAAAAAGCCACAGCTTGATCCAGGAGAACTGGCTAATTATAGACCAATTTCAAATCTTCTAAAATACTAGAAAATGTAGTGTCCTCGCAACAATGTTCATTTCTACAAATAGTATATATGAACAAATTCAGTCAGGATTTAGGCCCCATCACAGTACAGAGACTGCACTATTCAGAGTTACAAATGACTTGCTGTTATCATCTGAACACGGCTGCATTTCTCTTCTAGTGCTTTTAGATCTTAGTTCTGCCTTTGACACCACAGATCACAACATTCTCTTGAATAGGTTTGAGAATTATGTTGGCATTTGTGGACTTGCATTAGCATGGTTTAGGTCCTATTTAGCAGACCGCTACCACTCTGTCTCTGTAAATGAGGAATTGTCAAATCAAACAAAAGTTAAGTATGGATTGCAACAGGCAGGGGCGGATTGACCGATTGGGCCATTGCCCCGGGGCCTCTAAATCCAAAGGGCCCTGAGCTCTATATCAATTATTTTTTTATTTTGAGATATCTATTATAAATCCACATAAATGTCAGCCTTGTGTGAAATACCATTTGTTCTGCCAAATGCATGCTGGACAACAGCTTGTACTTGAGTGCACACTCAGGGAATCTGCGTCTCACAGGTGCTGCACGTTTATTTAAAGGACTACATGGAACAGAGTCTGACAAGATAAGGTGTAGTTTACCCTGGCTGTGTACAAAGCTGATGGTTTAAATTCATATAAGCGACAAAATTCATGTATCAGTATAGAGGACTTAAAAATGTTTAAGTCCGGCATGCATTTAATGTTAAATGATAAAGAGAAAGGTGCCTTATTACTCTAAACATGTACACAGTAACAATTTGTAATATTTGGTTAACCATGAGAGTTCACAAACTGTTATTCTGTTGTTTTTTGGGAGTCGGACTCTGGAATAAAGAATGCATCCATGGCAATAAACATCAAACATAATCTCAGAAAGCAGGGTATAAAGTGCACAGTGAGATATGAGCCTAAATAGCACAATACATAGATCTTCAAATGATAAAATCACATCAAAGTCAAACGAAAATAATCTGTCACTGCCTGCAACAGAGTAGGTCTATTCTTAACTAATGCAATGGTTCACTTTCCATGAGGCAGCAAATGCTATGGATTCTAGGAATTCTTCAGGATTGATTTTTAAGTGATTCAGCATTTAACTTGTGTAATTATTGTCTGCACACCTGAGCAAAAGGGGGAAAAAACGTTGGCTCATGGTTTATCAAGTGCTGAAACTTTGCCACGTGCAAAACAATCAAAAACATGTATAACAGTCACATTAAGTCCTCTTTGCAAACTGAACTTTATCGGCATGTCGATTTGTGACACCTGAGCTTAAAAAGCTTGATGCAGCAGAACAAATTATAAAATAGAACACAGGTGTTTCGAGATGCATTAATAAATATTGAAAATATTGTTAAGTTAAGTGTCTAAAAAAATTGTCGGACTCAGATTGGGTTGAAGAACTCTAAACATGTGCATAATAAGCGAATAGTGCTTTTGGTATTTGAATACCATGCATACTATTAATAACGCATATTTTGGATCAGTTCATAATTAAAAAGTACATACAACTGGTCGTGTAAGACATTGCTCCAAACTTTTCTTCCGTCAATTTGAAAAATCCATCCAAATCTGGCAAGCATCCTATAGCACATAAAAGTGAAAGAAGTCACGTGAGATATCATGACTTTCATGGCTGGATGCACTGGTTGTACTGTTACATCGTCTTCTACAGCGAAGAACTTAGGTGTTATATTTGATACCAATCTGTCCTTTGAAAATCTAATTTCCAAAGTTTGTAGAACAGCATTCTTCCATCTCAGAAATAATACTTAGTTATGACACATGTTCTCTGTTGCTGATGCCGAAAAACGAATTAATGCTTTCATGACCTCAAGACTAGATTATTATAATGCATTGTTGGGAGGATGTCCAGCAAGTTCAATAAATAAACTGTGGTGTTTGACAAAAGACAACGAGGCCAAAGATGCGGTGAACAACTGTGTGTCTTTACTCTCACTCAGCACATACACTAACTCTCTACTAGGCAGAACCAATCGAACACTTCACAATCAGTATATATGCATAGTGATAACAGAACAATCTATCATCCCATAATACAGCACTCTCTAGTGGACACATAATTTCTCCCACCTTTCCTCCCCTGCTACTCTCTAAATATTAAAAGCAAAAAAGTATTTTAAGTGACCTGGACAGGACCAGGTGCGAACCAGTCAAGGGGAAAAAAAAAAGAGTCTGGACATGAGGACCTTGGGGGGCAGGGGAATTACACACAAAGTTGGGGAAACAGGTGGCTGTGGCAAAGTAAGGTCCAGGTATTGCCTGCCAACCTGGGCACTGGGGTTTCCCATTCCAATGAGGGAATGGTACGAGACAGGTCCCTTCTGCTTTGAGGGAATTCTAGAAGTGGCACAGGCACTTTTCAGAGGTGGCTAGAGTGCCATCGGGTACCATCGTCCAGGAGATAGGATGCCCCGCCTAACTCTCAGGGGAAGTGAGCAGAACGAGGCCAGTTTATTACTCCTGCAGACTCTCACCCAGGCCTCGACAGGGATGCCCAGTGCTTTGACACATTTGAGTCTGTTGAACCGCTGTTTAATCTGGCATTCTGGAGAGTGACAGAGGCTTTAAACCCTGGGGGAAATCTAATGGGCGCAGAGGGGAAAAGCTTGTCAAGCGGCAGGTTGAGCTCCCTGCCCAATATGAGGAAGGCACCCTTGGGCAAGGTGTGCTCTAAGGCTGTTTTTAGGGACTGGTGAAGGCCACCATTGGCCTGGGGGTAATACAAGGTAGTGTGGATGGGTTGGATACCCTTACTCTCCAGGTAAGATGTGAAGTCGGCTAAAACTAACTGTGGGCCATTGTCTGTTGTGATGGTGTGTGGGAGGCCCATACGAGAGAACAGTGATTCCAAAAAGTCCACCACAGAGTCAATGGTAGTCAGATCAGGCCAAGTCATACATTATCACCAGGTATCACTTGTTGTGGGGGACCCCGTGAATCTTGCCAAAGATCCAGCTGCAAGTGCTGCCAGGGTCAAGAGGGCCAAGCTAGGGGCCGGTGAGTGACCTGTCTTTCTGCTCACAAGGCAAGCTGGGCAGTCGTTAACTATAATTTCATTCTCCCTATCTTCAACCAGCCACCACACACAGTCACGGCAGCACAATGCCTAGGTGTCCCTCATGTGCCAGTGCAAACACACATGCACGAAGGGGCCCTGGGACAACCGCGAATGCCACACAGGTGTCCTACCAGCAGGGCAGCTCATCTTTGACATGGGAGAACGAAGTTAGTTCTCCTGACACATGTGATGGCCAGCCATCTCGGATGTAGGCATGGAGCTGCAAAATAATATGGCCTGTTCTGAGACTGTTTTGAGCTCCTGTAATGACATTATGCCTTGCAGGGGTGTGTGTAGCAGCTGGATGATGTCCGTTTCAGAGTGGCTAGTCTCCTCGGGCGTGTCCTGAGTCAGGACGGAGCGAGACAATAGGTCAGCCACCACATTGTCACAGCCTGGGGTGAACTGTTGGCTGTAGTTATAAATTTACATTTATGCATTTGGCAGAAGCTTTTATCCAAAGTGACTTGCAGCGCACTTATTACAGGGACAATCCCCCCGGAGCAACCTGGAATTAAGTGCCTTGCTCAATGACACAATGGTGGTGGCCGTGGGGATCGAATCAGCAACCTTCTGATTAACAGTTTTGTGCTTTAGCCTACTACGCCACCACCACGCTTATACTGATGGAGGTAGTCATACCAGTGATGCAGTCTCAATGGTCTGTGGCCTGTTCTTGTGGTTGCCAGTAGTTCCACTAGTGTGTAGTGGTCTATCAGCGTGAAATGGTGGCCGTAAAGGTACAGGTGCCATCTATCTCAAGCCCAAACACACGTTAGCGCTTCCCTTTCGCACACTGAATATCGTTGCTCTATTGGGTTAAGAGCACAAGAGGTGAAAGCTATGGGTCTCTCGATGCCATTTGACACATGTGATAGCACGGCTCTGATGGCTGTGGCAGATGTACTATATACTACAGGAAGTGCCGAAATGTGAAAGTTCTGGGGGCAAGGTGAGTTGGGCCTTGAGTGCGCACAGCCTCTGTACATGCTCGAGTCCACACCCAGGGCTCGTCTTTCAGGAGCAGCTACCACAGGGGGGCTGTAGAAACATTAAGTAGTAGCCCGTCATCCCTAAAAAGGAAGCCACCTGGGCTGGCAAAGATCGTTCAGGGATGGACTGGATATCCTCCACGTTAGACTGGAGTAGGGAAATACCCTCTGCTGACAACTTGAACCCCACATATTCAATGACTGACACAGAGAAGAAACCTTGCTGAGGCGCTCATTATGGATGTGTGTTGTTTCCCCATGCACTACAATGTCATCTAAATAAATGACTATGCCTGGTATGTCCGTTAGCACCTAAGTCATGACCTTTTGTAAGCAGAAGGGGGCGGAGCTAAGGCCAATGGCATCCTGGTATAACAAAAGACTCCCACGTGTGCAATTGTCGGGATTATTACCTTGTCGCCTGAAATCTATGCAGATACACAGGGTGTCCGATTTTTTTTATTGGCCACCACCAGATTTGAGATCCAGGGTGAAACGTCCACTGGCTCAATGATAGCTCAGCTTGTGCAGGGCCAGGGGGATGCAACGTAGTGGCTGAATGACAGGCGTGGTCAATGAGGGGTTGGTGCATGAATGCGGTGAGGCAGCCCAGCTCTTCGAACAGTGTTTTGGCTACTGCTGCTGTCACGTTGTATGCACGGCCAGGATCGCCCCCGATTCCATAACTAACAGTCAATGTAATTGACCCCAGTATTTCAGTTTGAAATCACCATAACCCCAAAGGGCTATGAAGGGCGTGGTTAGGGAAGTGCTCTAAAGATCTGTCTGTAGGTGTCAGCATTCAAAATAGATACGCTAGCCTACTGTATTTATCCAGTAGCAGTGGAATGCAAACATTATTTAATGCTACAGTACATGATTTGAATGACATGAGTCCTGATGTTACATTGTGGATAATCGTGGGTGTTGACTGAGAAGTGCATGTCGCTGGGCTACTAGGGGCTGAGCAGCAGATGCTGGCAAAGTGATATTTTTTCCGCAATAATGGCATGTATGGTCCTGGGATGGACAGGTTTGAGCTCTGGTGATATGAGAACGAGATCCACAATTAGCACAGGACTGTTGTTTTTGCGGTGTCAGGAATATCTGCAGCCGCTTCCGCACCCCCGCTGGGTGAACGCTCTATAGGTAGGGGTACATCCATGAGCTTTTTTTAGGGCTGCGCTCACATCTGTGAGGCCCGCTGCGACAAGATAGGTCTCAAAAGATTGAAGCCAGTAGGGCCACGATATGGGAGACTCACCAGAGAGCGCGAGAAAAGGCGGCAGCGATGGAGGTAGAGAGAAATCAGATAAAACAACACTCAATTGGACATAAACTTCAATTGGTTCAAAATGCAGCAGCCAGAGTGCTGACTAGAACCAAGAAATATGATTATATTACCCCCAATTTTATCATCGTTACATTGGCTACCTGTTAAATTTCTTATTAATTTTAACATTTTGTTTACTACATACAAATCTTTGAATTGTCTAGCTCTACAGTACTTAAGTGACCTTCTACAAAGCTATATATATATATATATATATATATATATACATACACACACACACACTACCGTTCAAAAGTTTGGGGTCACTTGTCTGAAATGTTTCTCATGATCTTAAAAATCTTTTGATCTGAAGGTGTATGCTTAAAAGTTTGAAATTAACTTTGTAGACAAAATATTATTCTGCCAAAACATATACATTTATTTAATTACAAATCTAAAATTTCCTAAAAAAAAAAAAAAGTTTTTGAAATGGATGACTTGGATCAAAATATGAAGAAAAGAAGCCAATAAGTGCCCAACATAGATGGGAACTCCTTCAATACTGTTTAAAAAGCATCCCGGGGTGATTCCTCAAGAAGTTGGTTGAGAAAATGTCACGAGTACATGTTTGCAAAATCTAGGCAAAGGGTGACTACTCTGAAGATGCTAAAATATTACATAGTTTTGGATTTATTTTGGATTTTTTGGTCACAAAATAATTCCCATATTTCCATTTCTATTATTCCATAGTTTTGCTGACTACTATTATTCTAAAATGTGAAATAAATAAATAAAAGAATGAGTAAGTGACCCCAAACTTTTGAACGGTAGTATATATATATATATATATATATATATATATATATATATATATATATATATATATATATATATATATATATATATATATATATATATATATATATATATATCATTTTGGCCTGCTAATAGTTCCTAGAATAACAAAGTACACAAAAGGAGGTAGATCCTTTTTCTGTTTGGCTTCTATAGAATAGTCTTCCTAACACTTTTTGGGATGCAGACACACTCACTCTCAAAAAAATTTAATTTCATGTTGATATTATATTATATTATTCCAATAAACATTTAAATCCAAAATATTACTTGCTTTGATAAGACATTGCAAAACATATGTTTGAAAATGTCTCCTGATATCTTACCTCAGTTTCTTAAACTTGTTTCTATTGAAGTAACACATGCGCCGCTGAACGTAATGGTGCTGCAATAAAGAGTAACATAACACACTCACGCTTAGAATAAGCAGGGGGAAAAAAGGACAGTCACAATAAATAATTAATTACATATTTAGGAAGACTGCATTGTGATGCAGTATATGCAGACTTAAAAAAAAAAACATTTTAATGTGACTGGATAGGTAAAAATTACTCACCAAAACAGACAATTTCCCATTTAGACCCATAGGAATACAGAATGTTAGGGAATACCAAGATGGCGGCACAGTACTGTTGTGACGTCATGAGCAATCCAGTAATTTATATATATATATATATATATATATAGATCAGTGAAGTAAACCCATAATACAACTATAGTATGTCTATGCACTGCACACAATAACACTTTAAACTAAAAACATAAAACAAGGATTCAATAATTATAGGGATATAAGGAAATATACTTTATTAAACATGATATTCTGAAAAACGCAATATAAAAAAATTAATAATTTCTTCAGCAGCAACATTATAATACTGTAGATAGATGCTTACACACTAAACATATAAATATGTGCATTACTGTGCTAAGAAATCAGTAAATTTTAAACAACTTGAGATGATTTTACATTGTAAACAGTCAGACTATATGCTAAAAGGACAATAAGTGATAGCTTGTGTATTTCTGTGATTGGGACAAAAGAAATTTGAAAACAGTAGCAAACACTGTTAAGGAACCTCGAAACTGCAGCAATATAATAAAATACTCAGACTACTCAGATGTCATAAATATTTGTAAACATGTTAAAGCAACTTCACCGGACAATGTAGATACATCATGAGTATTGTTCGATTCATAAAAGCATCACAAGCAATAGAAGCTTCAATATCCCTTACAGACAACATATCCAAACATTATAGCAAGTGAAGAACTTCACCAAACAGTTACAGATAAACATCCATAGAGACTGCAGCGATGCTGTCCTGAACTGTGTGACAGTGAGTTACTGACAAAACTGAACAACGTAGATTTCCCAGCCGGAATATGTGATAACCGGTACTTCTTTATTGTGTTTACTGACATGATGTAATAATGTAAGGATGAACCATATAAGCCTTCGTTTTTGCGCCAAATCTGATCCAACAGCTTAAATTAAAAATAATTTTTGTAGGCTCACTGTAGTAAATTGCTGTAAGGTAAGGACATTGTTATGGACACTGTTTTTATGTACTCAATCAATAATGACATTTTGTCATTTTTAACCAAAAAATATTCTGTAGTGCAGCTTTAATATATACAAATAAATGCCAGACCTTTCAATATTTGGATGAGCCACATCCAAAATTCAGCAGCTAAATTGAACCAAAATATGTGCATTTACATTTCTATTGAAATGCACTGTAAAACAGAGCACATAATTTAAGTCAATGTAAGCGCAGCGTAGTTCTAGCGGGAAGACTAGCAGCTGTACATCATCATAACATTAGCGGGGTAATTCCTAGCCAATCGCAGGTAAGCCATTGCTCTATAAGTCTGCTCACAATCCATCTCATTGCTGCTTCAGTGTGCTAACACGACAACCCCCACCACCCCACCACCACCAGTTGAGCCCCGTCCCGCACAGGGGTAGGCTCCTCGCCCCTGCCTCCAATCTCCGGCAGGATATGACGGTTCCGAGTACAACTCCCTCGGACCACCAGATGGGGCCTACACCAAAGAGAGACATTACGTTCTGTTTTACATTCATCAAATAAATGGCATCTTAAACCTCACTCAAGCCTGCGTGTCTTCCCAATAGAAGTTATGTCATGCATATTCATGTAATGAATATGAAAGAAGACCCAGTGTTTTTAGTGTTTAAAATGATGGAGCAGTGGTTTAGAGAGCAACACAGCAATCATTCAAATCTACAGCAATCTATTGATCCACAAACACCACCTAATCGATACAACCATTCGGGGAAAAGGCAGAAAACAAGACCACAAAAGAAAATGGACCATTTAAAAGCAGCAAGGAATGCAATCAGTGATTATGTGCACATGGTTTTTACACATTGTGCCACCCATTTCACAAAAGCATTAAGATCCATTTACGTGATCTCTTTCTTGTTATAATAGTTTTCTCAAGGACTCAGACAAGCCTTAGAGAGAAGATAATATTAGTGAGTGAACATTCAATCACCTGGGGCATATATTGATTCTATCATAGTAGATTGTTAAGGTTAAACATTTGAAATGAGTATAAAAGTATAAAAAGAGCATCTCTGAACATTTTAAATTAATCTGCCTTGCATCCTATTACAGAGTAAGGTCCAACAGTAGCATACTGTAGTTTGGTAATCACACCTTCAAAGAGGCTGCACATTGTTTAATTTAGTTGTCCATACTGTGTACTCATAATATAATTTGAAAGAGCTGATGAGGGTATAAACAGAGGCCATTTGCTTTCATTAACCCACACTGACTGCCAAAATATGGGATTATATGATATCTTTATTAATCGCAGTCACTTGACGTAAGGCATAATATACAATTTCCATATTCTGTATCTGAGGCTGTATTAGTGAGAAGATTTCTTCTTTAACAATTGTTTTCTCTCTCTCTCTCTCTCTCTCTCTCGTTGGAAATATATGTGCATCTAAGGTTACAGTACTTATTTGAAAGTTCTGTGGGTGTGAGGGGAGATCAGAAAGTTAGTTTAGATTGAATATAATGTAGTTGTACTGCAACTTAAAGCCAATTGTTTGTTTTTTCTACTCCTTCTGAGGCATCTGCAATTAGAAATCAACTTTGATGGAGGCAATGTCTGTATTTGCATTTTCAGGAAATGTTGACTTGATATTTATCCAAGGATCTACCAAAAAGGTTGTAAATCTTAAATGGCGTGAAAATAAAAGTCCTTTAATTCAAAAGTATGTAATGTAACAATTATTATGGTAAAAGTACATAGAAAAACACTTTTTTTGGACAAACACAATTTTAGTTGGATTTGCTTGACCTAAGCCTTAAATTATTTTTGTTGTTGTAACCTAATGTAGTTAGGTTGACTCAGTCATGATTGTTTTTATTTGTTTTGCTTTAATCAAACCAGTTATTTAGAAATTACCACATAAATTAAACTTTTTTGAAATTTTGAAAAACCTTTTCTGTGAAAACATGGAACCTTATTTATACAATATGCTCATATATATATATATATATATATATATATATATATATATATATATATATATATATATATATATATATATATATATATTAGTACAGGCCAAAAGTTTGGACACACCTTCTCATTCAATGCGTTTTCTTTATTTTCATGACTATTTACATTGTAGATTCTCACTGAAGGCATCAAAACTATGAATGAACACATATGGAATCATGTACTTAACAAAAAAGTGTGAAATAACTGAAAACATGTCTTATATTCTAGTTTCTTCAAAGTAGCCACCCTTTGCTCTGATTACTGCTTTGCACACTCTTGGCATTCTCTTGATGAGCTTCAATAGGTAGTCACCTGAAATGGTTTTCCAACAGTCTTGAAGGAGTTCCCAGAGATGCTTAGCACTTGTTGGCCCTTTTGCATTCACTCTGCGGTCCAGCTCACCCCAAACCATCTCGATTGGGTTCAGGTCCGGTGACTGTGGAGGCCAGGTCATCTAGTAAAGCACTCCATCACTCTCCTTCTTGGTCAAATAGCCCTTACACAGCCTGGAGGTGTGTTTGGGGTCATTGTCCTGTTGAAAAATAAATGATGGTCCCAACCCCATTAATAAGGGAAAAAAGTCCACTATTTAACCCTGACAAGGCACACCTGTGAAGTGAAAACCATTTCAGGTGACTACCTATTGAAGCTCATCAAGAGAATGCCAAGAGTACTTATTCCTCCTCATTGCCTGCAAAGCTGCAAACAACTCGCTTCACAACTAACTTTTGGCCCCCATCCTTGGACATTACACATGGAAAATGGAGCTCACACTAGCTCATACACGATAGTATTGTAAGCAAATTGAGAGGTAGGGGGCAAAGCCTTATGTGGTTGGCAGGGTAGAAATTCAAGAATACTTTATGGGTTCAAATAAACTGGATGGATACTATGGGGACAGCTTCTTATTATCCAGACAAAAGGAAATATCTCAAAAGCCATGGCAAAATCTTAAATAGTTCTCGGCCTGCTTAACATTGACTTCTTCAAACATTCCTAATCCTTTAATTTTCCCCAGAGGGATTTTAGTTCAATTTCAGTCTTCCAATTCTTCGGATCTGTACCAGGTCAGAGAAGGGGCTCACTCCCTCGGTTTCTCATAGCTCTGCCCAATAGGTGTAATTATGTTAGATGGGCAATTTCCAGAATCTCCTTTTCTTTTTTTTTGCTAAGGGGGTCATATCTTTCTCACAAATGTAATGACTTTTCAAAGGCGCACACTCAAAAAAGTGCAACAACAGCACAGTGTTTGAGAGCTGAACTCAGGCCAGGTATGGAAAAGCGACAAATCAAAGACTAAAGCATCTAATGACACCTTTATCTTTGTACTTAAGGAAGCCATATTCAATGACTCATTTATGGAGTTTTTCCATCTAAATGTCAAGCCACCCTCTTATTATGTTATTTTAGTAAATAAGAGGTTGTAAAGCCAGCTTCTTTTTTCTTTTTACAAGAAATGTCAAGTTGTGTGGCTGCAGCCTAGTCTTATAGAATGTATGTTACTAGTTATGAGTTTTACGTGCCACGTTCAACGTTTCACCGCAGATTCCTGTTAAAATTAACACTAGAGGCGCTACAAAAACTGTACGTTTCATTTCACAGAAATCATGAGTACAATGGCTGATTGTGACTATCAATAGTTATTTTTATTTAATACTGACACACTTCTACTCTAACACATAATTTGAAAAACAACGTATTTGAATGCGTAGACCCACCTACATTTATACCCTTATTTCAATTAGATTATCTTGCACAGTAGCTCACCTGATAGAGTTTTGGACTTTGAACTCATAAAATCAAGGCTCGAGACCAGCCAAGCACACAAGCTGACACATGAGACGTGTCATAGAAGCAACACAAAATGACATGGTTGCTTCCACAAATGTGTTTTCATTTCACAATTGCGTTATGGACACTATCAGTTAGGTTTAGGTGTTGGTTTACAGTAAGGATGTGTTATCTTTACCTCTTATTTGCATTTAAGAAACTATTGGTACAGTTTTATATAGGGAGGTACGTTTTACTAATTAAAACCTTTAAAACAACACCATTCCACACGCTTTTGCCGCCCCCTGCTGAACTTTTCACTGGGAAACTGCAGTCCTACATTTGAGCTGGGATAAAAAGAAACAAACACTGATTTAATAATGTAACTTATAGAAAGATAAAAAAAAGAGCATACTTGATTCCATAGTAAATATTTTTGAGATATCTGGAAATGTGAAAAAGATGTGTGAGATGCATTTGTGCAATGCTGCCTTCGTGTGCTGTTGGAATTAACCTACTTCCCACTTCTGAAGTGAATTACAAGTATGTGGCGCTCAAGTACTTTGTTGTCGTAAAGAACAAGAAACATGGACGATGCCAGGTTCATTTTGCTGACTATAATGGAATTTTGGAAAAACAAAATGGTGTATCATGGTGTAAAAATGTATAACTTCTTTGAAATGGTTGCTGATATACATAAATGAATATGACCAAAATGGCAAGCACTTACAATTAGCTGTATTTTTAAAAATTAATAAAACCTGTCATTCACAACAGAAACTGCACTCTCCTCCGCCATGTTGAAAGTTTACATCTCCTCCCAACTCGGATATCAAAATTATCCCAGTCCTTGTTACGAATTACTGTGTCATTCATGTTCCAAATGGGTAACACATTTTTACCATAATTAAGATAGCATATGAAGACAGCAACACTCCTTCAGACCACGAAGCAATGATATAATAAATGCGACAAAGGTGGTCCTAAAACTGGATGTGTTGTGAGTTTAGACAGCATTAACCAGAATAAACAAGGTTGGTAATCACTAATTAATGAAAGTAAATTTGTGATTTGTCCCTCAAGGTGTTGGTGGACCACATATCCATAAATAATTCTTTATGGGATTTTGTTTTACATTGCTTTCATGAATTTTAAGTACACTTTACTTTTGAGTTTGTTTCCCATTATTCTCAATGGTCATTCTTATTAGATTTGCTTTCTTTTTATCACAGTAAAAAAAAAAAGTAGTACAATATATTGTCTACATATGTTTTATATATATATATATATATATATATATATATATATATATATAAATAAAACACATGTAGACAATATATTGTGTTACTTTTTTTTTTTTTTTACACCAACAAACTCTGCACCAAAGATTTTGCATCTTAAATTACGCATTTTAAACGCTAGATTAATTGAATCTCGGCTTTGTTTTCAGGGATGGTCATTCAATTTAATTTGAAATGGGACTTGGGTCTGATCTGCAAACAGAGGGGTGGAAAAAGTGCTTTCAGAAGCTCTGTGGAAATATCAATTCTAATATTGTCAAGGAGTGTTTAATCATCTCAGACATGACAAAGCAGCATGCTGGAGATCTGATTGAACAGAGTGGACAAAAGAAGCAGATCAGCTAATTGTGGTTCAGCCCCTCAATAACCTCACCTGATCTCATAGAGCTGAGCTCAGCGCTTGTGGTCTTTAAAGGGAGGAAAGGTTCATACTTGCACTCCATTTATTACTTTCTGGACTCCATTTAGATGTCTCTTAAGATCTCTAAGACACTATTTTAACCCCCAATTATAAATTAATCTGTTGAGGTAAAGCATATTTATGAGCTAATTGTGACAAATTTAATTTGAAATGGGATTTGGATCGAAATGTCTCTACAGCTATGCGGAATGTTCTTTTTCTCTATGTTATAAGCTTAGGCAGAAGAGACTTGTGTATGCCTAAGTGCAGAGATCACTGTGTATACATGGGGAAAAAAAAACAAAAAAAACATCTGGATAAATAGTGGACTTTAGATATGGCTTTGGTGTAAAATAGTAGCCCCCCCCCCCCTTCCTAAAAATCCACAAAAAAACTGAAAGAAATGACTCTTGTCCTGAATAATTCATAGTATTACTAATTCCAGTTTCCATTAGCGCAGCACAAAAGTTAATGACTGTGGGACTCTGACAACAAAGTGAGAAAGACATAAAAGTGCATAAGAGAAACACAAGTACAAAGTGTTTGAATTTGACAAGACAGAAATATGCTGTCCAAAAGCATTTTAGGATTTCTTTGTTTTTTCCTTCAAAAGTGAGGGGGTCTTTGTTCAACTACTGCCCCCAAGTGGCAACATTTTATTGTAAGGACAGTGGAGATAAATAATATGGAGGAAAATAAAACAATAAAAGGAATTTAAAATATGATATTTTCATCCTGCCCCAAACATTTTGAAAATACAACACAGATCAGATCACTCAAAGTAAAAAAAAAAAAACTTTTAATTCTGCATACACAGCCAGAGAAAATGGTGAAAGTAACAAAAAGATCAATAAACTCCACATACATAAACAAAGAGGACGTATTTATGGGACGACACAGTGACAACATCAAATCGTATGAGCCAAAAATCAAAGCGTGATCAAAGTACTGATACAGTATGACGTGTGACAATTTGAGAAACACCTATATTGTTTTATGTTCCTCTGATGAAGTCTAGGGTCCAAAATCATGGACTCCTTGTGCTAAATAACACACAATTAAAGTCCATTCCCCGACATCCGTCACTGTTCGTTTCTTCAAATATTACAGACCCATTATGAAGCGGCTGACTTGCTTCAGGTACTCTGGCTTCAGGAAGTCCTGGAGTTCATCCTTTTTCACCCATGCAAATGAATTTTTCTCCAGGGGTAAGTGTTTATAGCTGGACAGCACAGCTTTGAAGAAAAACACCTTGGCTCCAACATTGCCCTCCTTTTGAATGTCTTTCGGGTATCTGTATTTGTAAAATCCACAGGGTGCATTGCCAAGAAAAGTAGCCTTTAGATCTGCACCTACAGATAAAGATAGGTCAGATTAAATAAGTTAACTGGTAGCACCTTCAATTTGTTCTTGTGGTTAGCAGTAACATAATAATGGAAGATCTAGGCGGCCTTAAGACAAGATGCTAGACTAAATTTCTCTGCACTTATTAGTCCATAATACTGAGTATTTGGGAACAGGCAAAAATCAACATACATATACACACAAAAACACACAAAAACACACACAAAAACACACACAAAAACACACACACACAAAAACAAAAACACACACACACACAAAAACACACAAAAACACACACACACAAACACACACACACAAACACACACACAAACACACACACACACACACACACATATTAAAGTTGTTTTTGGAGGACCCAAAAATCTTTTCAAAAGCCTTTTTTTTGTGTGGGAGATTGGTGTAAGAAGTGGGTTGCCCCAACCCCATTAATCATGTATAATTCTGTCATGTTGCCATTTAGAAAGGCCCCGCTTTGTATCCAAGGTTCCATTCACACAGAACAGGTTTACTGAAAATTAGTAAACAAAGTTGTAAGTTCTGAAAATGTACAGGAGTCTGTTTGCTAGTAGAATGCGGTTGTCGTTAACAACCAAACAATTTCTGAATGTAAAGGTCGGTTTATACTTCTACACTGAACCTACGCCTTAGGCGTCGTGTAGTGGCCAGCACGGGGGTTTGCATTTACAGTTCTGCATTGGTGTCTTTGTGTTGTTCTGCGAGTACACAACCAAAGTTCTAGTGTATTGAGAGAAAATGCCTTAAGGGAATATTCCGGATTCAATAAAAGTTGAAACTATAAATCAACAGGATATGTGGCACTGTTTATTACCACAAAAATTATGTTGAATTCCCTTTTCATAAAAATACAAAAAAGGTGCAAAAAAACAAGGTTACAGTGAGGCACTTACAATGGAAGTGAATGGTGCCAATTTATGGAGGCTTTAAAGGCTGAAATGTGAAGCTTATTTTAAAAGTACTTGCATTAATTCATCTGTTAAAACTCATGTATTATTTGAGATGAAGTTGTTTAAATTGTAATTTTTACTGTCATTTTAGAGTTTGCTGACATATCATCGTGGCAACGAAGTTGAAAAATTGGCTATAACTTTACTCAAAAAAGGTTAATAATCGATTTTATCACACTAAAATTATGTTAACAGGCATACAGTTGATGCCTTGTGGCTATCATTTTGAAAAAGTGAGTACTTCAATGTTCAAAAATTGGTCCCATTTACTTCCATTGTAAGTGCCTCACTCTTTGTAACAGATTTTATTTTTATTTTAAAGGAGGACGGATGAGTCAAAAAAAATGTGTGGTATTATACCACAAAGGCTGTCAATTGATCTTAACTTGTATTGAACCCGGAACATTCCCTTTAGTTGGGAAATAACTGTACAATTCTTTTAATAAACAAAGGCAATGTAATTTGTGGATTCAAAAGTGTCTATTAAAATATTGTAGCATTAAAGTGTTTGGGAAAATGTTATTTATTATACATTTTGCCTACAATGCAGAGAGACAATAAATCAGGCATAGACTATTTGCTTGCTTTTGAGTCGCATAAACTATAATAAATAAATATTGTGGCATACTTTGACACTCCATGCTTAAAAAAATAAATCAAATGAATAACTAACTTCTTGCTTGACCATCACTTTTTTATTCTGCTGACAAATTAGAAGTGTTCCGTTTTCATAACTTATGAAATATAATTATTTACTGTAGACCATTCTGTCAAACATAGTCAAAGCATCATACAGATAGAAAAGGTCTTGATTAGAATGCAAGTGTGGTTTCACACATACTAAAAATATACCGAGTATATATTGAGTAAAATACCCGAGAGAAGAGTTATAAACAGATGTGTCTTTTGTTGCACTTTCTCTTCTTTGTGAAATAAACCGAAAATAAAAACAGCAGATGGTCATAAAAAAATGCAATGTGATTGTGACATGATCACTGATCATAGAGCTTAAAATAATCTTGGAAAAAAAAAAAAAAATTTTGTCATGCTGGGCATATGTTTGGCTGACCAATCACAGTTTTAGATCTGCGTTGATGCAAGCGTTGTTACATTTTTGAAGAGGTGCACGTAAGGCTAATCAATCGCAAAGTATCAATTTTCCATGACTGTATATAGCACTAAAACAAGAATGACAAATGCATCCTGCTGCTGTGTGAACATAGCCTAAATGGAAAATGCATTAAAAAGCATTACCTGGTAGACTTGCAAGGGCACGTTCGGCTGTCTGTCGAAGCATCTCACCATTCTGCCATTGTATCTGAGGCAAGAGCCAAAGCTTTTGACTGCCAACATCTTTCTTACACAGCAAGATCAGGCTGTCTGCTAAACAACGCTCTGAAGAACTCACATCTGTCACGTCAACACCTGTAGAATGATTTGTGGAGAGTTGTGTGTATTGAGCAAGTTTCTCAAATCCAGATAAAAATGGCACTTTTAAGAATTCTTAAGACTTAAGCTATTTTTGCATAATTTATGGAGTTGTACTGTAAATAGCTGTGTCATGTAAAGTCATCATTAGGGTGATTAGTGTTCAATAAGTGGTCAGTTTGGATCCTGCACAATCATTGTAATATTCCCTTGTACGTGTGAATATGCATAGCTGAAATGCAGCTTTAAGGGCACTTCTTTGGGGAATAAAGTTTAAAGTCTGACCTTAGTTATTATTTTCTTTAGACCCAAGTAAATTAAGTAAAAACAATGGTATAAAATGCTCATTTGAAACAACTTGCTATTATTTGATAAATGTTATTTGTGTGCCATAAAGTTAAAGTAAATAAAGTTAAATTAACTGATACTGTACATTTGTGTATATCTAACAAATGTTTTCTAGATGTGCTGACAAATGACCATAAGTTGACTATACATAAAGTGTGATGCAATAATGCAAGGTAAAGTTCACACAAAAATAAAAATTCTATTTTATTTATTGCTTTTGAAGGTATGGATTTAACCACTAGATTTGTATGGATTACTTTCATGTTTCCTTTATGTGCTTTCTGGACCTTCAGAGTTCTGGTCACCATTCACTTGCTTTGTATGGACCTACAGAGCTGAGATATTCTTTTAAAAATCTTTGTTTGTGTTCTGCAGAAGAAAGAAAGTCATACACATCAAGGATGACATGCAGGTGAGTAAATGTTGAGAATTTTCCTTTTTGGGTGAACTATCCCTTTGATCTCATTTTGAGAAGTAGCTTCTATGCAGTGAAGTGATTTTTTTGAAGACTGCTCACCATTGGACCTCAGTGCAGGTTGAAACTGCTTCAGTTTCTGTTCCCATGAATCCTCCAGATCTTGTGCCGTAACAATCTCTTTGCCTCCATAATCCTCCTCCTCATCTGAGTCGTAGTCCTCTTCCTGTTTCCTACTCATACGTGCAGCATCCTCGAGGAGTCTCAGCTCATGGTCTGAAAGCAGACTTCTCTCGAATTCCATCTGTAATAGTAACCACTCCTGAGATGTACTTGACAGGTGGCTTGTGGCAAGCAGTTTAAAGGATAGGCAGCACTATATGGGCATGCTTTCAATACAGAGCTCTTTATTATTAAATACTAGAACTGAAACGATTAGTCGACATCATTGACAACGTCGAAAATAAAAAATTGTAGACAAAAATTTTCATTGTCGAATTGTCATTTAATTTTATTTAACGTTACATGAGATCACATTAAACTAATGATGGTGCATGAGAGGAGCACAGCAGCTTGCACCTGATTAAGGAGAGGAGGAACACACAGCTCAAGATGCACTCTAAAATTTACAAACAGCTTAAAACCATATGCCTAATATTGTTTAGGTCCACCTCATGCCGCCAAAACAGTGCCAACCCATATCACAGAATAGCATTCTGAGATTATATACTTATCACCACAATTGTACAGAGCGGTTATCAATCTGGCATTCTCTGTTGGCCTCTCTCATCAACAAGGCATTTCCATCCACAGAACTGCCGCTCACTGGATGTTTTTTGTTTTTGACACCATTCTGTATAAACTCTAGAGATTGTTGTGTGTGAAAATCCCAGGAGATCAGCAGTTACAGAAATACTCAAACCAGCCCATCTGGCACCAACAACCATGCAACGCTCCAAATCACTGAGAACACATTTTTCCCCATTCTGATGGTTGATTTGAACATTAACTGAAGCTCCTGACACGTATCTGCATGATTTCATACACTTCACTGCACAGGATTGGCTGATTAGATTATCGCATGGGTGAGTTGGTGCCAGAGGATTTCTGTGATTTAAAGTGGAAAAAGAAGTCACATTCCAGAGTCAGTTCTTACCTAAAACAGATTGGATCGCTTCTGAAGACATGGATTAAGCCACTGTAGTGTTATGGGTTATTTTTATGCTCCTTTAGTGCTTTTGAGCTTCAAAGTTTTGGTCAGCATTCACATGCATTGAATGGACACACAGAGCTGAGATATTCTTCTAAAAATCTTTGTTTGTGTTCTTCAGAAGAAATAAAGTCATACACATCTCGGATGGCATGAGAGAATTTTCATTTTTGGGTGAACTATCCCTTCCACTCAAATCCTTTTGTCTTTTATGTACTTTTAAATAGTATATCCATAATTTTATGAACACGTGAATAACTGGTATGAAATAATTTAAAACATATGAAAATTAAATGTATTATTTTAATTTATAAACGTATTCAATATTATATGACATGTTTAGATTTATATTTAAAATGCTAAATTATTTACAATATATTATACAAAATAAATTAAATATGAATTGGTTCCACAATTTCCATGAGACCGGTTTACTCTTACCTGACGCATTAGTTCCATGAACTTCTCCTCTATGGGGTTCCTGTCATGAGAGATCACTGGCAGCCTCTGCAGACATACAGCTCCATGCAGCGCCCAGGTAGATGCAGCACTTGCAGTTTTAAGACTTTGCGCACAACACTGATTATTTGAAGAAACATTTCGTTCCCCAAAGCTCAATGTCCCTGATCCATTTATTATTCTCCACAGCGGCCGACAGCCTCTCCTAAAGGGCGCCGCCATGTTGACCACACGTGTTCCCACAATGCTGTTCAGACTTTGCGAAACGGACGCGACTATTTTGAAGGCGGTGGGGGGGGACGGGTTTTAGAAAGCAAATGTTTGTACATTGTATTTAATGTTTGTAAATACATTTGGGGGGGGGGGGGGGGGGGTAAACAAATGCTACATATAAGGGAATTGCATAAGCCCAAATACACAATATGTTACTCAGTTCAAACTCACACGTGATGACGTTTAAAAATGTTGGGCATATAAATCCGCCCTCTGAATTTGTTTTTTTGAACATTCCTAGTACACACGACCATAGATATCTATGCACACGACCTTCAATGTCCGCAAGCGCGCGCGCGTGCGTGCGTGCGTGTGCGTGTGCGTGCGCGTGCGTGTGTGTGTGTGCGTGTGTGCCCTTAAATTAATTGGGAAGACTGAATTGACGTGCTTGGAGAAGCTAGTGAATACATGGGCTGGGCAAAAAAATCTAATCCCTTTATTGTCATAACATTTTATCCATACGTGTACAGGTGTGAAAATATTAAGTTTAAATAAATATTGAATTTACTTGAGAAAATACTTACATTTGTGTAATAGTCGTTCATTACTATGGTGAAGTAGTGTGGGGGTGTCTTTCACTTGCCTTACTGTAACTCGTGTCATGTGGAGGGCGATGCGGCACTGGCTTTGAACGGAGCGTTGAGGTCATTATTGAAACTCAATTATTATTATTTGTCTTTTAGTGTGGTCTTTTCTGATAAAAGCCATGCTCAGCAGTTTAAATAGGCTACTGTTGGAAAATGATACCGTAGATCTGCTTTGTGTTTATAATTATTCAACTGAAGTCAGTAGATTTGTAGCCATGCAAGTTTTTATAAAGGAGAAGGTAGGACGTTATTGGAACTCACTATTATTAGGCTATCATTGTTGTCTGTGTGGATAAAAAATAATTCTCATACTGAAGGAAGATCTTCAAATAGATCTGCTTTTTTTTTTTTTTTGCATAGCCGAATTTCAAACATTACTAGTAAACACGCAACTAAGACGGACAGAAAACATGGACAAGTACTTGACAAGTAAAAAAAAGTGTCGATGGTTAGCCTATGTGAGATAGTGGTGTGCCGCAATACTTTTTTAGTCTTAAAAAGTGAGGCGGCAGAAAAAAGTGTTGGGAAACACTGATCTAGTTGATTTACAGAAAATCCAGCAAGATTGTTGTCGTCCACTGGATGGCAGCACATTTCTCTCTAGAAATTTACCACACCCTGTAGAAGGATGCTTTTCACAGACAAATGACAAATTTCCGCCTTAATTTTGCAGGATATTATATATATATATATATATATATATATATATATATATATATATATATATATATATATATATATATATATATATATGTTTATATGCTGGTGAAATTACTCGGCCCAGGACACTTGGTGAGTAGCTGAAGGTCTTAGTCGAAGCCTTTACACAGTTATAATGCCGCTTGTTTACCATGATAGCCTTGATAGTAAAAATTTACTTTCACAAAAATGTACTATAATTTAAGAGTGTTTTGAACTAGGATTTAACTTTGCTAGAGAAAACCCACATTTGCGCAATTGGACTTTTGTCTCCAAATATTACTATTACTCATTACTACATATAACAACTTTCCTGTGTGATAACCAGCCCTGGTCTCCCCTTAATTAATATAAATGAATAAAAATTGAAATGTAATTAAATTTTTCATTTAATTTTGGATTTTTTTAATAATTGTTTATTGAATGTGACACATTGTCTTTATCAGTTTTATTTTATTGTAGTGAGACTTTCATATGGCACAGCTTTTTTGTAACGGTGTTAAAATGAAAGTGAACCTGTTGGTTTCAGTCAGTATATATATATATAGTTTTTTATTTTTTATTTAGGCTTTAGACGCTTGTCCATGCAGTAGTCCCTAGGTGGTTATTTACTGATACAGGTTCAGGTCCCTCCTTTAATGACTTGTGGGATTAATACATTTTTCTGTACACAGACGCTGAGTGTTCCTGTCAAAATTAAGGGGCTTAATTAGTAGAGGTAGACTGATATATCGGTGTTACCGATTAATCAGTGCCAATAGTTTTTGGAACTATCATTATTGGCAAAAATCGATGGTCATAGTTGCCAATAGTTTTTCATCGTTTCGTTATTTCAAAATAAGAGTCCCTGATGTGTTATGGGATTGTATATATTTAAAAGTCCCACGTAACTTTTTTCTGGTTGTTTCTGGTATTTTGTTTGATCAATAAACTGCATCTGGGATTTTATTCATTTAGGACTCTATTTCTGTGCCCATAAAGGAAAAGATAACATTTATTTTACATTCTATTATAATACGTGCAGTGGCGTGTAATTAAAACTCAGGGGAGAGTGAGCGCAGTGCCGGCAGTGAGGGAGAGCGAGCGAGAGAGAGAGAGAGAGAGAGAGAGAGAGAGAGCGAGAGAGAGAGAGAGAGAGAGAGCGAGAGAGAGAGAGAGAGAGAGAGAGAGCCCGCTGGATCCGTGACCGTGATATCCGGAGGTTAAACTTACTGATACATCCAGGAGGGTGAAGGACCACCTTCATACCCGTGAGATGAACTGGGGACCGCGGTCAGACACTATGTCTTCTGGGAGACCGTAGTTCCGGAAGACATGATGGAATAAGGCTTCTGCAGTCTCCAGTGCCATGCGGGGCACTTCGTGGGAACTAGATGACATGACTTGGAGAATCTGTCAACAGCGACTAAGACAGGTGAAGGAATCCGATGCTGGAAAATCAGTTATAAAACTCACCCCCAGGTGTGACCAGGGGCACTGAGGGACGGGCAGTAGAAGGCGCTTACCGGATGGAAGATGGCATGGAGATTTCGAGATGGCACATTCTGGACAGTCTTGGATGTATCGCTGCACTTCCTGGGATAAACAGGGCCACCAGTATCGGTTTTGGATAAGCAAGAGGGTTTGTTGGTAACCAGGATGACCAGATCCCAGGGAGGAGTATACGGATGTGATGAGGGAAGTCCGAAGGGGATGTATTTGCCGCTTCTATTTTGTCGTCCAGGGCCCACTGGATAGGACTGATGATTAATGTGGGTGGTAGAATGGACACAGGTGTTCCCTTGGGAGGTTCCACTGCATGTAGTCGGGATAAAGTATCCGCCTTGATGTTCTTGGACCCTGGACAATAAGAGACAGATAAGTTAAAGCATGTGAAGAACAAAGGGTATTAAATAGAATTGCACCAGCGTTTTACATCCAAAGACTGATGGCCTGGTGAATTTAATAAAACCCTTAAGAACATGATTATTAAGTTTGTTAAGGATGATGCTAGAAATTGGGATAAATGGCTCAAACCCGTTATTCGCAGTAACAAAATACTTGGCATGGCATCAGTATACTGATTCAGTATTTTTTTGTTGAAAGAAAATAATTTATGTGCAATTATTTGTGATTCCCCTGCCAATGACCCTTTGTAGATTAATATACCATACGTTTAGATGATTTATATTATCACATTTGCATTCTATATTAGTTTGGATTTAAGATTGTATTTGTTCATCATCCCTTTATGAATGAATGTTAAGTTTATATATATCTTTTCTGACACTCAAAGTGCTTTACACAGTGAACAGAGGACTCTCTTCAACCACTACCAGGGTACAGCATCCACCTGGACCATAATGCACCAGTATGCTCACCACACCCTAGCTATTGGTAGAGGGTACAGTTATTGAGCCAATTAACAGATGGGGATTATTAGGAACCCATGATTGATAAGGGCCAATGGTGGGAAATTGGGATTTTTAATGACCACAGAGAGTCAGGACCTCCGTGTAAAATCTCATCCAAAAGACAAAGCCTTTTTACAGTATAGTGTCTCCATTACTGTAACGACATGCACTGGAAGGCTCGGGACAGCCGTGGAAGGCTCAGGAGGCAGAGCACTGGGAGGCTCGGGAGGCGGAGCCCTGGGAGGCGGATCCCTGGAAGGCGGAGCACTGGGAAGCTCGGAAGGCGGAGCACTAGGAAGCTCGGGAGGCGGAGCCCTGGGAGGCGGAGCCCTGGGAGGCGGAGCCCTGGGAGGCGGAGCACTGGGAGGCGGAGCACTGGGAAGCTCGGAAGGCGGAGCACTAGGAAGCTCGGGAGGCGGAGCCCTGGGAGGCGGAGCCCTGGGAGGCGGAGCCCTGGGAGGCGGAGCACAGGGAAGCTCGGGAGGCGGAGCACTGGGGAGGCAGAGCACTGGGGAGGCAGAGCACTGGGGAGGCAGAGCACTGGGGAGGCAGAGCACTGGGGAGGCAGAGCACTGGGTGGCTCGAGGGGCGGATCACTGGGTGGCTCGAGGGGCGGAGCCCTGGAAGGTTCAGGAGGCGGAGCCCTTGGAAGCTCGAGAGACGGAGCTCTGGGAGGCTCGGGAGGCAGATCACTGGGAAGCTCGGGAGGCGGAGCACAGGGAGGCAGAGCACAGGGAGGCAGAGCACAGGGAGGCAGAGCACAGGGAGGCAGAGCACAGGGTGGCTCGAGGGGCGGAGCACTGGGAAGCTCGGGAGGCGGAGCACTGGGAAGCTCGGGAGGCGGAGCACTGGGAAGCTCGGGAGGCGGAGCACTGGGAGGCTCAGGAGGCGGAGCACTGGGAGGCGGAGCACCGGGAGGTCGGAGCGCCGGGAGGCAGAGCACCGGGAGGCAGAGCACTGGGAGGCTCGATGGGCGGATCACTGGGTGGCTCGGGAGGCGGAGCTCTGGGAGGCTTTCTTCCCCTCCTCTACCGGACGATCGAGGCTACAGGCGCTGGCTCTGGCTCAGGGACGGTCAGGCTACAGGCGCTGGCTCTGGCTCTGGCTCTGGCTCAGGGACGGTCAGGCTACAGGCGCTGACTCTGGCTCAGGGACGGTCGATGCTAAAGGCGCTGGCTCTGGCTCAGGGACGGTCGAGGCTACAGGCGCTGGCGCTGGCTCAGGGACGGTCGAGGCTACAGGCGCTGGCTCAGGGACGGTCGAGGCTACAGGCGCTGGCTCAGGGACGGTCGAGGCTACAGGCGCTGGCTCAGGGACGGTCGAGGCTACAGGCGCTGGCTCAGGGACGGTCGAGGCTACAGGCGCTGGCTCAGGGACGGTCGAGGCTACAGGCGCTGGCTCAGGGACGGTCGAGGCTACAGGCGCTGGCTCAGGGACGGTCGAGGCTACAGGCGCTGGCTCAGGGACGGTCGAGGCTACAGGCGCTGGGGATGGAGCCGTGGAAGGCGGCCCTTCTTCTCCTCCTCCTCCGGGCAGACGAGACTGACAACGCTGGCTCTGGGACGGACGAGGCTGACAACGCTGGCTCTGGGACGGACGAGGCTGACAACGCTGGCTCTGGGACGGACGAGGCGGGCAACGCTGGCTCTTGGACGGACGAGGCGGGCAACGCTGGCTCTGGGACGGACGAGGCGGGCAGCTCGTGGGCCGTGGCAGGCGTGGGCGTTGGCTCGTGGGCCGTGGCAGGCGTGGGCGTTGGCTCGTGGGCCGTGGCAGGCGTGGGCGTTGGCTCGTGGGCCGTGGCAGGCGTGGGCGTTGGCTCGTGGGCCGTGGCAGGCGTGGGCGTTGGCTCGTGGGCCGTGGGCGTTGGCCCGTGGGCCGTGGCAGGCGTGGCCGTTGGCTCGTTGGCCGTGGCAGGCGGAGACTGGAGAGCAGAAGCCTTTCCCCTTCTCCTCCTCCTCCGGACAGACGAGGCTGGCAACACGTTGGATGTGGCTGGCGAGGAGGGACGAGTGATGGAAGGCTGGGGGGTGACCACAGTGGGAGGAGAGGTAGGGTCCTCCTCCGCAACGTCCACAGTGAATGGAGAGCCACAGATCATCAGGGTCTCTTCCACAAAATCGCGGAGCGTCCAGCGCGGGGTCGCTGGTGGCAGCCGTTCCCTTAGCAAACTGCTAAGATTTCCCCTGAAGAAAGCCACCAAGGAAAATTCGGGGAAGTCGGAAGTGTATGCCAGCTCCAGAAAGTCTCGGACGTGGGCCTCTATTGGGCGGTCCTCTTGTCTGAGGCAGAGTAGCCGGTAGTTCGCCTGCTGAGCTGCTAGATCCATTATTTGGTTAGTTATTCTGTAACGACAGGCAACGGGAGAGGATCTATGTGCAGCTTTGTATTAAATCCAAAAACAAAGAACAAAGAAAACCATGAGGAACTTAGCACAAAACAAGATAAACATGAAATAACTAACAACAGAAAACAGGGAAACCAAGGACTTAAATACATAAAGGGACTAACAAGGGAATGAGGAACACCTGGTGAAACAATCAGGGAAAGAGAACTAATCAGGGGAAAACCAATCATAAAATAAAACTACAAGGGACTACAAAAACCAAAAGGGAAACAGGAACAAAACAGGAACTTCAAAATAAGAGTACAAAAACAAAAGACAACGGTGAACATGACAATTACTATACTGGGGCATTGGGACCCACACGGACTGCAGGGTGAGCACCCTCTGTTGGCCTCCCTAATACCTCTTCAAGCAGCAACCTTAGTTTTCCCCAGGAGGTCTTCTATCCAGGTACTGACCAGGTTGAGCCTAGCTTCAGTGGGCAACCGGTCTTGAGCTGCAGGGTGATATGGCTGCTTTAATATCATGATTGCAGTGTTTATGCAGTCTTTCTCTGTGTATGTCTATATGGGAATGACCTAGGTGTAAATGACTTTCTTCTTTCAGAAAACACAATTGGAGGTATATTAAAATATACATACACACATATATATATATATATATATATATATATATATATATATATATATATATATATATATAATATATATATATTTTGAAGCCCAAAAAAGCATATCCATCCAAAAGGCCTTCTTTATTTATTGTTAATAAAGGCCTTCTGAAGCAAAGCGATGCGTTTTTGTAAGAAAAATATCCATCTTTATAAACTATAATCACTTCCGGTAACTGCCTTCTTTGTGTTCAAAAGAGAGTCGAGTTCCGGCATATGACATAGGTGTAGCGTAAGCTCTGGTGAGGTGATGAGGTGGAAGTGTGCAATGTTTACAGCAAAGGAAAACGGCGAAAAGAAGTGAGTTGTTTTAGCTATTCTGTAGATTTGCATTAGTCTTAAAATGGTGTGTTTGTGCATCAATCCAGTTATTCCGATCATCCATTCAAGGCAGCAAACACTCTCAGCCTCTGTTGCCATTACCTTGCATTTCCTGCATGAGCACCACCATGTCTCCCGTACACTCCATCTACCAGATTCTTTTGTATGTGCCGCTGCTGCAGCCTCCTCCATCTCCCAGAGTTCCTGGTTGGTGTACTCCGGTTCAACAAATAGGGCTGGGCAAAATCTCTCTTATATCAAAATACTCCGACATTTTCTTTAAAAATCCTCTTTGTTATCTTCTCATTCTTGACCGGTGTTTTGTTTTGCTCTATCCTTTGCGCTTCTGCATTTGTCACTTCTCATCGAGGCTTACACTACACCTATGTCATACGCCGGAACTCGACTCTCTCGTGAACGCACGAACGGCAGTTACCGGAAGCCAGTGATTATAGTTTGTAAAGTTATAAATATGGATATTTTTCTTACAAAAACACATCGCTTTGCTTCAGAAGGCATTTATTAACCCCCTGGAGCCATATGGATTACTTTTTTAATGGATGGATGCGCTCAAAATCTAAGGTGCCATGTACTCCCATTATAAAGCTAGGAAGAGCCAGGATATTTTTTAATATAACTCCGATTGTGTTTGGCTGAAAGAAGAAAGTCATATACACCTAGGATGGCTTGACGGTGAGTAAATTATGGGATAATTTTCATTTTTGGGTGAACTAACCCTTTAAGGCTGGGTGTGAATTTAATGAGCCCCTCAGAAAATCTTTAAGTGAAAGGATGTTATTTAAATAATTTTTTTATGAAAATCATTGTATAATCCATGTACTAATATTTATATAGTCCATGGAAATTAATAGTTGAAATTAGGTCTGTCAGTCAATGAAAATTCTTAATTGAATTAATAACATGGTGTGCTGATTGTGTGCTGACTCCTAAAAAGGCTACAAATAAAAATAATTCAATAAATAATTATAAAATATTTATAAATATTGATATTTAAATAATTTGAAATAATATTATTAATTCATATTTTAATAAAAATCAATCACTAAATAATTAAAATACATAATATTATATTATTGTGGCAGACGATTTAAGCATTGATTAGGAGAAGGAGCCAGGAGTTTTCAAACTTGTTGTTGCCAGGGACCTCCAAACATGATGATTCTTAAAAGATAATGCATGGCAGCTTTATAATTTCATGCATATAAATAAATAAAGTATTGTTTGAGAAAAATAGTAAGCCTGCCTTCAGAATGATGTTAGCAAAATTAAATAATTGGCTTTTATATTGTCATTGTTCTAAAGCTAAAATAAATTATAATTATATATATCAAATATTTTCTTTGTATTAAGATTTGCACTGTAGTTTTGTTCTTATCTTGTTTTCACTATTGTAGTGATGTTAAATGTATCAATCTTAATATTTTGTTTAATTAAATGTATTTGTATTTGTATCACAATACGTACTGTTCCAAAAAAATAAAAAAAATCACAAAACTTATTTGTTTTTATTTCTTATAATTAAACACTATTTTTAAACAAATATTTCCTAGAAATTTTAGAATTCAGAAACAAATTATTTATCAATTATTTGTCAAACTTTTTTTTTTCCTCACTTTTGTTTTCATTTGACATTTTCAGTGGATGCCCTAGTGGCCTTTAGAAGGCAATATATTGTTTATTTCCATATTATTGAACATAAGCCTTTTATTGGCCCACAGTCAATTTTGCAGTTGAACCCGTCAACCAATCCAGACTTGGTGATGTAAGTGAGTGCAGTCCAATGGGGTGCTAATCTGCAAGCCCACGAGGGTGATATGTGTGCATGAGTGATAAGTGTGTATTTGGGACAGATTTCAAGTCTTCAATCAGATAATGCTTATCATATGCATGCAGTTTCACAAATTATTATTATAAAAGTCATAACATTGAGAGATAAATGAACACACTTTGAACTAACTCTTGGATATTTATTTTTATTAAATATTTCAAACAACACACAATAAAGCATTAGACATTTTCATCAAGAACCTCTGAAAAGCAAAGCGCATATATAACAACAACAAAACTCCATTGTTTTAAATATTTAGAGAATAAATAAAAATTCTATAAAAACTGAATAGGAGTAATTCCACATCACTGGAAAAATGAATAAAAATTTTTTTTAACCAGTTAGACAGTTTATTAAGATTATTAGAATCAATATTTAATCCACAATTGACATTGCATCGTCCGATATTTTTTGTTCACAGCAAAGGTGGTGCTTGCGAGCACCCTTTGGAGCGCTAAAATGTCAAATGGGACTCACTACGGTCTCGTCGACTTCGTGGGAACTTGCAAATTAAGGCCACAAGACAGCAAGTCCACATGAAGTGTGCCATTTGGAACAGGGCCTAAGTGTGGTTTGTTGTCTGTACAGCTGTGTGTTGCCTGTTCAGCTGGAGTTGCGCTTACTGCCTCCTGCTGATCGAGACTCGTAAAAACATGAATGTGAACATTCCTTTTATGGTTTGGGGCATGATAAATTGTATATGTTTTTTTTAATACATTAGTTTATATAATGAATCACACTGAATTAACGGGTTAAATCGACAGCCTTAGTTAATATAATTAATGAAAGCCCTGTTTTTAATCTTTGTTTGCTGTGGACTGTAGTCCAGTGATAGATCTATGTTCAATGAAATGGAGATAAAACAAGCAACATATTGATTTTTAAAGGCACTTTTTGTAATGTATATTCAATGATTTACTTGTGTGCCAAAATAATGTCTTTGTATTATCTTTATTTGAGGGCTTTTATCAGCAAAGATTGTGCACATATACATGCATATTCTTACAACAATTTTACAAAAAATAAACCGAAAACGTGGAAGTCATGTAAACGCTTTAAGCGGTTTTCCTTGAGGTAAGCTCATAAATGCTTATATGCTCAAAGGGTATATCAGATCAGAACATGTACATTTTTGCACATTACCCCAATTTTGCGTTGCATGTAAACACCTTAACCAACTTTTTCACCAGCTTATCCAATGTGCGCAAGTGTTTGGCACATGCCTGTTTATATTTTGACGTCAAAAGCAGTGAATAATAAATCTCATGTAAACACAGTTTTCTTGCATTGTCGTATTTTTTTGGAAAAAGCTTATTTTTAGTAGTTATCATTTTAGTGTGCATGTAAATGTGGTAATTTTGATAAGCACTAATTGATAGCACTAATAATAGTGCTACAATTGATAGCACTAATATAATGTTAGGTAATATGTTGACCTTTTGGTTTCCTCATTGGAGGTATGTCTCTTTGACAGGATCAGAGCAGTAGTACACACTCTAGGGTGAACCTCCAGCTGAATTAGCCTACATAATTTTTTTTCCTCTGTGTGTAGTCTGCCATTACAGGGTTAAAAATGGGAGGACTGGACGTAGTTTCCATCACTGACAACACCCCAGTGCCACACAGTGGCTGTCGCCCTCGTAAAGCGAGAAGGATGTAAGGAGGAAGAAACCCCTTGAACCCTGATATCTGTCTGTCCGTATCTCTGTATTGTCTGTGATCATCCAGTCTAAAGAGAAGTTGAATGCAAGTCAACACACTTAAGGGTATATTGCTTTTTTAAGGTTGTTCATTGCAGCTACAATGACATCTCAAGTGTTATGCTTATGTTATTTACTTTTTTGATGATTATTATAGAGTGGAAAATTTTACTAAGTGTCTGTTGCGTTTTGTTATAGGTGCATGCATTACTTTTGGTTTGTCTAATTGTGTACATTCAAATACTTCCTGATTAATTGAAGTGTTGAAAACAGAAATAGGCGACAAGGTGGTATAGTGGCTGATTGTTTTGAGAAATTGCACAGAATTATCCTCCTATGTGTGCATTCAAAAGAAGTTTTGTTTTTGATTTTTTTACACACATTTCTTCTCAACATGGAAGCACTTAATCCGAGTCTGTTCCCTAGTTGACAGGCACAGGGTGGAATAGCTCCCTATAAATAAATGGACCCTAGTAAGATTATTGCCCTTTCCTACCATTACATCAGGTGCTTCGTTGCTATGGCAACAGCAATTAGCAGGAACTCGTGCAGGCACTTGAATATAAGTCTGTCCTTAGTACCCATAGCAACCAATGTCAGGCCTGCATTACACATCTGCCTTTATACTAGCCTAGGCTTTAGTGTACTCTATGGCTTGAGGAATGGAGACACAAAACAAAAAAAAATGCTAACAAGTGGATGAGCTTGGTGGACTTCTGTAATGTATTGCTGTATTGGAATGATTAAATTACATTTCAATATTGAAATTAAAGGGTTAGTTCACTTAATAACACAAATCTGTCATTTACTTGCCCTCATGTCATTCCAAACCCATATGACTTTCTTTCTTCATGGGAACACAAAAGGAGATGTTATGCAGAATGTAAGGGACTGACTGCTTCAGTGGCCCTACACCTTCATTGTATGATAAAAATAAATAAATAAAATAAAATAAAAAGATGCAATTACAGTCAGTGGTGAGTGAGGTTACACTCATCATCTTTTGTGTCATCCAGAATTAAAATTTTTGGGTGACCTATCCCTGCAGGTGGACAACATCTTACATTCTTTGTGCTTTATGTAGGGACTGTTCTTCGGTGGCTATTGATTAACAGTGGTCCTTTCCCAGTCTCCTTTCACTCTAAGCATCTGAGCCCCCCTCAAAATACATCTCATCAACAACAAAGCATGACTCCTAGCAACGTTTAACCCAGATGGCCGAGCATCTCTGATGTCCTCAGATAGCCCGTGCATTCGGTGACATGGAACCTGAGACTCCCTGTTGGGATTTTGTGGGCAGTGATTTGAAACTGGAGCCAACAAGTTTGATTGAATATAGAGTTTAATGGTTTTCTCTCTATATGGGTGGGTTTTATATCATAAAATTATTCTTGGCATGAATATTATAATTTGTCCACTACTGGACACTACTCCTACATCATTTGGGAAGTCTTTGTATTTTAATATTTCTTTTTTTTATTATTATTATCATTTCTTTTTTTCTTTTTTTATTTCTAGGTTTGTTAGTACATTTACTGTAGAAAATATGAGTGGTCATTGCCTGTTGTGGGGGGTTGCCAAGGTGCTGCTATGTGGTTGCTAAGGTGCTCTGAGGTGTTTTTAGTGCATTGCATTCATGTCTATTGCCAATATAAATCAGGATGATCTACAGTACAAGATCCCATGTAAAGTCAGCATGTTGTTTCCGAGCGTTCCAGTACTATAGTATGGAGATGGAATTGTTTCATATTTACATACAAATGGAAAGAGATTCACAAACAGAAAGTTGGTTCACAAATAAATGTAATGAGATTTATAAATATAAGTTAGGAGTGAATTTACAATTAAATAAAATGAGATTTGCAAATAAAAAGATTATTTAAAAATCAATTTTTATCTCTTAATATAATATAGGGTAGGATAATATAGGGTAGTCTATACTACTGACCTTTTGTAGTGTCTGTTACATTAAGATCTGCCATGTAACTTTAAGAGTAAAGGATTTGACTACACATTTCAGTCAAGAAACTTGGTTAAAATTAAAATAGCAGACACATACTGTCAGCCAGGTTATTTATAAAGTGAATGATATGGATACTCTACAAATGGGCAATTTTCAGTGACATTTAACAAGACACTACATATGTTTATAACTGAGAGAATATTATACAAACCTTAATTCACAGTATTCTTCTGCTGGCATCCGTTTCCATGCTCATGAGTGCTCTGTGACTCTGGTCCCACCCTGATAGTAAAACAAAGCGTGATTGGTTGAAGATAGAACGTGCTTCGATTGGTCAGAGTGATGTGGCCATTATCTGATTGGCTTGAGTAGACAATAGGTGGAGTCCATCTATTTGTAGATTTGTGTAGATCTTGATGCTAGAATTGTTTCAAAATCAACAAATGCGTGTAGCGATCCACAAATGCACAGGAAGCGATCCACAAATAGATGCGCACGATTCACAAATGAATGCTTGACAGAGTTGTGTTTGTGAGTTAAAAAATTTATTTGTAAATATTTTGTTTATATGCAAATCTCATTTTACTTATTTGTGAATGCACTTTTTATTTGTAAAAATCCTGATATTTATTTGTGGATCTCATTAAATTGATTTGTAAACCAACTTTTTATTTGTGAATCTCTTTCCATTTGTTTGTTAATATGAAGCAATTCCATCTCCATATCTAGTATCCACAATATGCCGACTCACTGACAAGCGGCATCTCCTATCAGACATTTTTGCATCGGCTCCAGCATTGTTTACCTTCCCTTGTGACGTGACTGGAAGCATGTTGCACTAGCAGCATGGGAGTCCCAGGTTGGGAACCTGCTTTGAAACCAGGAAGTCACTACAATATGTTTGCATAATCAGTGACAAGTGCGATTTGGATGTTGCATTTTTCCCTCTAACATTAAATTATTACTCCACTGATGGTTAGGTTTAGGGTATGGGTTAGAGGGTACAGTTTACAAAAGATTAATTCCCCTCCACTTTATTACAGCCTGTACAGTAAAAAACATTTGCTTCACATCTCAATTTTGGCGCCCCTCTGTGGACATTTTACTTGGAAAATGGAGCTAAAAGCCCAACAGCAGATACTGTTTTGGCCACTGTGGGCAGTATTTCAACTTTTGGTTGGCTCAGACCGATGTAAGCTAAAGTAAACTCCACCTACTGTTTCTGATTTCACTTTGAGATCTGTCTGACTAAAACACTTAAAATATCATTGTATTCCATAGAGTCTGAGATGGTATGAGGTAAGTAAATGAGGAGAGAATTATTATTTTTGGGTAATCTTAAGGTTAGGGATTTGTGTGAGCAATTGTGATGCTTGCCTTAGAAAACACTTAAAACAAATACACTCACCTAAAGGATTATTAGGAACACCATACTAATACTGTGTTTGACCCCCTTTCGCCTTCAGAACTGCCTTAATTCTACGTGGCATTGATTCAACAAGGTGCTGAAAGCATTCTTTAGAAATGTTGGCCCATACTGATAGGATAGCATCTTGCAGTTGATGGAGATTTGTGGGATGCACATCCACGGCACGAAGCTCCCGTTCCACCACATCCCAAAGATGCTCTATTGGGTTGAGATCTGGTGACTGTGGGGGCCATTTTAGTACAGTAAACTCATTTTCATGTTCAAGAAACCAATTTGAAATGATTCGAGCTTTGTGACATGGTGCATTATCCTGCTGGAAGTAGCCATCAGAGGATGGGTACATGGTGGCCATAAAGGGATGGACATGGTAAGAAACAATGCTCAGGTAGGCCGTGGCATTTAAACGATGCCCAATTGGCACTAAGGGGCCTAAAGTGTGCCAAGAAAACATCCCCCACACCATTACACCACCACCACCAGCCTGCACAGTGGTAACAAGGCATGATGGATCCATGTTCTCATTCTGTTTACGCCTAATTCTGACTCTACCATCTGAATGTCTCAACAGAAATCGAGACTCATCAGACCAGGCAACATTTTTCCAGTCTTCAACTGTCCAATTTTGGTGAGCTCTTGCAAATTGTAGCCTCTTTTTCCTATTTGTAGTGGAGATGAGTGGTACCCGGTGGGGTCTTCTGCTATTGTAGCCCATCCGCCTCAAGGTTGTGCGTGTTGTGGCTTCACAAATGCTTTGCTGCATACCTCGGTTGTAACGAGTGGTTATTTCAGTCAAAGTTGCTCTTCTATCAGCTTGAATCAGTCAGCCCATTCTCCTCTAACCTCTAGCATCAACAAGGCATTTTCGCCCACAGGACTGCCGCATACTGGATGTTTTTCCCTTTTCACACCATTCTTTGTAAACCCTAGAAATGGTTGTGCGTGAAAATCCCAGTAACTGAGCAGATTGTGAAATACTCAGACCGGCCCGTCTGGCACCAACAACCATGCCACGCTCAAAATTGCTTAAATCACCTTTCTTTCCCATTCTGACATTCAGTTTGGAGTTCAGGAGATTGTCTTCACCAGGACCACACCCCTAAATGCATTGAAGCAACTGTCATGTGATTGGTTGATTAGATAATTGCATTAATGAGAAATAGAACAGGTGTTCCTAATAATCCTTTAGGTGAGTGTACATTTTCATTATTATTGAATGAGTGTTAAAGCAAACAAAAGAGTATTTTTTAAATATGACACAACCATTTTCCATTTAGCTTAAAACGTAATAATTTTGAACTATAAGTCGCATTATAAACCACGTTTTTATGAAATCAACAGATGCACTTGGACATAGACTGTGATGATGAAGTTTTAGTGGATTATTATGTAATTACTTCTAGATACAATTTGCTTCTAATTAAATTACCATACAAACATAACCTATTGTGACGAAAAGCTGAATTAATTGCTCTGAATTTTTTTATTTTTATGGTTTTGGCACCTGATTGAGTGGAAACACATAAATAAAGGCTTGATCATAAAATTATATTTAAAAACAGCCTTTCACAGCTCACTTCGACGTCATTTTGAAGAAGCGACACTAGGGGTCTCTCTTGAGCACCGAATATGCCTCTGATCTATGAAAAAAGGCCAATGAGAGTTGGCGAACAGTATTTGCATACCCCGCCCCCGGACATACGGGTATAAAGGCGAGGGAAATACGCTTGTTCAATCAGTAATTTTCTTCGGAGCCGATGGTCGTGTATGCAGCCAGCTGCAAGTGACACACCAGATATCCTGCTTCTATCCTCTCATGCTCTGAGCTTTGCTGTTGGATCTACGGCGCACTTCAGTGGCTTTTCTCATCTCTGCACGGTGTGCAGTTTGCCCCTGGGCACGTCGATAGCACAGAGTTTAAAAGAGTTTCCGTATAAAGAGCAATTTTCTCTGTAAAAGAGTTTATTTCTCTAAAAGAGCAATACACAGCGGCGCTGAACATCCTTTTCAGGACGCGTCTTTTTAAAGAGTGCTCTCCGCTTCAGACGGCCAAAGGCGTTGTCTCGTGTGTCTAGGCACCGATCACACCGAGGCAACGTTTGTGGATGGTTCATGCTCTCACTGCGAGAGCATGACTATGGCAACGTTGCGGTCGCGGCTTGCTTTCAATAGAAAGCACACCACTCCAGCCGCCCCCTGTATCGCTCCTTCTTCCCACGGGATTTAGGACGATGCGGCTGGCAATGGAGGCGATTTGGGGAAAGCAGCAGGTGCAGCTCCGCCGGGTACGCCCGCTCGGACCATCCGCTCCCCGACACGCTCGTTGTCCTCCGTCCATGCTCGAGGCAACAGCGGCTCGCCTCCTGGCAAGTCTGCCTATCCTCTGGAGCTCAAGGTGGATGAGCTCGCCGCTCCATCGGAGAGTGCGGCGTCTGACACTGACGCCTCCCCTGGGCTGCCACCTTCGGGCCAGCACGCCCAGGTTGAGGCTGATGCGCAGATGTCCGACAGGCTTGCCCGGGCTGCCGTCAGTGTGGGGTTGGATTGGAAACCTCCGTCCTCCCCACACCCGTCACGGTTGGATGACTGGTTCCTGGGGTCTAGGCGCCACTCACAGCCTCGCACCCTCCTCCCCCCGGTCCCGTTTTTCCCGGAGGTGCATGACGAGCTGACGTCTTCGTGGAGAGCCTCGCTTTCCACTCGTCAAAAGCCCTGCTCGTCTGCTCTCGATACCCTCGACGGCGGAGCGGCCCACGGGTATACGGCGATTCCCCAGGTGGATAGGGCTGTTGCGCTCCATCTATGCCCCGGAAACCCTACCACCTGGCGCGGGCGCCCTATACTCCCTTCCAAGGCCTGTAGGACGAGATCCTCGTTTAACACCAAAGCCTACAGCGCCGCGGGACAGGCCGCTTCTGCCTTGCACGCCATGGCCATCCTGCAATTCCACCAGGCCAAGGCGCTCATAGATCTGCACCAGGGTAGCCCTGACCCTGATGTGCTGCAGGAGCTGCGCTCAGCGACCGACCTCGCCCTCAGATCCACGAAGGTCACCATGCAGGCACTCGGGCAGGCAATGGCCACCCTTGTGGTCCAGGAACATCATCTGTGGCTCAACCTGGTCGAGATGAATGAGGCCGACAAAGTTCGCTTCCTCAACGCCTCTGTCTCCCAGTTTGGCCTCTTTGGCAACACTGTGGAGGACTTCGCCCAGCAGTTCTCCACGGTGAAAAAGCAGTCGGAGGCCATCTCACACATCCTGCCCTGCCGCAAACCTGCTGCCACGGCACTGTTCCATCTGTTTGCCGAGGGCGTCCCCCTGCGGTTAAGAAATCTGCTCCGCCTCAACCCGGGCCCAGCTCTCAGCCCCAGCGTCGAGCACACCGCAGGAAGCAGACGCCCCTGTCTCTCGGACCCCCTCGAGGACCCGTAAAGCTCCCAGGCGCTCCTGAGACGGACGACCCAGCGACCGAGATGTTAGCTCCGGAGGTGGTAAGACCACTCCATCCCCCGGTGGAGGGCCGGGAGGAGAATCTTTTGTTCTTAAGCAATTTTCATTTGTTGTCCCCTTAGATGGTGCTGCGGTGCCCACATTCTCAATAAAAGAGCTATTTCCTTTGTCTCTGGGTCACCTGGCCCGCAAATGCCATTCTCACGGCACTCTGCCACCAGATCTCAACAGTCCCGGCTTCCTGGACACGGACCACCCATCTCCAGCCCCACAACTGTCCCCTGGCCGGCCGGTTCCGACGAGTCTAGAGGACACCTACCCTCGACCTCCTCCTCAGTCGCCAACCTGCCCCCTGCCAGGTGTGCAGAGCAAGGTAAGTGCTTTGAGTCTATTCTCAGCACCCCAGCCTTGGGATGCCCTATCGTCTCCTGACGCTGCCCTACCTGCTCCGCCCTGCTGCGAAGCTCCGCCTGGTATGTCAAAATTAATCATCCCTTTGGTGCCCCTAGCGCAGAGGTTGGACGCGTGGCTTTCACTTCCCAACCCATCTCGCTGGCTGGCCCGGACCATTCGACTCGGTTACGCAATTCAGTTTGCCAGGCCCCCGCCCCCCTGCATGGGCGTCCGCTTTTACGCAGTACACGGCGAACATGCCCAGTCCCTGCGTGCGGAAATCGCGTACTTCCACTTCTCTATTCTGCCTCGACACCGCCCCTTCCTGCGGTTCGCGTTCGATGGCCAGGCATATCAGTACAAAATCCTCACCTTCGGTCTGTCTCTGTCCCCTCGTGTCTTCACTAAAGTCGCAGAGGCAGCTCTTGCTCCGCTCCGAGAAGCCGGCATCCGCATACTCAATTACCTTGACGACTGGCTTATCCTGGCCCACTCGTGAGAGTTACTATGCGCTCACAGAGACCAGGTGCTCAGATACCTCAGCCATTTGGGGCTTCAGGTCAACTCGGAAAAGAGCAAACTTACTCCAGTCCAGAGCATCTCTTTTCTCGGAATGGAGTTAGACTCGGTCTCAATGTCAGCATGCCTCACCAACGAGCGTGCCCAGTCAGTGTTGAGGTGCCTCGCCGCCTTCAGGCCAGGCACAACGGTCCCCTTAAAAATTTTCCAGAGGCTCCTGGGGCATATGGCGTCCTCCGTGGCGGTCGCGCCGCTGATGTTGATGCATATTAGACCGCTTCAGCACTGGCTTCAGACCAGTCCCGAGATGAGCATGGCGCCATGGCACGCATTGTGTGACAGTCATCCCCGCCTGCCGCCAAACATTCAAACCCAGAACAGACCTCTGTTTCTTACAGGCAGGAGAACCCTTAGAGCAGGTGTCCCGACGTGTCCTGGTCACAACCAACGCCTCCACGACGCACGCAGTAGCAGGCCATTGGAAAGAGGCCCAGCTGCGTTGGCAGATCAACTGCCTCGAGTTGTTGTCTTTTTTGCCCTGTGGAAGTTTCTCCTGTTAGTTCGAGACAAACATATCCTGATCAGGTCAGACAGCACCACTGCGGTGGCATACATAAATCGCCAAGGCGGCGAACGCTCCCACCACATGTCACGACTTGCCCGTCGTCTCCTCCTTTGGAGCCAGCAGCGACTCAAGTTGCTGCGCGCACTCACATCCCCGGTAACCTCAATGTGATAGCGGACGTGCTGTCACGACAACGCTTGCCCAGTGGAGAGTGGAGGCTTCACCCCCACTTGGTTCAGCTGATCTGGGAACGGTTCGGCAAGGCCAAGGTAGACCTGTTTGCCTCCCAAGAAACCTCCCACTGCCCGCTCTGGTACGCCCGCTTAGAGGCTCCCCTCGGGGCAGATGCACTGGCACACAGCTGGCGCATGGCGTGATTTGAAGTGGACCCCTATTGTCGTTCTTCAACACGACGTTGAAGTGAGCGACAGACGGGGAACGTCTCGGTTACGTATGTAACCTCCGTTCCCTGATGTCCTCCCGGCCACGTCACTGAGCCGAGCTGTTGAGGTGGCCGGACACTCCCGGCTCCTCAGAAAAATCCTGAATGAACAAGCGTATTTCCCTTGCCTTTATATTCATATGTCCGGGGGCGGGGTATCCAAATACTGTTCGCAACTCTCATTGGCCTTTTTTCATAGATCAGAGGCATATTCGGTGCTCAAGAGAGACCCCTAGTGTCGCTTCTTCGACACGACGTCTCGTTCCTCCATCAGGGAACGGAGGTTACATACGTAACCAAGACGTTTCTGTGTTTGCAACTTTGCATACAAGAGCATTTCTCATGAGTGTTACAACAAGACATTCTCTTGATATAGATCCATGATATTTTGTCTTCACCTAAATGTTTCTTCAAACCCAAGAGTTAAACTGGCTGCAAATAATGATGTACTTGGAGGCATCTATTTGCACCTATTAGTAGCACACACATTTTTATACACTCCATAGATTTTGCTATCTGCATTCTCCATTTAATTGCACACTAATAGGATATATATAGGAAGTAATCATATGAAAGACACATGCATATTTTATCTGGAACAATTTATTAAAATCCATTGAATAATTACACATTCTGTAACCCTGTTGTGAATACATTCTTATTTAACAGCCAGACTTCCCGCAAGCTGTCGGACTACTCAACAATTCCATGTGACAACCAACCCAACTAACCTTTCAGATGGTATTCCTCCAGTATACCTCAATCAATCTTTGCTGCACTATAGTTAAAAGCACAATACACTTTTCAAACCATAATGGAACTTCTGCCCTTCAACTTATGGCTGCATTGTACAATTTTGTAATGCACTGTGTTTTACTTGCTCTTACTTTTGTTTATCATTTAGGTTAGCATCTACGAGTAGCAGACGTCATTGGTTCTTTCAACAAAATAGTTGCGTTTCATATGACTACAAGGGGAAAGTCTGGGTCATTTCACCTAAAAATAAATTAATAAGTGGCATAAATAAAATAAAGCCTATTATTGGGATCCTTTTTTTTTTTTTTTTTGTATTATGCCTTCATTAAATCCCACTTTAATTACCGCAATGCAAAAAATGTACATGTTTTAAAACTGCATGTTATAATTAATAATTTATAAAATTATATTTAAAAAAAAAAAAAAAAAAAATTGACTGTCTTACAATGATAAACTAATTACCATTGAGGATAATGGAAATAACTCAAGTAAAATATCCAACCACACATACTGCACATATCACAATGCATAAAAAGGTTTAACTTCATGCAAAATGGAAATTCCAGTCATCTTTTTATTTTGGGGTGAAATGTAACCTGGACATATTTTTGTGAGATTAACCCAAATATATTTAAATGAGAGGAATGACTTGACTTAAGTTGGTTTGACTTCAGATTTGTCAGAGTGGGACAAAGAGACCCAAGAGCAGAGGAACAGTTCAAAATGACTCCTAGAAAAGAAATCCTAACTTTAACTGTTCTGGTGAAGACTGGAGATCCCGGCACCGTATGCATTTGAGGGAAGGAGTTTTGGGGATGAGTGTGCACATTAGCAGCACAATGGGCAGATCTGGGAGTATGTGCGTAGACGAGTGTGTGTTGTGGAAGTCAGGAGCTGATTTGTAGGAATCATTGAAGCGTATTTAAGGCAATAACTTTCAACATGGGCAGATATGAGGAATCATCTGTTGAAGACTTGTGAGAGCAGAGAACAAGCATTCAGCAAGCAGGAAGGTAACCACACACTCAACACACAGGCAGAGACGGGCAACCATACAGATGCACAAGACAGGACCAGCAGAGAGAGTGAGGTAAGTTACTTTACATCAAACAACAAAAGGATACCGAGAACACAAAGGGTTTAAGTAGGGAGTGAAGTAGAGGAGAACCAGGTGTTGCTAGCATGCTAATTAGTGGCATGATCAGTGTTCCGCTGGGACCAATCAATGTTCCCATGGAAACACTGATCATGCATGCCAGCTTCGATGTGAGCATGAGGGAGAGAAAATAACAAAACAATCAGAATAAACTGACAAACTCAGATATTTTTGCCTTAAAATCATACTAATGCAATAAGCACCACAAAATAATAATAATAATAATAATAATAATAAATAATATAGCTGCAAGCAGCCATTACTGGGGCCAAGCGCAAAGAAGATGACAAGACATGCCAACATGGCTGGAATGGTCAGACCAACTGCAATTAAAGACATGTAAAGATGAATTTAGGCAAATGGATGAAAAATCATATACATTAACTAAAAATATGATTTAATTGATTATCACTTTTGACAAATAGGTGGTGCAGTTATGAAATGTATGTGGTGTGGTCAGAGTGAGGTGACAATGAGACATATAAAGTTTGGTGTCAATATATCAAGGCAAAGCAGAGATAAAGCCTGAATGGTAATTTTGGCAGCATGCGTAGGCTTTGATCTGGCAGTTTACAAAAACAGTTTTGTCTATCGTCACAAAATCCATAAATTGTAGTTGGCATGTTCTGGAGATGATACGATTTGATTTTGGTGAAAACCATAACCCTAACGGTCTAGGAGGAGTTTGAAAAAGTAGGCATTGAATGAAAATCAAGATGGCGGACAGGAAGTTTGGCTGATTATGGGAAAAATGTTATCTATGTTTTTGGCAAAACCCAAAGAATCAATTGAGAACAGTGTGATTACATTAGGTAAATTTATACAAATGTTATTAGCATTTTGGGACATTTAGTTATAACTTTTGACCAAAAGGTGGCGCTGTCTCAAAATATTTTGAGTACCTTCAGGACATGCTGCTGATGGCACATTCTGAGTTTCAAAATGTTACACCAATGTATTCGTTAAGTATAGCATTTTTATCACAATACTGTATTTAAGTCAATGGTAATTTCATGTTTTGTTCTTTTATAGCGCCACCAAGTGGCACAATACCACAATTTCCATATGTGTCCTCTGAGTGAGCTCATACATGTGTATGTCAATTTTGGTGAAAATATCTCAATTTGCTTCGGAGTTATAGACATTTATGTGAAAAAACAGGTCAAAAATAACTGACACGTGATTTTGATTGGATTTTACTACCCCTTACTATCAATATTTTGAGATTTGGGCATTGGCATGTTGCCAGCGACCTGTTTCCAAACATCTGATGGTGGTTTCGTCTCGATCGGACAAGCGGTTTCGAAGATATTCGCAAATGTTTTTTAAGCGCTAAATTACAACGCTGCACAAACCATATGCCAAAACCTGGCAAGTCTGGTATCGTTGGACTCGGCAAGGATTCAGGAATCTAATAATATGACTCCCGTGAAAATAAGTCAACCCCAGCCAGAGTTATAAGCATTTAAAAATGTAATTTTACCACTAGGTGGCGCTGTTTCGAAACTTCTCTGGCTCCTTCAGGGCATCGTACTGATGACCCATACTGAGTTTTGTAACAATTCGTTCATGCGTTCAAAAAATACAGCATTTTAGCACATAATTAAAAATGGCCGACAGCCAAAATGGCCGATCTGAGAAAATTGGATATCAGTTGACTCGGCATGATGCCCTGAATCTAACGAGACCACTTTTATGATTTTTGGACAAACCGTTCAGAAGTTAAAAACAAAAATATCAATTTTTTATATCTCCGGATCAGTAGGTGGCGCTGCGCCGAAACGCAACATGTAGCCTCAGGACATACTTGTGATGACATGTACCAAGTTTGGTCTGAATACAATTAAGCGTTGCGGAGATACAGCCTTACATTTGTTTTTGCAAGCTCTATGTAAAATTTGATTGTGCGTTTTTCAAAAACGGTTTGACAAATCAACTTGAATTCCATAACTTTTTGTTGGCACTGCTTGAAGATGATCTGGTGCAATTTTGGTGAAAATCGGACAAACCGTCTAGGACGAGTTCGCAAAAGTAGGGTTTTTGGACAATTCAAAATGGCGGAAAATTTTTTATGACGGAAAATGACGTCATGGAGTGCAATCGAATCGACATGAGCTCAGGAATCAGAGGAAAAGAATTTTGTTGATAGGCCTTACGGTTCAAAAGTTATTAGCATAATATTTTTGAAACTTTGGACAGGTGGTGGCGCTAGAGGGAATGAGTTAGAGACACCAAAATTGGTGTATTTGATGTTGGGACTGTCCTCTATCAGAATGTCAAACCGTTACAACTTTCCCGCATACGCTTCTATGGGCTGCCATAGACGCCCAGTCGGAAGAAGAAGAATAATAATAAGAACCGGAACAAACACAATAGGTGCCTCCGCACCTTCGGTGCTTGGCCCCTAATAAGAACCGGAACAGACACAATAGGTGCCTCCGCACCTTCGGTGCTTGGCCCCTAAATATAGCTGCAAGCAGCCATTACCGGGACCAAGCACAAAGAAGATGACAAGACATGCCAACATGGCTGGAATGGTCAGACCAACTGCAGCAAGTAGCAATTAAAGACATGTAAAGATGAATTTAGGCAATTGGATGAAAAATCATATACATTAACTAAAAATATGAATTAATTGATTATCACTTTCGACAAATAGGTGGTGCAGTTATGAAATGTATGTGGTGTGGTCAGAGTGAGGTGACAATGAGACACAAAGTTTGGTGTCAAAATGTCAAGGCATTGCAGAGATAAAGCCTGAAAGGTAATTTTGGCAGCATGCGTAGGCTTTGATCTGGCAGTTTACAAAAACAGTTTTGTCTATCGTCACAAAATCCATAAATTGTAGTTGGCATGGTCTGGAGATGATACGATTCGATTTTGGTGAAAACCATAACCCTAACGGTCTAGGAGGAGTTTGAAAAAGTAGGCATTGAATGAAAATCAAGATGGCGGACAGGAAGTTTGGCTGATTATGGGAAAAATGTTATCTATGTTTTTGGCAAAACCCAAAGAATCAATTGAGAACAGTGTGATTACAATAGGTAAATTTATACAAATGTTATTAGCATTTTGGGAAATTTAGTTATAACTTTTGACCAAAAGGTGGCGCTGTCTCAAAATATTTTGAGTGCCTTCAGGACATGCTGCTGATGGCACATTCTGAGTTTCGTAATGTTACACCAATGCATTCGTTAAGTATAGCATTTTGATCAAATACTGTATTTAAGTCAATGGTAATTTCATGTTTTGCTCTTTTATAGCACCACCAAGTGCCACAATACCACAATTTCCATATGTGTCCTCTGAGTGAGCCCATACATGTGTGTGTCAATTTTGGTGAAAATATCTCAATTTGCTTCGGAGTTAGAGACATTTATGTGAAAAATACAGGTCAAAAATAACTGACACGTGACTTTGATTGGATTATACTACCCCTTGCTATCAATATTTTGAGATTTGGGCATTGGCATGTTGCCAGCGACCTGTTTCCAAACTTCTGATGGTGGTTTCGTCTCGATCGGACTAGCGGTTTCGAAGATATCCGCAAATATTTTTTAAGCGCTAAATTACAATGCTGCACAAACCATATGCCAAAACCTGGCAAGTCTGGTATCGTTGGACTCGGCAAGGATTCAGGAATCTAATAATATGACTCCCATGAAAATAAGTCAACCCCAGCCAGAGTTATAAGCATTTGAAAATGTAATTTTACCACTAGGAGGCGCTGTTTTGAAACTTCTCTGGCTCCTCCAGGGCATCGTACTGATGACCCATACCGAGTTTTGTAACAGTTCATTCATGCGTTTAAAAAATACAGCATTTTAGCACATAATTCAAAATGGCCGACAGCCAAAATGGCCGATCTGAGAAAATTGGATATCAGTCGACTCAGCATGATACCCTGAATGTAACGAGACCACTTTTATGATTTTTGGACAAACCGTTCAGAGGTAAAAAACAAAAATAGCCATTTTTTGTATCTCCGGACAAGTAGGTGGGGCTGCGCCGAAACGCAGCATGTAGCCTCAGGTCATGCTTGTGATCACATGTACCAAGTTTGGTCTGAATACAATTAAGCGCTGCAGAGATATAGCCTTATGTTTGTTTTTGCAAGCTCTACGTAAAATTTGTTTGTGCGTTTATCAAAAACGGTTTAACGAATCAACTTGAATTCCATAACTTTTTGTTGGCACCACTTGAAGATGATCTGGTGCAATTTTGGTGAAAATCGGACAAACCGTCTAGGACGAGTTTGCAAAAGTAGGTTTTTTGGACAATTCAAAATGGCGGAAAACTTTTATGACGGAATATGACGTCATATGGTGCAATCGAATCGGCATGAGCTCAGGAATCAGAGGAAAAAAAGAATTTTGTCGATAGGCCTTACGGTTCAAAAGTTATTAGCATAATATTTTTGAAAATTTGGACAGGTGGTGGCGCTAGAGGGAATGAGTTAGAGACACCAAAATTGGTGTATTTGATGTTGGGACTGTCCTCTATCAGAATGTCAAACCGTTACAACGTTCCCGCATACGCTTCTATGGGCTGCCATAGACGTCCAGTCGGAAGAAGAATAATAATAAATATAGCTGCAAGCAGCCATTACCGGGGCCAAGCGCAAAGATGATGACAAGACATGCCAACATGGCTGGAATGGTCAGACCAACTGCAGCAAGTAGCACTTAAAGAGATGTAAAGATGAATTTAGGCAAATGGATGAAAAATCATAAACATTAACTAAAAATATGATTTAATTGATTATCACTTTCGACAAATAGGTGGTGCAGTTGATGCGGTTTATGATTTTTGGACAAACCGTTCAGAAGTTATAAACAAAAATAGCCATTTTTTGTATCTCCGGACCAGTAGGTGGCGCTGCACCGAAACGCAGCATGTAGCCTCATGTCATGCTTGTGATGACATGTACCAAGTTTGGTCTGAATACAATTAAGCGTTGCTTAGATACAGCCTTACATTTGTTTTTGCAAGTGCTACTTAAAATTTGTTTGTGCGTTTATCGAAAAGTTTTGACGAATCAACTTGAATTCCATAACTTTTTGTCGGCACTGCTTGAAGATGATCTGGTGCAATTTTGGTGAAAATCGGACAAGCCGTCTAGGACGAGTTCGCAAAAGTAGGTTTTTTGGACAATTCAAAATGGCGGACATATTTTTATGACGGAAAATGACGTCATAGGGTGCAATCGAATCGTCATGAGCTCAGGAATCAGAGGAAAAAAGAATTTTGTTGATAGGCCTTACGGTTCAAAAGTTATTAGCATAATATTTTTGAAAATTTGGACAGGTGGTGGCGCTAGAGGGAATGAGTTAGAGACACCAAAATTGGTGTATTTGATGTTGGGACTGTCCTCTATCAGAATGTCAGACCGTTACAACTTTCCCGCATACACTTCTATGGGCTGCAATAGACGCCCAGTCAGAAGAAGAATAACAATAATAACTAGGTGGCGCTGCTTCGAAACTTCTCTGGCTCCTTCAGGGCATCGTACTGATGACCCATACCGAGTTTTGTAACAATTCATTCATGCGTTCAAAAAATACAACATTTTAGCACTTAATTCAAATTGGCCGACAGCCAAAATGGCCGATCTGAGAAAATCGGATATCAGTCGACTCGGCATGATGCCCTGAATGTAACAAGACCACTTTTATGATTTTTGGACAAACCGTTCAGAAGTTATAAACAAAAATAGCTATTTTTTGTATCTCCGGACCAGTAGGTGGCGCTGCACCGAAACGCAGCATGTAGCCTCAGGTCATGCTTGTGATGACATGTACCAAGTTTGGTCTGAATACAATTAAGCATTGCGGAGATACAGACTTACGTTTGTTTTTGCAAGCTCTACGTATAATTTGATTGTGCGTTTTTCGAAAACGGTTTGACGAATCAACTTGATTTCCATAACTTTTGTTGGCACTACTTGAAGATGATCTGGTGCAATTTTGGTGAAAATCGGACAAACCGTCTAGGACGAGTTTGCAAAAGTAGGTTTTTTGGACAATTCAAAATGGCGGAAAATTTTTTATGATGGAAAATGACGTCATAGGGTGCAATCGAATCGTCATGAGCTCAGGAATCAGAGGGAAAAAGAATTTTGTTGATAGGCCTTACGGTTCAAAAGTTATTAGCATAATATTTTTGAAACTTTGGACAGGTGGTGGCGCTAGAGGGAATGAATTAGAGACACCAAAATTGGTCAATTTGATGTTGGGACTGTCCTCTATCAGAATGTCAAACCGTTACAACTTTCCCGCATACGCTTCTATGGGCTGCTATAGACGCCCAGTCGGAAGAAGAAGAAGAAGAAGAAGAAGAAGAAATATAGCTGCAAGCAGCCATTACCGGGGCCAAGCGAAAAGATGATGGCAAGACATGCCAACATGACTGGAATGGTCAGACCAACTGCAGCAAGTAGCACTTAAAGACATGTAAAGATGAATTTAGGCAAATGGATGAAAAATCATAAACATTAACTAAAAATATGATTTAATTGATTATCTCTTTTGACAAATAGGCGGTGCAGTTGATGCAGTTTACAATTTTTGGACAAACCGTTCAGAAGTTATAAACAAAAATAGCCATTTTTTTAATCTCCGGACCAGTAGGTGACGCTGCGCCGAAACGCAGCATGTAGCCTCAGGTCATGCTTGTGATGACATGTACCAAGTTTGGTCTGAATACAATTAAGCGTTGCGGAGATACACTTACATTTGTTTTTGCAAGCTCTACGTAAAATTTGATTTTGCGTTTTTCGAAAACGGTTTGACGAATCAACTTGATTTCCATAACTTTTTGTCGGCACTGCTTGAAGATGATCTGGTGCAATTTTGGTGAAAATCGGACAAACCGTCTAGGACGAGTTCGCAAAAGTAGGTTTTTTGGACAATTCAAAATGGCGGAAAAAATTTTATGACGGAAAATGACGTCATAGGGTGCAATCGAATCGTCATGAGCTCAGGAATCAGAGGAAAAAAGAATTTTGTTGATAGGCCTTACGGTTCAAAAGTTATTAGCATAATATTTTTGAAAATTTGGACAGGTGGTGGCGCTAGAGGGAATGAGTTAGACACACCAAAATTGGTGTATTTGATGTTGGGACTGTCCTCTATCACAATGTCAAACCGTTACAACTTTCCCGCATACGCTTCTATGGGCTGCCATAGACGCCCAGTCGGAAGAATAAGAAGAATAAATATAGCTGCAAAGCAGCCATTACCGGGGCCAAGCGCAAAGAAGATGACAAGACATGCCAACATGGCTGGAATGGTCAGACCAACTGCAGCAAGTAGCAATTAAAGACATGTAAAGATGAATTTAGGCAAATGGATGAAAAATCATACATTAACTAAAAATATGATTTAATTATCACTTTTGACAAGTAGGTGGTGCAGTTATGAAATGTATGTGGTGTGGTCAGAGTGAGGTGACAATGAGACATATAAAGTTTGGTGTCAATATATCAAGGCAATGCAGAGATAAAGCCTGAATGGTAATTTTGGCAGCATGCGTAAGCTTTGATCTGGCAGTTTACAAAAACAGTTTTGTCTATCGTCACAAAATCCATAAATTGTAGTTGGCATGTTCTGGAGATGATACGATTTGATTTTGGTGAAAACCATAACCCTAACAGTCTAGGAGGAGTTTGAAAAAGTAGGCATTGAATGAAAATCAAGATGGCGGACAGGAAGTTTGGCTGATTATGGGAAAAATGTTATCTATGTTTTTGGCAAAACCCAAAGAATCAATTGAGAACAGTGTGATTACAATAGGTAAATTTATACAAATGTTATTAGCATTTTGGGACATTTAGTTATAACTTTTGACCAAAAGGTGGCGCTGTCTCAAAATATTTGGAGTACCTTCAGGACATGCTGCTGATGGCACATTCTGAGTTTCAAAATGTTACACCAATGCATTCGTTAAGTATAGCATTTTTATCACAATACTGTATTTAAGTCAATGGTAATTTCATGTTTTGTTCTTTTATAGCGCCACCAAGTGGCACAATACCACAATTTCCATATGTGTCCTCTGAGTGAGCTCATACATGTGTATGTCAATTTTGGTGAAAATATCTCAATTTGCTTCGGAGTTATAGACATTTATGTGAAAAAACAGGTCAAAAATAACTGACACGTGATTTTGATTGGATTTTACTACCCCTTACTATCAATATTTTGAGATTTGGGCATTGGCATGTTGCCAGCGACCTGTTTCCAAACATCTGATGGTGGTTTCGTCTCAATCGGACAAGCGGTTTCGAAGATATTCGCAAATGTTTTTTAAGCGCTAAATTACAACGCTGCACAAACCATATGCCGAAACCTGGCAAGTCTGGTATCGTTGGACTCGGCAAGGATTCAGGAATCTAATAATATGACTCCCGTGAAAATAAGTCAACCCCAGCCAGAGTTATAAGCATTTAAAAATGTAATTTTACCACTAGGTGGCGCTGTTTCGAAACTTCTCTGGCTCCTTCATGGCATCCTACTGATGACCCATACCGAGTTTTGTAACAATTCATTCATGCGTTCAAAAAATACAGCATTTTAGCACTTAATTCAAATTGGCCGACAGCCAAAATGGCCGATCTGAGAAAATTGGATATCAGTCGACTCGGCATGATGCCCTGAATGTAACAAGACCACTTTTATGATTTTTGGACAAACCGTTCAGAAGTTATAAACAAAAATAGCTATTTTCTGTATCTCCGGACCAGTAGGTGGCGCTGCGCCGAAACGCAGCATGTAGCCTCAGGTCATGCTTGTGATGACATGTACCAAGTTTGGTCTGAATACAATTAAGCGTTGCGGAGATACAGACTTACATTTGTCTTTGCAAGCTCTACGTAAAATTTGATTGTGTGTTTTTCGAAAACGGTTTGACGAATCAACTTGATTTCCATAACTTTTTGTTGGCACTGCTTGAAGATGATCTGGTGCAATTTTGGTGAAAATCGGACAAATCGTCTAGGACGAGTTCGCAAAAGTAGGTTTTTTGGACAATTCAAAATAGTGGACATATTTTTATGACGTAAAATGACTTCATAGCGTGCAATCGAATCGTCATGAGCTCAGGAATCAGAGGAAAAAAGAATTTTGTTGATAGGCCTTACGGTTCAAAAGTTATTAGCATAATATTTTTGAAACTTTGGACAGGTGGTGGCGCTAGAGGGAATGAGTTAGAGACACCAAAATTGGTGTATTTGATGTTGGGACTGTCCTTTATCAGAATGTCAGACCGTTACAACTTTCCCGCATACGCCTTTATGGGCTGCCATAGACGCCCAGTCAGAAGAAGAATAACAATAATAACTAGGTGGCGCTGTTTCGAAACTTCTCTGGCTCCTTCAGGGCATCGTACTGATGACCCATACCGAGTTTTGTAACAATTCATTCATGCGTTCTAAAAATACAACATTTTAGCACTTAATTCAAATTGGCCGACAGCCAAAATGGCCGATCTGAGAAAATTGGATATCAGTCGACTCGGCATGATGCCCTGAATGTAACAAGACCACTTTTATGATTTTTGGACAAACCGTTCAGAAGTTATAAACAAAAATAGCTATTTTTTGTATCTCCGGACCAGTAGGTGGCGCTGCGCCGAAACGCAGCATGTAGCCTCAGGTCATGCTTGTGATGACATGTACCAAGTTTGGTCTGAATACAATTAAGCGTTGCGGAGATACAGACTTACGTTTGTTTTTGCAAGCTCTACGTAAAATTTGATTGTGCGTTTTTCGAGAACGGTTTGACGAATCAACTTGATTTCCATAGCTTTTTGTTGGCACTGCTTGAAGATGATCTGGTGCAATTTTGGTGAAAATCGGACAAACCGTCTAGGACGAGTTCGCAAAAGTAGGTTTTTTGGACAATTCAAAATGGCGGAAAATTTTTTATGACGGAAAATGACGTCATAGGGTGCAATCGAATCGTCATGAGCTCAGGAATCAGAGGAAAAAAGAATTTTGTTGATAGGCCTTACGGTTCAAAAGTTATTAGCATAATATTTTTGAAACTTTGGACAGGTGGTGGCGCTAGAGGGAATGAGTTAGAGACACCAAAATTGGTCAATTTGATGTTGGGACTGTCCTCTATCAGAATGTCAAACCGTTACAACTTTCCTGCATACGCTTCTATGGGCTGCCATAGACGCCCAGTCGGAAGAAGAAGAAGAATAATAAGAACCGGAACAGACACAATAGGTGCCTCCGCACCTTCGGTGCTTGGCCCCTAATAAGAACCGGAACAGACACAATAGGTGCCTCCGCACCTTCGGTGCTTGGCCCCTAATAAGAACCGGAACAGACACAATAGGTGCCTCCGCACCTTCGGTGCTTGGCCCCTAATAAGAACCGGAACAGACACAATAGGTGCCTCCGCACCTTCGGTGCTTGGCCCCTAATAATAAGAACCGGAACAGACACAATAGGTGCCTCCGCACCTTCGGTGCTTGGCCCCTAATAAGAACCGGAACAGACACAATAGGTGCCTCCGCACCTTCGGTGCTTGGCCCCTAAATATAGCTGCAAGCAGCCATTACCGGGGCCAAGCGCAAAGATGATGACAAGACATGCCAACATGGCTGGAATGGTCAGACCAACTGCAGCAAGTAGCATTTAAAGACATGTATAGATACATTTAGGCAAATGGATGAAAAATCATATACATTAACTAAAAATATGATTTAATTGATTATCACTTTCGAAAAATAGGTGGTGCAGTTATGAAATGTATGTGGTGTGGTCAGAGTGATGTGACAATAAGACATATAAAGTTTGGTGTCAAAATGTCAAGGCATTGCAGAGATAAAGCCTGAATGGTAATTTTGGCAGCATGCGTAGGCTTTGATCTGGCAGTTTACAAAAACAGTTTTGTCTATCGTCACAAAATCCATAAATTGTAGTTGGCATGGTCTGGAGATGATACGATTCGATTTTTGGTGAAAACCATAACCCTAGCGGTCTAGGAGGAGTTTGAAAAAGTAGGCATTGAAGGAAAATCAAGATGGCGGACAGGAAGTTTGGCTGATTATGGGAAAAATGTTATCTATGTTTTTGGCAAAACCCAAAGAATCAATTGAGAACAGTGTGATTACAATAGGTAAATTTATACAAATGTTATTAGCATTTTGGGAAATTTAGTTATAACTTTTGACTAAAAGGTGGCACTGTCTCAAAATATTTTGAGTACCTTCAGGACATGCTGCTGATGGCACATTCTGAGTTTTGTAATGTTACACCAATGCATTCGTTAAGTATAGCATTTTTATCACAATACTGTATTTAAGTCAATGGTAATTTCATGTTTTGTTCTTTTATAGCGCCACCAAGTGGCACAATACCACAATTTCCATATGTGTCCTCTGAGTGAGCCCATACATGTGTGCGTCAATTTTGGTGAAAATATCTCAATTTGCTTCGGAGTTATAGACATTTATGTTAAAAAAACATGTCAAAAATAACTGACACGTGACTTTGATTGGATTTTACTACACCTTACTATCAATATTTTGAGATTTGGGCATTGGCATGTTGCCATCGACCTGTTTCCAAACTTCTGATGGTGGTTACGTCTCGATCGGACTAGCGGTTTCGAAGATATCCGCAAATGTTTTTTAAGCACTAAATTACAATGCTGCACAAACCATATGCCGAAACCTGGCAAGTTTGGAATCGTTGGACTCGGCAAGGATTCAGGAATCTAATAATATGACTCCCGTGAAAAAAAGTCAACCCCAGCCAGAGTTATAAGCATTTGAAAATGTAATTTTACCACTAGGAGGCGCTGTTTCGAAACTTCTCTGGCTCCTCAAGGGCATCGTACTGATGACCCATACCGAGTTTTGTAACAATTCATTCATGCGTTCAAAAAATACAGCATTTTAGCACATAATTCAAAATGGCCGACAGCCAAAATGACCGATCTGAGAAAATTGGATATCAGTCTACTCGGCATGATGCCCTGAATGTAACGAGACCACTTTGATTTTTGGACAAACCGTTCAGAAGTTATAATCAAAAATAGCCATTTTTTGTATCTCCGGATCAGTAGGTGGCGCTGTGCCGAAACGCAGCATGTAGCCTCAGGTCATGCTTGTGATGACATGTACCAAGTTTGGTCTGAATACAATTAAGTGTTGTGGAGATACAGCCTTATGTTTGTTTTTGCAAGCGCTACGTAAAATTTGTTTGTGCGTTTATCAAAAATGGTTTGACGAATCAACTTGAATTCCATAACTTTTTGTCGGCACTGCTTGAAGATGATCTGGTGCAATTTTGGTGAAAATCGGACAAACCGTCTAGGACGAGTTCGCAAAAGTAGGTTTTTTGGACAATTCAAAATGTTGGAAACAATTTTATGACGGAAAATGACATCATATGGTGCAATCGAATCGTCATGAGCTCAGGAATCAGAGGAAAAAAGAATTTTGTTGATAGGCCTTACGGTTCAAAAGTTATTAGCATAATATTTTTGAAACTTTGGACAGGTGGTGGCGCTAGAGGGAATGAGTTAGAGACACCAAAATTGGTCAATTTGATGTTGGGACTGTCCTCTATCAGAATGTCAAACCGTTACAACTTTCCCGCATACGTTTCTATGGGCTGCCATAGACGCCCATTCGGAAGAAGAAGAAGAATAATAAGAACCGGAACAGACACAATAGGTGCCTCCGCACCTTCGGTGCTTGGCCCCTAATAAGAACCGGAACAGACACAATAGGTGCCTCCGCACCTTCGGTGCTTGGCCCCTAATAATAAGAACCGGAACAGACACAATAGGTGCCTCCGCACCTTCGGTGCTTGGCCCCTAAATATTGCTGCAAGCAGCCATTACCGGGGCCAAGCGCAAAGATGATGACAAGACATGCCAACATGGCTGGAATGGTCAGACCAACTGCAGCAAGTAGCAATTAAAGACATGTATAGATACATTTAGGCAAATGGATGAAAAATCATACATTAACTAAAAATATGATTTAATTGATTATCACTTTCGACAAATAGGTGGTGCAGTTATGAAATGTATGTGGTGTGGTCAGAGTGAGGTGACAATAAGACATATAAAGTTTGGTGTCAAAATGTCAAGGCATTGCAGAGATAAAGCCTGAATGGTAATTTTGGCAGCATGCGTAGGCTTTGATCTGGCAGTTTACAAAAACAGTTTTGTCTATCGTCACAAAATCCATAAATTGTAGTTGGCATGGTCTGGAGATGATACGATTCGATTTTTGGTGAAAACCATAACCCTAGCGGTCTAGGAGGAGTTTGAAAAAGTAGGCATTGAAGGAAAATCAAGATGGCGGACAGGAAGTTTGGCTGATTATGGGAAAAATGTTATCTATGTTTTTGGCAAAACCCAAAGAATCAATTGAGAACAGTGTGATTACAATAGGTAAATTTATACAAATGTTATTAGCATTTTGGGAAATTTAGTTATAACTTTTGACTAAAAGGTGGCACTGTCTCAAAATATTTTGAGTACCTTCAGGACATGCTGCTGATGGCACATTCTGAGTTTTGTAATGTTACACCAATGCATTCGTTAAGTATAGCATTTTTATCACAATACTGTATTTAAGTCAATGGTAATTTCATGTTTTGTTCTTTTATAGCGCCACCAAGTGGCACAATACCACAATTTCCATATGTGTCCTCTGAGTGAGCCCATACATGTGTGCGTCAATTTTGGCGAAAATATCTCAATTTGCTTCGGAGTTATAGACATTTATGTTAAAAAAAACATGTCAAAAATAACTGACACGTGACTTTGATTGGATTTTACTACACCTTACTATCAATATTTTGAGATTTGGGCATTGGCATGTTGCCATCGACCTGTTTCCAAACTTCTGATGGTGGTTACGTCTCGATCGGACTAGCGGTTTCGAAGATATCCGCAAATGTTTTTTAAGCACTAAATTACAATGCTGCACAAACCATATGCCGAAACCTGGCAAGTTTGGAATCGTTGGACTCGGCAAGGATTCAGGAATCTAATAATATGACTCCCGTGAAAAAAAGTCAACCCCAGCCAGAGTTATAAGCATTTGAAAATGTAATTTTACCACTAAGGAGGCGCTGTTTCGAAACTTCTCTGGCTCCTCAAGGGCATCGTACTGATGACCCATACCGAGTTTTGTAACAATTCATTCATGCGTTCAAAAAATACAGCATTTTAGCACATAATTCAAAATGGCCGACAGCCAAAATGACCGATCTGAGAAAATTGGATATCAGTCTACTCGGCATGATGCCCTGAATGTAACGAGACCACTTTGATTTTTGGACAAACCGTTCAGAAGTTATAATCAAAAATAGCCATTTTTTGTATCTCCGGATCAGTAGGTGGCGCTGTGCCGAAACGCAGCATGTAGCCTCAGGTCATGCTTGTGATGACATGTACCAAGTTTGGTCTGAATACAATTAAGTGTTGTGGAGATACAGCCTTATGTTTGTTTTTGCAAGCGCTACGTAAAATTTGTTTGTGCGTTTATCAAGAATGGTTTGACGAATCAACTTGAATTCCATAACTTTTTGTCGGCACTGCTTGAAGATGATCTGGTGCAATTTTGGTGAAAATCGGACAAACCGTCTAGGACGAGTTCGCAAAAGTAGGTTTTTTGGACAATTCAAAATGTTGGAAACAATTTTATGACGGAAAATGACGTCACATGGTGCAACCGAATCGGCATGAGCTCAGGAATCAGAGGAAAAAAGAATTTTGTTGATAGGACTTACGGTTCAAAAGTTATTAGCATAATATTTTTGAAACTTTGGACAGGTGGTGGCCGCTAGAGGGAATGAGTTAGAGACACCAAAATTGGTGTATTTGATGTTGGGACTGTCCTCTATCAGAATGTCAAACCGTTACAACTTTCCCGCATACGCTTCTATGGGCTGCCATAGACGCCCAGTCGGAAGAAGAATAATAATAAATATAGCTGCAAGCAGCCATTACCGGGGCCAAGCGCAAAGAAGATGACAAGACATGCCAACATGGCTGGAATGGTCAGACCAACTGCAGCAAGTAGCAATTAAAGACATGTAAAGATGAATTTAGGCAAATGGATGAAAAATCATAAACATTAACTAAAAATATGATTTAATTGATTATCACTTTCGACAAATAGGTGGTGCAGTTGATGCGGTTTATGATTTTTGGACAAACCGTTCATAAGTTATAAACAAAAATAGCTATTTTCTGTATCTCCGGACCAGTAGGTGGCGCTGCGCCGAAACGCAGCATGTAGCCTCAGGTCATGCTTGTGATGACGTACCAAGTTTGGTCTGAATACAATTAAGCGTTGCGGAGATACAGACTTACGTTTGTTTTTGCAAGCTCTACGTAAAATTTGATTGTGCGTTTTTCGAGAACGGTTTGACGAATCAACTTGATTTCCATAACTTTTTGTTGGCACTGCTTGAAGATGATGTGGTGCAATTTTGGTGAAAATCGGACAAACCGTCTAGGACGAGTTCGCAAAAGTAGGTTTTTAAGACAATTCAAAATGGCGGACATATTTTTATGACGAAAAATGACGTCATAGGGTGCAATCGAATCGGCATGAGCTCAGGAATCAGAGGAAAAAAGAATTTTGTTGATCGGCCTTACGGTTCAAAAGTTATTAGCATAATATTTTTGAAAATTTGGACAGGTGGTGGCGCTAGAGGGAATGAGTTAGAGACACCAAAATTGGTGTATTTGATGTTGGGACTGTCCTCTATCAGAATATCAGACCGTTACAACTTTCCCGCATACGCTTCTATGGGCTGCCATAGACGCCCAGTCAGAAGAAGAATAACAATAATAACTAGGTGGCGCTGTTTCGAAACTTCTCTGGCTCCTTCAGGGCATCGTACTGATGACCCATACCGAGTTTTGTAACAATTCATTCATGCGTTCAAAAAATACAACATTTTAGCACTTAATTCAAATTGGCCGACAGCCAAAATGGCCGATCTGAGAAAATTGGATATCAGTCGACTCGGCATGATGCCCTGAATGTAACATGAATGTAACATGTAACATGTAAGAATGTCAAACCGTTACAACTTTCCCGCATACGCTTCTATGGGCTGCCATAGACGCCCAGTCGGAAGAAGAAGAAGAAGAAGAAGAAGAAGAAGAAGAAGAACCGGAACAGACACAATAGGTGCCTCCGCACCTTCGGTGCTTGGCCCCTAATAAGAACCGGAACAGACACAATAGGTGCCTCCGCACCTTCGGTGCTTGGCCCCTAATAAGAACCGGAACAAACACAATAGGTGCCTCCGCATCTTCGGTGCTTGGCCCCTAATAATAAGAACCGGAACAGACACAATAGGTGCCTCCGCACCTTCGGTGCTTGGCCCCTAATAATAAGAACCGGAACAGACACAATAGGTGCCTCCGCACCTTCGGTGCTTGGCCCCTAATAATAAGAACCGGAACAGACACAATAGGTGCCTCCGCACCTTCGGTGCTTGGCCCCTAATAAGAACCGGAACAGACACAATAGGTGCCTCCGCACCTTCGGTGCTTGGCCCCTAATAATAATAAAAGAATAAATGAAACTCCATATAAGACATATTTTTTACTTATAAATCATGTTTCTTTTTATCTTACCATAGTCACATTTCTTCTAAAATTTCTTCTTCAAAAATTAAAGTGGGAAAATGTAAGAGTATTAACAATGCCACTCCATGAATGGCTTGAGTGCTTTATAATGGGTTCCAATCCAATTATCTGCTTCCAAGAATGTAGACATATGAGTTGTAATTTCTTGTAATGGCAGGCTGTGGGCATAGGGGGAAAAGGAAAAAGTATATATCAAAAAAGAAGACGACAACATTAGAAGAAATATGATATGCGCATTGTTGTATATTTTCTTTTAGGTATTTTTGGACCACAGGACTTATAATGCGCTGCCCTTTAGAAAATGTTGAAGTGTAATATGCCTGTGCCAGCTCCGCAAAAGCATCTTGAAGTCGACCTCTTTCCCTTTTTGTTTTCATCCAAAAATGTCCTGTAACACCCCTTGCTCTCCTCGCTCAGGCTTTTAGCAGCTGCTGCCGAAGGTACATTATCAAAATGGAAAAGGAGGCAGAGAATGAAAGATTAGAATGCTCATTGCCTATTTAGTCAAGAAGCCTAGTGCCCACTTGAGCTCCATTTGGGTGCTCTTACCTGTCCTACTGCATTGAATAGCACTTTTGTTCTAACAACGAAGAGCAGGAGAAGATTGCAGAGTTGCTGAGATTTACCGGAGTGAACGTAAACAGTAGCACAAAGCATAATGAGACACAACAGTGCATATTTTATAGATGATATGATGAATAAAATCCAGGGACAGGCACTAATTGTTGAAACATTATATAAATTTGTCATTTTTATACCTGGTTTACTCATGCCCCTTAAAGAAAAAAACATATTTTATAGCCTCCCTGGGGGGCACATATCCGCAATACACTTTGCATGTCCATGTCCCTCATGTCCCTCCAATATTCAGATCATAGGTTGATCAATATTGGTTGTTCAATTACAGATTCTTTAACTTTTACATATTTAATATCTGGTTTGGCCCCATCTGAATATTAAGATATTCATAATTATCCACAAAGAATTTCTTGATTCAAAAAATGTGTAATTGAGTAAAATGTAACATTAAATGTAATTTAATGTGTATTAAATAACTTCATTTTAATTTATATTGTATATTATTTTTATTTGAAGTTGTTCTTCACAAGATTCCAAGGATCTCCCAAATATAACTAATGTAAATCTGTTAGAAAACCTGGTTGACTTAAAACTTAACTTGACTTAAAATGTGCACTCAGTATTTTTTTTCCCATTAAAAAATGTTTTACTCCTAAAGAAATTAATTGTAATTTTGAAACATGTAAAATCATGACCACTCACATGAGATGAGGACTCTAGTCATATCAGTAACCTTATAAAAGCTGTTTTATTTTACATGGGGCAGGGGTACCCTCGTGGGGGCTGTGATTTTAGAATCACATGACCAGCTGAATACTACTAGCTTAATCTCAGAAACTGTCTTGTGATTGGACACTTTCACTCATGGATTAAATGAATCATGGCTGATTGTGAACAGTGAATTTCTGCAATTGCCTCTGTATCTGAAAACTATTGATTTTAAATGATGCTGCATCCACACCACTAGGTGTCACTGTAAATCCAAGATGATACGATAACAAATTCACTAAGTGCACCTTTAAAACTGTAAACAGGGTTGTGTCTAGGAGGTAACCATCTGGCTGCTTATGTCTCGCAAAAGTCGCATGTAATGTTCACATACTGTTTATTTGTAGTCCCACAGAAACCCTACACCTACCCCTAAACCTAACCTTAAACCTACCCCTTGATCTAACCCTAATCTTAGTAATTAGTAATAGCAAATAAGACTTTTGCAAGACCAGCAGCCAGACTGTTACCTTCTAGACACATCTATGGAACAGCACTATGTCATGGGTGCCATCATGTTGAGATCGCATGACCAGGAAAATGCTTCACACTTTATCTCGATAATTCCCCCATTATTGTACTCTTTTTCTCACAGAGTAAATGAGTCATGGCTGATTGTGAAGTGTTTTTTTTTTTTTTTCAATGGCATCAGTAACCAAATAGCCTATTATTGGTTTTGTATGATACTGCATCCACACCACTAGGTGTCAGTAGCATACAATTCCAAAACAACTGCTATTAATATTGTACATTTACTAAACAGTACTGATAGCGCTTTTAAAGTGTGATGGACAAAGGTGTCTTGAGGTGTTGCTGGTGGGCTACTCAGACTTACAGACTCCATATGGTTAGTATTTGGGATGGGGCAGGGTTAGGGCATTTGCTGCCTGCCTGGAACACACCCAGGCACCTTTATACATTGGGCATTTTAAGCACCATTTTTTAAAAAGTTTTTCAAAGCATCTTTTTGTTGTTCCTGCACAACTCTGTTTTAAGGAAAATGAGTACCTTCAAGTTACACCAAAGTGTGCCAAGTGACATATCAATGTACCCAAGAAGAGGATTATTCTGACCGAGTGACTAAAAGACCATCATAGGAAAATTCTACACACATCAGTTCAGTAAACTGACAGCTGCAAAACAAACTATCCATATGCAGCATTTGGTTTGTCAAAGAGGTCCAACGAGGGATTGCTTGGATGATTAGCCATCAAAATGACAGGTCTCTGTTGCTTAGGAACATGACGAGACTGCATGAATTGTTGCATCGCTTGATCTTCTCCAAGCAGACTCACACTGACAGCACTTGTATTTTCCTTTTCAAAGGAAAAATGTGTATGTTTACTTACAATTATTGCACACAATCTTTTGCTGTCCTTATTTGTCATGCCCTGTCATGCAAGCGCAGACAGCAGGGCTTTAGTGCCATGTGATGTTGACAATGCAATTTTTTATTTTTTTATTTGTTTCTATTTATTTTTCCTAAGGGTGCCATAAAATACATCCAAGTTTGAATTGACTGGCCCTCACTTGTAAAAATGTCTTGCTGTCAGTGGTTACTTTATGATGCTGGTTACTATGGTTACCTCTGGGCACCAAACAAAAGGGAAGGGGAGGGGAACCCAGTGCAAGCTGGTGACTGCCCTTGCTTTCATTTTGTAACAGTACTGTATATGTGAGGATAAGGGTGTTGTGAGTTGTGTGTATCTGTCTAGGCTACCCTTGAATAAATGTAAACCTCTAGTTCTGTTCCTTGTTTTTTTTCCCCAAATATTTTCATGTAAGACTGACATCCAACCACTGACCATTTCAAAATAAGCATCCAATTTTCTAGGTTTAAATGTACAATATATTATACAGTATATCATACAATTAGGTCACTATTTGGATACTTTATTGATATAATGTATGGAAAACTGTGGAAATAATTAATTATATAATGTTTTTAATTATGGTATTACAACCCCAATTCCAAAACAAAAGTTGGGACAGTATGCAAAATGCAAATAAAAACTAAAAGGGGTGATTTGTAATTGTACTTGGATTTGTATTAAAACATGAATAGTATAAAGACAAGGTACTTCATGTTTTACCGAATCAGCAGCATTGCTTTTTGATTTTTTTTGTATTGTATATATATATATATATATATATATATTAAAGGCTTCTTAAATTGATGCCTACAACACATTTAAAAAATTTTAGCAATTTAGAGCTAGTAGCCTAATCTAATAAGTTGAAATAACAATGTGATCAAGTTACAGTATATAAGGAGCCTCCAAAAAAAAAAAAAAAACTGTCCTTCATGAGCAAGAATGCGTTGAGGCTCACCAATTTCCCAACATAAGCATCAGAAAATAATCCAAGACAAATTGGAAATGCACAATACATTTAAAAGATTTAAGGGATCTGGTCAAATCTTAGTGCGTAAAGGGCAAGGCCGAAAAACACTTCTGGCTGCGTGTGATCTCCAATCCCTCTGTCTTAAAATCTGTCATTCATCTGTAATGGATATCAAGACAAGGTCTCTGTAATACTTTGGTAAAGCTTTGTCAGTCAACACGATTTGCTGCATAGTAAAGTTAAGGCTTTACTCTGCAAAGAAGAAGCTATACATCAACACTGTCCAGAAGCGCCACTGACTTCTCTGGGCTCCTCTCATCTGAGATGGAAAGTACAAGATAAAAGTGGAATTACAAGATAAAAAATCAGACAATGTGTGGTTTAAGTGTTTTGAATATAGCACAGATTGATTAGTATTTACAAATCACTCCTCTTTTGTTTTATTGGCGTTTAGCATTTTTATGGGTTATATAATAATAATAATAATAATAATATAATAACAAATTATATTATAAATAATGTAAAACAATGCTTATTATGTACTGTATATTATAATATACATTATGCATTATATTATAGCCTTAATATAAATTATATATATATAAATTATATATATATATATATATATATATATATATATATATATATATATATATATATATATATATATATATATATATATATAATTTATTTTAAGTACTTATTTTTTGGTATAGGATTTGATCCAGTTGCGGTGACGTCATTGACGTTGTTTTTTTCCCCTCTTGTCCCAATCGCGGTGATGTCATCAACCTCCATGAAATTGACGGGCCACCTGTCGGTGTAATCGACCTCGCCTTTAAGAGGCTCTTGCGGGATGAAAACTAGAGCTGTTCACAGCACATGGTGCTGAACGAAGCCGCTGAGACATTATACAATGTGTATACAACAGTGTTGTGCCGGAGGAAATCTGAGCAGTTTCAAGAGGAACCGAAGGAGCAAGACATCGTTTCCACAGTGTGAAGCTTTCGCTTTTTCTCAGTTAATAACCATGTTGATAAAATATCATCTGTTTGTATAAGCGTGGGAGTGACTGCCGAAGACATGACTGGACGAAGCAACAGGTAGTTTTCATCATTGATAACCTTTATCATGCTTTTTCAGTCTTGATTTCTATTCTGTGATTTAAAGAGATTCTGTGTGGAATATTTCACGGCAGCAGGAAACTAAACCGAGAGCTATAATTCTTATTCTGTTTTAAACTTTTCAGGGTAACTGTTGAATTGCTCATAGGCTAAGTCTGAAAGATTTCAATGTTCATCGTCCTCTTTGTCACTCCCATTGCACGGATTGTGAGGTTTGTCTGTTTGGTGAATTGAGTGTTAGAAACCTCTTATGATTTGCTTGTGTTAATGTTTTCATATCTGGTCATTTGCAATGATAGCCTATGCATAATTTTATTTATTTATTTTTTTTATTTTTTTTTTTATTTTTTTTTTATGTGTCATTCAGCAGCTTTTGTCTTTAATCTCCATTGTTAATGTCTTTAAACAGAATTTTGATTGAATTCTTACTATATACTGCCTATCACATAGTGACAGTCCACCTGTTAAAGGCCCCACAGTGCCTTGTCATTTCTAATATATTTCAGAGAATTCCAGCATGCATTCAAGTACAAGACTGTTTCATTGTTGGTCTTGTGTTTTTATCTCCAATAGTCCAATAAAAGATCAGACTAATAACAATATAAATATGCTACTTGTGTTCCAAATTATCGGGCTATATTATGCAAGTTATCTGTTACATTATAATACTGCTTCTCTGAAGCATCACAATATATTTTCATTTTAGGCTGTGAGAATAGCTGGCAAATTTGTACAAATCTTGATACCATTTATTTATCATATATGCATGCTGACCAACACTGCTGGCTTTCTTATTTTATTAAATGCTGTATATCTTTATCTATGCAAACATATTTCTATAACTGCCTGACTGCAACATACTCAATGCATGTTTACAGTTTACTCTCGTGCATTTAATGTAGTGCCGTATATATTTTTATATTTCCCGTAACACACACCAACACACAAGTGATTTGAAAATAGGTGGCTTCACGTATGGTATTGCCACGAATGCACACACAACTTTGTAGGGACCTTCTTTTGAAGCCCCACACGGCCTTAGAAAAAAAGGAGATCAAAACTTGATAGAATGTGTACAAAGAGGATCAGTTAAGGGACACATCTGATGTGCCATCACAATCAGGCCTGGAGGAGACCCTGAGCATGCCATTCAAATTCAAATTTTGAAGTTGCAAAATATTTAAATTATATATATATATATATATATATATATATATATATATATATATATATATATATATATACACACATTGCAATATTTTTGCTAGATACTGAGAACATTAATCAGCCTTGGATGGCAGGACTTGTTATAAATCTTTATCTGTGACTTTAAACTGTCCATAAAAACCTTCACCGTAGCCTAAATTTGGGCAAGTTCTGTGATCTAATGACAATAATGGGCCATCATTTACTGCCATGCATTCCATATTTCTATGTTTCATCTCTCGAGTTGAAGACAAATGAATACTATCCAATAGATACTTGTAAATAGAGTTAGAGCAGCAAATAAGGTTAACTCACAAAATTGTCTTATAATATGATCATGCTGGTGTCACATGATTTACTGCAGGGTCATATCTGGTGTATTATCCAGCAAGAGGCCTTAATGAGGGGGTGCGTTTACAAAAAAAGTTATCTAGTCTTTTGAGATGTAATCGAGCAATTCTGATTCCTCCGTGTCATATTAAAGCAGTACTGCATTTCAGAGGTTTAGGTATAAATATGTAAAACTAAGCACTTCAAGACACTACTGATAATACAGACATGGCAGATTACAAAGTGAGGGATAATAGCAGTAGTGTTCTTATTAAATTAATATTACTAAAGCAAATCTGATTTGATTGTGCATAAACATGAACATACAATTTATGGCGTATTACTATTTTTATTATGTATTACGTATCAACCATCTGTGATTTAGCCAAAGCATGGAGTCAAAGGAGCTTTTGTGAAATGCAACTGATATCTGATGTACCACGGTAAAAAGTACTACAAAATTCTTCCACTATAATTAAGTAAGCATTTTCAGGGTTGATTGTTACATCAGTTTGAAACATTAGCATTTATTATAATAGATACAGTACGATAAATGTTTTCCTTTATTTCTATTTATTTCTGTGTTAATTGCATCCAGTACAATACAAACCTACAAACATAGAAGGGTCATCATTTGGATAAGTAAACTTGTCCATGATGGGCAACATTATGCCTTCTAAGCTAACAAGGGTAAAGATGTTTGTTCTTATTATGCATCCACACTAATTGACTATGTGAGGTTTCTATTGCATGATCAGCCTCTGATTAGTTTCCCCTTGAGATTTAATAGCCTCCTATTAAACAAACAACTAAACAAGACAGTGTAACTGTACAACCACATTATTGGTGTATGTGTGAGTGTGATTGTGTGTTTGTGTGTTTGTAAAGGAACAGTTTAGGAGTAGAAAAATAAAATACTAAAATAATGCCTATTTTTGCCAAGCATTGCATTCCAGAGTTCACAGAGGTAGAAATTAATAAAAGGAATATGAATAAAGCAGCACATTAGACTTTCCTGTCACACTCTGTGAGAAACAAGCTTGCTTGATGTGGAATCATAATCAAATTACAGTAGACGAGAGAATACTGCCCCACTTTACAGGCATGATTTTTAAGTAAATGCTATTACAATATATGTACCTCCAACTGAATGTTAATGTTGATGTTATATATTGTGTTGTTATTATAACCCCCCAGAGTTATTGATATTTATTGGAGCTGTATGTGTTATTTCTTTTATTTTTATTTTTTCATTTCCACTTTAATTTTTTTTATAGATCCACAGCTAAAATAAACATAAAAAGAAAAACAAATTAGTAAAATAAAAATAAAAAGTGTGGGTGTCTGATGAGGATGCAATGCTACTAAGCAAATACAAATAACTGAGAGGGAGAGAAAGAGATTAATTTGACCAAATATATTTTGTTTTCTTTTTGTTTTCCTATTCATTTAGCAAAAATATGTCATCCAATAATGAATCAAATAGTTACCATCAAATAAGGAATTAACTTCACACCTTGTAAAGCATCAATATTCCCTGAAAACATGATCTGTTAATTTTCTCTCTATTCTTACATCTGTCAATCTCTCAAACAGAAATGTCTATTGAGAGTCTCTATCTATTCTTCCAACAAAACCAACTAATTAAGGCATTATGCTGAAATAGGTAGTCCAGTTGTTTATTTTAACAATGGGCACAATTTTTCCCAACACTATTTCTGTTGTTTGAATTGTTTTCCTCCACATTTCCGAGTGGTTGTGAAAATGGTTCATGGGTGTCAAGTCAAGTAAGTTCCACAAGTGCTTATTATGACCATTTATGTCTATTCAAACCGCACAAGAACAAATCTAACTATTGCATCCACTTTTCCCCACAGCGCTTCAGTGAAAATTGTACAAAATTGAAGACATTCTTTGCAACTGGAGGACATGATTTCTTAACATTTTAATAATGCATTATTATTCAACTATTACAGTATATCTGCCAAGAGGCTGATTGGACAGCCAGCAGTAAAGGGGAACTTTTTCATAAAACAAGACTTTTAGTAAATGCCTGAATCCATGCATATATATGCAACATGGTTGAAAAGGGTTGAAATTGGTTTTTGAATGCAGTCTTGACTATTTTAGGACACCCTGTATAACCACAATGTGATTTAATTGTTCATTTGAATGGATGGATGGATTGGTGGATGAGTGGATGGATGGGTGGATGGTGGATTGATGGATTGGTGGGTGGATGGGTGGATTGGTGGATTGGTGGATGGATGGGTGGATGGTGGATTGATGGATTGGTGGATGGATGGGTGGATTGGTGGATGGATGGGTGGATTGATGGATTGGTGGATTGGTGGATGGATAGGTGGATTTGGTGGATTGGTGGATGGGTGAATGGATTTAAGTTAACATAGGGAACTGTTACAAATGAAAGGTGTTTTTATAGGTGCAATCAGATCTGATCTCAAATGGTCAAATTGATACAGTTAACATTTGAACCTCCAGGCAAGAGTTAAAGTTATGCAGCACAGCTGTTTACAGATAACATGTAAATATTTTATTAGGGCAGCCCCTCTGCATCCACATTTAACAAACTGGTGGAAGCCTGCATTAAAATGTACTAAAGGCTCAGTCTAAGAAGCTTGAGTAATGAGGAGTCTGTTGATAACCTGTAGATATAAAGACGGATATGGACAGCAGAGACTGCATCTGGAAAGGGCACGGGGATTCAATGGCTTGACATTATTAACAAGAGACATTTTTTCAAGACTGTGTCTTCAAGTCACTTTATATTAAAGGAGTCTTTTGTTGGCTCTCTTGTGTTTTTCTTTCTTTTCTTTTTATTAATTCATGTTACTGATGATCAACATTTGTCTGATTTATTTATAATGCTACGCTATAAAACATGTTTTATAATGTAACCTAAAAAAAAATCTAAATTATTATACAAAATCAACTGGAACACTTTAGGTTACAGCAACAAAACTAGAAATAGCAACTTGAAGTAACAACCACTTGTAACAACTTTTTAGTGTATTCATAATCACAAATAACATGTTGTGTATTGTTTCAGCTGCGCTTTACATCAGAGTTTCTGTTATTTCTGGGCACCATGGAAGACTAGTGATTTTGTTGTTGTAAAGTCACCAGTGCTGACAACAAATCACAGTCTGCCTCAGTGACCAGGATCCAGTCACCGTGAACTTCATTTGCCTTTGATTGACAGATCATCCAGAGCATTCCAGCTTCCCAGAGGACATTGATATTTGATGCTGTTGTTAAGTATTGTAAAGAACCAGTGAGGTAGAGGGTACAAATATCAAATAATTATGATAGTACATTTTTATGACAAAACACAATGTTCTGTTTCAAATTTTGTAATAATATTTGAAATAACTGGCAGCCTTCTTTGTTCTGATCTTACATGATGTGATAGTGTCAGTACTGTTCACTCTTATTACTGTGCGTGTACTAAGCTTCATGTTGCTGTGGTCTCCAAATAAAGAAATCAATCAAATAAATAAGCCTTTCCTTTTTTTCCCCTATTGGAACCTATTTAATGAAAACAGTTTGTTAAAAAAAACAACAACAAAAACCTGATTGACATGCAATTATAGGTACAAGACAGCCAAATGATTTCCCTTACTGTTGTGTAAGACAATTACAAATAGACATGTAGCACCTGAAAATGAAAAGTTCATAAAGAGAATGTGGCTCGTTGCATGTTAAAGCATGTAAGAAGATGCTTTACTATACTTTGCTATATTTAATACATTTTAACCTACAATCTGGATGTTATGGTTCATGTACATTGTATTTGTCATCTACCCTAAGATTGTTTGATAAAATGACTGATGTTCCTCCACTGATCCAATTTCATAAAAAATAACCCTTAAATACATACCTCAGGTCTTTAGTGACCCAGAACCTCATTTTACCTCCTTTACCTCATCAATTATTTGGAGTTATGCACCCACTTATTTAGTATTCCTCAACCTTTCTCTTATGAATTGCATAATAATAATCAAAAAGAGAAAATTACAATAAATTAATAAATAAATAAATAAATAAGTATAGCCTATACAGTATATATTTACAACTGTTTTACTACCAAAAGTGTATAGGGTCACAATACATACTTCCCATTGTATAAATCATGTTTTAATGATCATTTCATATCTCTTTGTTTATTACTTTGTTATTATTTTATTTAGAAATTAGTATCATATTTATACAAATTACTAATAGATCATGTTGAATTTTTCACAATGGGTGGTGAATTATCAGTATCCCATGTGCGTGTACACAAGCATCATAAACATGTTATTTGTTATTCAAGGTGGCACTGTTGTTTAAGTGATTGACCTGATTTACATTTGACATTGCTATTAGATGACGAAGCATCAAGTAAATTCCACTGGCGGCCAAAAGTTTGGAATAATGTGCAGATTTAGCTTTTTCTGAAGGAAATTGGTACTTTAATTCACCAAAGTGGCATCCAGCTGATCACAAAGCATAGTCAGAACATTACTGATGTAAAAAAAAACAGCACCATCACTATTTGAAAAAAGTCATTTTTTTAACAAATCTAGACAAGTCCCCATTTCCAGCAGCCATCACTCAAACACCTTATCCTTGAGTAATAATGCTAAATTGCTAATTTGGTATTAGAAAATCATTTGCCATTATATCAAACACAGTTGAAAGTTATTTGGTTCATTAAATGAAGCTTAACATTGTCTTTGTGTTTGTTTTTGAGTTGCCACAGTATGAAATAGACTGGCATGTCTTAAGGTCAATATTAGGTCAAAAATGGCAAAAAAGAAACTATCTAGAAACTCATCAGTCAATCATTGTTTTGAGGAATGAAGGATATACGATGCTTAAAATTGCCAAAAAACTGAAGATTTCATACAAAGGTGTTCACTACAGTCTTCAAAGACAAAAGACAACTGGCTCTAACAAGAACAGAAAGAGATGAGGAAGGCCAGATGTACAACTAAACAAGAGGATAAGTACATCAGAGTCTCTAGTTAATAGTATGAGAAATAGATGCCTCACATGTCCTCCGCTGACAGCTTCATTGAATTCTACCCGCTCAACTCCAGTTTCAAGTACAACAGTAAAGAGAAGACTCAGGGGTGCAGACTATGGGAAGAATTGCAAAGAGAGAGAGACACTTTTGAAACAGAAAAACAAAAAGAAAAGGTTAGAGTGGTAAAAGAAACACAGACATTGGACAACAGATAATTGTAAAAGAGTGTTATGGATCTTCACCCCATTGAGCTTTTGTGGGATCAGCTAGAATGTAAGGTGCGTGAGAAGTGCCCGACAAGACAGCCACATCTATGGTAATTTTCTGATGAGAACACTTTGAAGTAGTTTATGAAAATATGAAAATAAATAAATAAAATTTTTAAATTGTAATAGTAATTTTTCACTTTATTAATGTCCTGACTATATATTTCAAATTGTATTAGCAAGTGTAACACATGTACAGTATGATGTGGCTGGCTATTGTCATCTGAGTGCAGGCTACTACTGAAATTATGATGATTGTGTTTCTATTTAGACTTAAAAAGTGCCAGAGAAAATACATTTGTTTAGCCTATGTGTTAAGTGTGTCTCAATATGCGTTTGACAGCCAGTTAAGCCTCATAAAATTCCAGGATTGAGATAATGAATACCGTTCGATCATACATCAGAATATATTCTTTTCTAGTCGTCTGAAAAATGCTTTGAATATTAAACTATCCGGGAATTTCTGTAGGTCCATTGGTGACAGATATAAGTGCCAGACCCGAAGATTGTAATAATATTTTACTTGTGTATGTAACACAAAGGTTTAGTAAGTTAGATATTAAAGACAACTGGCCTTTAATGATAACATGCTAAAGCAGACTGACACGCAGAATATTCTATTGAGGCATTTGAGGAGCCGACAGAATGACATCGCTGCATCACTGAGCTCGCCGTGGGAAGGCTGCTCTCTCAATCGATTGGGAATGTGATGTGCCCTGCCTGCGGACTAAAATTGGTGGCCTTGAAAACAACAGTAAGTTTGAAAGTTATGAAAAAGCACTCAAAAGTTCACACAACAAGTAGCGTTTATAGTGCACAATGCAAATGCGTTGTGTGTTTTAATATTTGCATGCATATTCTTTGAGGCGATTGTAGTGGGTCTTTAAAAAGATCAAAACACCACACAAACTTTTAAAGAGTTTGCTTGCAGACTAACATTTGTAGCAGTTCGTCTAAAATGTGTTTATGGGAAAGTTCAATATTGTTCTCGTAGAGGTTTTCTGTATCTTGTCGCTGTCATTGTTTCTGGCTTGAATATGTATTTTGTTTCTGCCAGCAACACGTTGTTTTTGTTGATAGAAGTTTTTTTTTGTTTTGTCTTGTGTGGTATTTTAATTAGTACCATGTAGTTTGCGATTATCGTCGTTGTCGTCGCGTAGTTTGCGATTATCGTCGTAGTTGTAGCGTAGTTTGCGATTATCGTCGTCGTTGTAGCATAGTTTGCGATTATCGTCGTTGTTGTCGCGTAGTTTGCGATTGTTTTATCAGTCTATTGTTGTTTGATAATTTGATGGTTTCGTCACATTGTAACAAACCAAGAAACACTGAGATTACACAATAGTCTTGTTATTGGTTATCAATGATGCTGGTGCAGACCCGTTAAACAATATTTCATGATAATTGATCAGATATGTATATAGCCTATACAGTGTTCCCAAAACTAATCTTTTTTTTTTCTTCTTTAAAAATGCTTTAATTTCTGCTTTAGGAGTGATTTGTATATTCTGTTTTTATATCTATTTTATGTGTTTATTGTTCTGTAGTATGAAGAAAATCCCTGTTTTTGTTTCTAGTTTTGCTTAACTCAGGTTTTTGTATGCATTTGCTTTTTTTGTCCTATTACAGAGGACCACTTATTTACTGTTTCTAATTTTTTTTTATTATGATCTTCTTCTTATTATTATTTTGTAGAATAGAAATGCTACACATATTAACAATAAAATATAGGTTGGAAGAGAACTCTTTTTGTCAGTAGTTTTGTCCTATACTCTGTTTAAAGGAATAGTTCACTCAAAAAATTCTCTCATTATTTACTCACCCTTATGCCATCCCAGATGTGACTCTTTTTTTTTTTCCTTGTGCAGAACACAAAGATTCTTAGAAGAATATCTCAGCTCTGTAGGGCCATAAAAGTGAATGGTGACCAAAACTTTGAAGCTCCAAAAAGCAGCATAAAAGTACTCCAGTTAACTCTGATGGTTAAATCCATATTGTCAGAAGTGACATGATAGGTGTGGATGAGAAACAGATAAATATTTAAGTCTTTTTGTTTTTTTACTATAAATTCTCCTCCCTGCTCAGTCAATCTCCACTATACTTTCACTTTGACATTCTCCTTCTTCTGTTTTTGGTGATTCACAGTCTTCATGCATATCGCCCCTACAGGGTGGAGAATTTACAATAAAAATATCGATCTGTTTCTCACCCATACCTATCATATTGTGTCTGAACACATGGATTTAACCACCGGAATCATCTGGATTACGTTTATGCTCCCTTTATGTGGATTTTGGATTTAAAATTCTTTTGGCACACATTCACTTGCATCGTATGGACCTGCAGAGCTGAGATATTCTAACTAAAAATCTTTGTTTGTGTTCTGCAGAAGAAAGAGAGTCATACACTTCTGGGATTGCATGAGGGTGCATAAATGATGAGAGAATGTAAATTTTTTTGTTGAACTATCTCTTTAATCCTTAAATGTTTAAATTGTTTATGCAGTGTCCAGGAGATGACAAACTCAAAGGAGTTGAAAGTGTTCTATGTGGTGTTCTTTTAAGTATTATATATGGAAGTGCAATGCATTATTGCAGCTGATGTGTTTAGTAAACAGATAAAAAATGTGCCTTTCTGGAGTTGCTTATAACATATTATTAATTGGGCTTCATCTAGACTAGTTTTGATTCACGAGGCAAGGAAAGGTTTGTCTGTGTCTTGCTAAAATGCTTCCTTGTATTTGCACATTCGTGCTGCCAACAGCACCTCCCCCGGTTCAGATGCCACCGCTTCCCCTGCCTTCTGAGATCTTGCTTTTTAGCATTCCACCTCGCTGTGTTATTCACTGACCTGCTGTTGGTTTTTTTGGCCACAGCCGCTTTTAGGGCTTGACGAACAGTGCATCTTTCCCAGAGTGGATCTGTGGCTGAGATCTTCAAACTGCTGGGCGAGAATGACCTCAGTGACTTCTCCGTCCGGGTGTCATACATTGAGGTTTACAAAGAGGTCGTCAGAGATCTTTTGGAGGTTGAGACAGCCAGTAAAGACATACATATTTGAGAGGATGAAAAGGGCAACGTAGGTAAGTTGCATTAGGAGAACTAATGCAAGTTTGCTAAGAGGACTTCAATGGACTTCATATATCCATTAACTTTATATACATATATATATATATATATACATACAGTGCATTCAGTAAGTAGTCAGATCTCTTTAAAATGCTTTAAATTATTATAATTTAACACTCCATTCCCCACAATGTCAAAGCAAACAACAGACTTTAAAAAAAACTAAGTTTTGTTCTTTCATGGTTGAAAGAAATCTGAAATCTGTAAAATACAGAGATATCCTTAATGAAAACCTGGTCCAGGTTGTCAGGACCTCAGACTGGGCTGAAGGTTCACTTTAAAACAGGAAAATGACCCTAAGCACACAGACAAGACAATGAAAGAGTGGCTTAGGGACAACTCTGTGAATGTCCTTGTGTGGCCCAGCCAGAGCCCGGACTTGAACCTAATCGAACATCTCTGGAGTAGGGATGCACCAATACCACTTTTTCTCTTCCGATACCGGAAATCTCAGAATCGCCCGATACCTATTTCGATCCAATACCAGTGTTTTATTTTTTTGCATAATCAGTTTAGAAAATCTTTATATTATTGTGTGGAATTAATTGGGAGTACTCTTTAATATGTAAAGAAACACAAACCTCTAACTACATATTATTTCAATATAAATGTATAGCTTATTAAGAAACACTTTATTATTATACTGGATAATGTAGCAGCAAAACAGTAATTCCAGTACAAGTCATCAGCAGAAAAGAAGCATTTTTGTTTTTTGGGGTTTTTTTGCCAAATTTTTTCAACTTTTATCTGGACTTTAAAGGATTCTGAACTTTCCAGGAAGTCCTGTATGTGTCTGTTTGTAGGCAAGTTCACAGTAGTTTAATTTGCTTCTTATTCAAATACTGGTAAAAAAATTATTGAGTAGCGCTCAAATATTGCGCACCATGTGAAGGCTAAAAATAGCCACGAGTGTGTGTAAAAAGAGCAGCGCCATTCTATAACGTGCATTTTATATATTTACTTAAACACAGTCTTTTGTGATTCAGAGCTATTGCACGTCTTCAAGTGGCTTTAAATAAAATATAAGAGTCATATGAACTACTTTAATGGTGTTTTTATTGTTCTTTTATGCCATTTTTGGAGCTTTACAGTAACCAACATGACTAACACACAGGATCGGATTTGGATCGGTCTCGTCGGACCGATACCTGATCCGTCTAAAAGCTTCAGTATCAGAGCCGATACCGATCCAATTATCGGATCGGTGCATCCCTACTCTGGAGAGATCTGAAAATGGCTGTCCACCAATGGTGCCCATCCACCCTGACAGAGCTCGAGAGTATCTGCAAAGATTAATGGCAGAAATCCCCAAATCCCAAATTACAGTGTGTGTGTGTATATATGTATATTTTACATGAAAATTTAACATTTAGAAACGCAAAGAAATTTTATTCTTGAAAGAAACTTCTTCTCTTCACCTTGTTAAATTGATCAAAAACACTACCTTGAACATTAATAATGCTGCAAATTATTATTATTAAATTAAATAGTTTGAAAAAGCTGTTTTATTTAAGTATTTAAATTTGACCCCATTTTCAGCAGTCATACTCCAGTCTGCTAAGAAAATAATGTGTCATGTAATCCTTATGAAATTATTCGAAATTTGCTTATGTGGTACAATTTTTTTTAGAACATTTAAACATATTTTTGTATTAATATGGACATCTTAAAGGAATATTCTGTGTTCAAAACAAGTTAAGCTCAATTAACAACATTTGTGGCATTTTGCTGATTAGCACAAAAATCGAGTCTTGAGAGGGAAGTGGGATGGCCCAGATGCCTAACAATAAGAGGAGTATATTAGAGACTCTGGTTTGAGAAACTGTCCCTCTTTGGTCCTGCACTGGCAGATTCAATGACCAGTACATGCCAAACACCAGTTTCATCTGGGATGTTGGTATTTTAGACAGACTTTCAATAAAATAGCCACATCTGAAAATGGCACACACCAAAAATTGAGAGGGTAAAATGGGTGAAAGAACTTTGTTGTAAATAAATTGATTATTTTCTTTTACTATTAAAAATGTCATAAGTGTTTAAAATGTTTGAACTGTAGTGTACATATGAGAAGTGTTTATCTTGGGCCCTGGTCACTATTTCAGTCTTTTTTCTAAATAGTTTTTTAATTTTCTTTACCACTTTAAATGAACTTTTAGCCATTATTAGTTCATTGTAGATTAACTAGACCTCCTATGACAGCATAAAAACAGCATGTATACTAATTATTGTAGAATTGGGGAAAATATTTTAGATGATTTGGGCATTGCTGAAATTGCTTGAAATTTCATGTCAAATAGCCTCCTACAATATCCTTAAGGATCATTTTAATATTATATTCTGCAAAAGCATGCCTTTTCCAGTATATAACAAGAATACATTCCAAAGATTTTTTTTTTTCAGTAAGTTCTTTGGGATAAAAGCTTACTCAAGAAAATACAGACATCTTTTTTTGTTTATCCGCAGTGCTTTGCGATGTGAAGGAATGTGAAGTGGAGGGACTTGATGAGGTTTTGAGTCTCTTAGAGTCAGGCAAGATGTCACCCCCATTCCAGTCGTTCTCACACCATCTTCACGGTTCTCATGGAACAGAGGCATGAATCTGCACAGATCCTCTCATATCAGAGAGGATCCTCGCAGATCAGAGCGCATCCTCAAAACCGGCAACACCAGAGAGTGGCTCAAAGAGAGCATTCAGATCAACAGTGGACTTCTCACTCTTGGAAATGTAATTAGAGCTCTTGGGGATCGCAAAAGAAAAGGCAACCTTATCCAATATGGGGTTCCAAAATCACCAGGTACAGATCACTTTGCTCATTTAATTTAATGATGGTTCTAGTATGCTTACATAAGAGTATAAATCTAACCTTTTGGATAATTTATTAAATAACTAGAAATTCAGTAATGCAATTTTCATAAGAATCATCAAAACGTACCATGTGTGATATCTAAAAATGACACATAGCTGTATATTTCTTTACACTATTTTAGGGATTTACTACACTGCGCAACTCTGTTTGACCAAATAGTTTAGGACAGGGGTCGACAAAAAATATATATATATTTTATTAATGTGCTATATCAGCATTTGGAAAACAAGTGCTTATATCATCTCTTCAATTACAAATGATTGTTTTAAGAGCAAAAAAATCTAGCCAAAGTCAATCACTGCTGTGGCTCTACTGTGAATGTGTGTAGGACAGCAGTACCAAACTGAGTCCAATTGGCATTTTGTGCAATGCTGTCTAAAGTGGTCTGCAGTGCGTAGTTGAAATGGATGTGCATCACAATTCACTGTCTGTCTGCACTGCGCTGTCCAGTGGGTTATGCAGATAATTGGTAATACCCATGCGTTGCCTATGCTGTAGGTTCGATGCAGAAGTATAAATCGGCCTTGAGGTTGCTGACCACTGGATTAGTCAGTATGATTGCAACAAACTGTATGCATCTTTGACTTAAATTACTAAATTCAGGCATGAAACTCTACAACTCTATAAGCTGATAGGTCTTTAAACTTGTTATCCAATCAGCTTACTAACAAGTGATATGTCAAGCCAATCGGCTCACATGTGTAAGCTGATAGGTCCTTTGACATGTAATTGGGTAGCCAATCAGCGTTTTCTCTCTTTGCCTAACATTTAAATTAGCTCATTTAGCAAGTAAGCCGGGTTCACTGCAACACACTACAACCCTCCATGTCCCCAGCACCACTGGTCTAGCTCTGCTATATGTGGATTGTAGTTATGGCTAAATGTGCAGTAGAATGTCATACATGCTTAATGCAGCATGTCTTGTGTTTTCCAATTGTGCTGCAGCATTAGCATGTCCACATGCTTTTGCTGAAGGTTTGCTTACACATGCTTAAGTATGTTGTTTTAGCATTTGCATGTCTCTGTACTTGCTCTCCAGCTTTTGAATTTGTCAAACTGCATTATTTAAAGTTCCTTTTCTCCATCCCTTACTGTTGTCAGGACCTTAAAGGACTCTCTCGGAGGCAATGCCAAAATGCCCATGAGTGCTTGCATAAACCCCTCCTCTTCAGATTTTGATGAGAACCTAAATACATTCAACTACGCCAAGCGAGCTCGTAACATCCAGAACCGGGACATGGTCAACTGCAGGGGGGAGCTTGACCATGTTGACGGCTTTGAAATTCAAATCGGTGTACTGAGACGAGTCCTTGTAAACTGGCAATGCTCTGAAACCTTCAATATCACTCGCTCTGGCCCTCAAAAGAGACTTCGGCCCCTTGAATTGGATGTTAGCAAGCTGCAAGCCGAGAGCACCCACTACATGGCATGCACAGACTCAGCCTATAGGCTTTTTACAGAGTTGCAGGGGAAAGGAAATCTGAACGCAGGTCAGCTCCTGCTGGTGAAAGGGTGGCTTTGCGCCATTGAGGAGGAACGTAGTGGTCTGACCTCAGCATCAGGGCTAGACAGCGGCATAGGGAGCAGCTCTGCTGAGGACATTACAGCACTCAAAAAGGGACAGGCATCACTGAGTAACTAGGTATGCTGCAAGCAGATCCAGTTTGAAAGTTATTTTTGTTTAAATATTTTTTCATAGTTACAGTTCATCATAAAGGGTAATTTACTGTATACACCTTGTTATGAAATTAAAGGTGCTTGCTGTTAGGGCTTGGGCTGCACAATTGAGTAAATAACTGAGATTACAATTACAGCTGCTAGGATTACAAAGTTACAGACATTGCAGTTGCTCACTTTGTGTAATTTAAAAATAAATTTGAACAGTTTCATGCTAGTCAGAGGGTCATTAGATGGGTTTCCATCCACGTATTTTAATTATGTGAAATATCACATAAAAATTGCTGGATGAAACACCAATATGCAAAAAAAATCTCCAAAATTCACATAAAAACAAATATGCGCACTTGAGGTAGAATATGTTATTATGTGATAAAAAGAAATGTTCATAAACTATGATGGAAACACATTTACAGAATAAATTCTTATTTATTTTATTAGGAATACAAGATGCACATCACAAGTCATGTGACTGAATAACTTATTCATAACTGGACTAACCAGTGGACCAATCTTCACATCTGAAATGCTGTTCTGGTCATCCCGGAATAACGGTGTCCTAAAAGTTAAAAGCTTGCAAAGAGTTTGCTCTTACGTTGTTTGCTCTTACGTTGTGTGATGTGCTGTCGCTCCCAGACATGAGACAATGTTCTTTACAGTGTTTTGTCTGTGTGCTATAAGCCACGAATATTTATTCATAAAAGTGTCACAGTGGCTACAGTTTCTCCAGAAGTGACGATTTTATTCTTTTGAACACATGGGATGGAAACGCGGTTTAATTCGTACATTGTTTTTACAATATTATGTTTTTTTGCATAAATAAAATTTGCAGCTTGGATGGAAACATAGCTAATGTGAAGTTCCAGGCTCTGTTTTCATTTACTGATGCATAAAACAACAATAAAGTGATTTAGGAACATAATCTCTGCTTGTTTTGGATGTGTAGGCTATATAAAAAGGATGGCATGCATTTACTCCACACTCTATTACTCCACATGCTCTTTAGACTTTGGCCAGAGCGCTCCAGAATTGTGGGGGTGAGTTTTTCATGAGCAAGCACCACTTGAGAAAATAAACATTTTATATAAAGTCTTAATTTCTAAAATGCCATAATATCACCTTTGTGAATGTTTACATGATTCTCACTGCAGTGGCATTTATTTATGCCAAAGGACCCTGAACATGTGAAAGAGAATTGGAGAGGAGACAGAGAGGACTACATTTCCCAGCTGATAACCCATATACAGCAACTAGAACAAGAAAACACAGACTTCTTAGCTGCCCTAGAGGATGCAATGGAACAATACAAACAAAAGGTGAGGGAATACAAAATGGTCTCTGTGGATAAAAATATGTTTGTTTTTTTGTCTTTTTCACATGCAAGATGTCAGCCACTTATTGGCGTTCCCATATTGACATCACATGACCAGCTTTGTCATGCAATTAACAGTTACTACTGCTACTAAAATGTAACTTTATATTGAGTAAACATGGGGGAAGGGGAGTGGGGTCACAAAATTTATCAAGACAAAAAAAAAAAAAAAGATTTATTTTTATTGAATATTGATGGTGCAACATATTCAGTGTTAAAAGAAATAATAATGGAAGGTTGTTTTGATTATAATTCAGCTTTTAAAAAAAAGGCGGTGAGCAAGTCTTTTCTCCTACACTTTGGTTAAAAGGCTCCCTCAGTTGGGGTAAAAGGCCCCTAGGGGGTTTAAAGTGATCTTGTGTAGATACCAGGCCAATAGTTATTAGGCACAAGTTGTCAGCTAATGCAAATAATTGAGACCACAAGATGCTTTTTGAGTAACAAATTAAGATGGTGCTTACTCAAAATAACTACTTCAAGAAATGTCAGCCATTTCCTGTTCATTTCAAACACATTTGCCATTTTATTACATGTCAAGTGTTCTATAAACAAACTAATCTCCTATAACTGGATCAGTCAATGTCAGCCCACTTTGAACATTTTTCAAAACAAATCTATTCGCCCCACTTAAGAAAAACAGTGTGTTTAATAGTGGTCTTTAGCCCCTGCAACAGGAGGTCTTTATACCCCAGATTCTATCCTTACACTTATTGAACATTTATTGAAAATTTTTTGATTTAATCACCTTAACCAAAACAGAAAATGATAAATAAGTAATTGTTCTCAAAACAAATGTTCAATTTAGGGATTATCATTAGCTACAGAAAGTTGCAACATTATAAAACATCCTAAAAATTAGATAAAATTGCCTCAAAATCAAGCTTAAGACGCCACACACAATGATCTCATGGAACAGGAAAGCCTTCCAGTGCATAGTGACAAACGGGTGTTTAGGAAAGTATTGTTGGTAGTTTTTTGGAGAAAAAAAAAAAAATCAATGGAGCCTTTTACTCCACGGAGCCTTTAGCCCTGTTATACCCTGCATATAAACAAAACAAGCACACCAAACTATATATTAACCCAATATACATACTACAGACAATATAATGGAGCCTGACTCGACCAGAGTCGATGGTATGATGCTATGCGATTCACCAGACAGTCCAATTAGATTGAGTTAATCTTTAGATTAGATTTTTTTTTTTGGCATGTAAAGGAGCTGCCATGAGACATGTAAATGAACAATCACAGTTTGTTTTGTTGTAACGTGCCATCGTGATACTAAAATAATATACCAGTATGCAACAAGGTCCACATATCAGATCTTCGACATGAGCTCATAATTTTAAAGTGCTCTCCTGTTTCAATCTCTCTCTACTCAACAGTTCCCTTTAACTTTGAACTGTCTTGTCTAATGATAAAAGGCAAATATCAATAAAACCTCTATTATACATCATATGCAAATATGCTGATATCTCGTTTAAGAAGTTGTTATTCGCAAACCTCAAAAAAACGTGTGCAAATCCAGCGTTTTCTCTTACTGTGCAGCACTCACATATTTTCCTTTAAGGTGCGTAGGATAATACCGTAGATCAAAACTCAATTTCTCTGATTTATGATTGTTGGATATCGGTCAGTCTGTGACAGTACATTTACAATTGTTAGTTTAGCAGACGCTTTTATCCAAAGCGACTTCCAAATTAGGAACCTAATAAATAATTTGCCATACAAAAGTCAACAATATCTGCAGTATTGTACTGCCAAGTTCTCACAGTGGCTGGAGCAGTAAAGATGCTAGCATTTTTTGCATTTGTGTGGATTGGTTAAGCGCTCAAGGAACAGATGTGTTTTCAGCTGTTTCTTGAATGTTGAGATGTTATCAGCAGATTGTGTGGAGGTTGGAAGCTCATTCCACCACAGGGGAATAGAGAGGTTGAATGGACATGACTCTGTGCCTCTTTTCGACAGGACCACCAGGTGCTTCTCGTTCATTAACTACGGTTTATTGTTCATTGCAGGTGATCTGGGCCGAGTAAACTGGAAGCAGTCAGTCGATTGCTGCTCTCACTGTATCCGCACTAGCATGGTAGAGGAACTTTAAAGTAAAAGCACTTTACGTGCGCTATAAGTAAATGGCATTTTCACTGTGCTCTGTATTTACTATTAGTTTGATTGTCTTTTGTGACTGAAATTGGATGACATAACAGAAACCAGAAGAAACATTTAAAACACAATCTTATTTTTTTTTAAGATGATTTTTACAAAGTTAAAGTTTTGTTTGAAATTGAGTAAATATATTTAAGATTTAGATACGTTAATTTTTTCATTATATTCGCCTATAGACCTACCTGCTCTGTGACCAATCCCATGTCGATTGACTGCTATTTTACATTACATTTACATGTATTATATTAAAAGACACCTCTTCAAAGTGACTTAAAAATTAGAACAATACAAGCAGAAGCAGTTCATTAGTTTGATATTGTTTTCTGTGCTTTGTGACACATAATGGTCGGAGAATAGTACAGTGTTGTATTGGTGTGATTCAGAGAAAAGTACAAGATGTGTAAAGAGCACTGTTGCCGAAATGTACCACTGTTCAGTGTCTTAGATACGCACATACATATTGCTAAATGTGTCATCCACAAAAATGACAGAACCCAATAATTACACACATTATTTTGTTTTGTTGCCTCAAAAAGGAAAAAATACATTAACATTTCAACAACAAAAAGGAGATTGTGATCTTTCTTTTTTGTTCGCTGTGACTTGTTCTTTTAGCTGTGAAACAGCATGTAAGCAGCAATATCAGGTGTCAAATATTTATGTTTAAATCAATTTTTTGTCAAAATAATTTTGCAAATCATGGAGCCCTAGTTACTATATTAAAAAAGATATGTCAAAGTCCATTTGTATGTATATTCCGTTTTTTTCTGTTTTTATGTATACTTTACCCATTGAGATCGTTTTGACTTGGTATCCCTGAAATATCACAGAAGTATCACTGTAACACAAACAGGCAACAAAGCAAAGCCATCAGGGTGATAGATAGAATATGTGACAGATCAGACCTCAGCTCAGTAACAAATTGTTCGGCATGACCAATAACCACCTTAATACTTTCAGTTCTGTTTTCCAGTCAGAGTGTGGTATTTTGGATCCAAGCGGGGTAGTGGGGAAATTCTTGCAAAACCATCTCATTTAAGAAAGACCCTGCTGTGCTAATTGTCTGAGCTCAAATTGAAGTCACAAGTGAGCCGCGGTTGACAGCTAGTCACAACTGACATACGTTGCTGTCAATCACTAATATCAGAACTATATTAGCCTTTCTCAACTTAAGAAAAATCTCTGAAAATCTCCTGTTAAATGCTTGGGTGGAGGAGGGAATAGAACCTTAGTTTTTTTTCCACATGAGAGGATGAAAGCAGCAGGAGCTGCCTAAAATCCTTTAAAACGTAATACAAAGGCTTTATATATTTACTGTCATCATCTGTCACTATGGTTACAGGTATTACTCAAGGTTTTCTTGAGCAAAAGGAGGAGATTGACCTCGGTTACCTGTCCATGCAGACATGATTCAATCCGCTTCTGTCTGCTGTTGCATCCACAGAGCATTCCCGAGTGTCACACCAGTTAGTAAATACCATTTCTGTGTATGTAGCACTAAACAAATGAAAGGCTCTTTAAAAACCTCATGTAGTTATTTTTTTTTAATAAGGATTTAAAACGATCTCGCTTTAAAGTAATAGTTCACAAAAAATTTAAAATTCTCTCATCATTTACTCACCCTCATGCCATCTCAGATGTGTAGAACTTTCTCTCTTTTGCTGAACACAAATGAAGATTTTTAGAAGAACATTTTAGCTCTGTTGTTCCATTCAGTGCAAGTGAATGGTGGCCTGAACTTAGAAGCTCCAATAAGCATATAAAAGCAGCATAAAAGTAATCCAGACAACTCCAGTGGTTTAATCCATGTCTGTGAGAAACAGATCAATATTCAAGTCATTTTTTACTATCAATCTCCACTATCACATTCTTTTGTTTTTGGACATTAACATTCTTTGTGATTATCACCAACAACTTGTCAGGGGGATGAATTTATTGTAAAAGAGGATTTAAATCTCTTCTGAAGACATGGATATAACAACTGGAGTCATATGGGTTGATTTGATGCTGCCTTTATCTGCTTTTTGGAGCTTCGAAGTTCTGGCCACAACTCCCTTGCATTGTATGGACTTACAGAGTTAAGATATTTTTCTAAAAATCTTCATTCGTGTTCAGCTGGAGAAAAAAGTCTGGGATGGCCTGAGGGTGAGTAAATGAGAGAATTTAAATTTTTTGGGTGAACTATTCCCTTTAACAAGATATTAAGAAATAGATTTGCTATAGTTTACACCCAACCCACAAATCGGCATAAAAATGTAGCTTGTATTTTTCGATTCTCTAAACCAGTGCGATTACTACAGAGAAAATAAGTGCAAAGCACAAAAGTCCTAAAACTGAGCTTTTGGGGGATTCCTTTTGCATTCTTGTGAGGTTGTGACCGGATGCCATTCCTTATCTTTCCTAGAGTGATAAACTGCAGGAGCAGCAGGATCTAATCGCTGAGCTTCACAGTCTGTTAGCCCAACCTGGTGGAGTGGGGATGCTGCAGCTGAAACAGAGAACTCGCACTACTCCCATCAACTCACTACTAGAACTGTCAGACAGCTCTGGCCGTCTGACTCATCCCTACGACTGTAATGCAGAGAGAAGCTTCACCAGACAGGTAATTGATGTGTTTTGATTTGTCTCCCAGCATCCGTGACCACAAATACCCATCAACTTTAATTAAAGGTGAAATCCACAGCTGCCGCCACTCTGGCTGAGCTGTGGGTCATAAACAAATGTCTTCAATCAACTACCAACTATCCATATAATTCTGCGTTGACTCCACTCACAGATCTACATTTGATGATTATTTTTCAAGTCTGTTGTTTGTTTGATAATTAAGCATTTGATGTAATATCTGTAGACAGAACTATTTGTTACTGCAATAAGCCACGGGATGGTGTATTTCAGTGATTTTACCACAATTAAGGGATGCTCTCTTCTTTGTGTGTTGTATAAAATCTCCTTAACTATGTTAAAATCACTGTTACACACACCCTCTCATAGCCTATTGCTTTAAAAGCAATCCGAAATATATCACCAAAATTAAATTTTTAAATGTATTATTAAGTCTGTCGATTTAAAGCGCTCATTCGGTGTGACTAATTGTACAAAAAATAACGCGTTAAACAAATTAACGAAATTAATCATGTCCCCGGATCGTAAAAAGGAAGATTCATTGCACCATCGGAGCAATTTAATGTTGAGGTACCACCAGTTTTCAGCAAGGGGCAGTAAGCGAAACTCCAGCTATTAGGCAACATGCAGCTGTACAGACAGCAAAGCACACCGAGGCTTGCTTGACACTAGTGACAGCACAAGATGAGAATGCGTTTTTGCGTTCAAACAGTGGGACAGAGTTCATTTCAGAATGCAGGGATCTTGAGAAGTGTTTTTCTCATTTTGACACAGTGACCTAAATACGCTGTGTTTATATCATGATGCAACCAATATGCTCTAAAAGCTTCCACACCTGTCTGATGCAGGTGTACATTGGCGCGTCCTTGGAACAGAAAAAAAAATGGTTCACTGTGGACTGTAGGCCAATGATAGGCTTATGTTCATTAATATTGAATTAAATATCTTGCCTTCTAAAGCCTCATTTTATCTTATTAATGCTTTACTTGCCACAATGTAATACTTTTAATTTTCAGAAGTATTATTTTTATAATATGTATTTATATTTATTTAAATATAACTATTTATAATTATTTGATCATTATTTAATTATTGTTATTTGAGGGGCTTTCTCAGCAAATATTTAAATAAGCAATTAAATGTGATTAATTTATTTTTCGCCATATCATGTAATTAATTTGATTAAAGACGTTAATCGATTGGCAGCACTATATTTATCGTTGTTAATAATATGGACTTAAGATTTAGAAAATGGATAGTTGCCAAAAATAGGCTCATTGCTTGGGACGTTTTTGAGATCCAATGGCATGCTGCACCTGCGCCTAACTGGTAGCATTGTGCGGCGAAAAGTATATGTGCCGTTCACGCCCAACAAATGCAGAATGTGTGAAAAGGGCCTAACTGTTGGTGATATTGTTGATATATGGACTTTGCTCACTAATATATAATTCAAATAATTTGTGGTCACAGTTGTGCATGCATCGTTTAGTTTGGCTTTGAACATGGTTCGTACAATCAGATTTCAGATTTGGAACTATCCCTTTGGTCATTTTGTTACCTTTGTGTGAACTGTTTCTTTAGTCGGAATTAGTGCATCTGTAGATAGCAGCTCATTTTCAGACCAGTCCCAGTTGGGGAATAATACAAACTATGAAAACTTTGGGAAAGGAGTGAACTGAGACTGTGAAGATGACTACATTAAAGTCGGCAGAGACAAGCACAAGAATGGATGATATTGGTATTTAGCCAGCATTGATAAGAAGGACTATTGAGAAGAAATGTCTAAACCGTTTTGCCTTGTCTACATTCTTGACAGATCCATTAATATTGCCTGGGCAAAGAAAGATGCTTCATCGCTCCAAGGATCCAAGCAGCTCTGTCTCAAGTGCTTGGGCTGAGCCATCCGGTTGTACAATGCACCAGATTCACATGTGAGTCAAACATCCATGAAAACTTTCAACAAGATTTGGAGGTCTCAGTGTTTGTGTTTCACTTTTTTCCCTCCATTATTCAGTCAGGTCGCTTTGACTGTTTTGATTGATTCTCCAGCTAACAGCAGCATTGGAGAGAGCTCGGTGTGGGCGAGTGGGAGATGTTTGGGAGGGGAGTTTTGCTCAGAGAGAGGACTTCTCCAGGCCCACCAGAAGGTCAGAGAGCTCTCCATTACCATCCGGAAGAGCTGGTCAAAACAGGTGAGCATCATGCACCAAAAGAAATGGGCAAAAGAATGGCCATTAAAAATGAGGGGCACGTGCCCCCTCGGATTATTGAGCCAGGTGAATTTTTAATGCAACTTTCAATTAGGGCTGTTGATTTATGAAAAACACACAGAAAAACAACAACTAATCATGCCTCCGACTTGTTCATAATTTCTGTAAAAAGGAAAGCTCCACCAACCTGAGCATTTGCTGTTCCACCTTGATGCAGTAGGGGGCAGTCAGTGCTCTAGCTTTACAGGCAACACACCTCATCAAGCCAATGAGAGCAGGCAGCACAGCCTTCCACAGATGCGCTGTTGCACTCAATGACAGTTGGACCCAGCACAACAGCATACAGGAAAACTAGCGAGACACGATGCAACCAAAGTGAGATGCTCTAAGAGCACCCATCTGATGCATTAGAAGATAGATCAGCAGTTAAAAATAGAACAGAGAGAATAATAGGGTTATGATCAATTATCTGAAACGAACAATGTTTTCACCTTTAAAGCCACTTTTTATATTGTCTACTCTAGATTGTGCAAAAGGTCACTGGAGTAAGAGAATGTATGAGCGCTATCGCGCTAACCATGGCTGGGACTGTTGTTATGGAAGCACGTAGCGGGTGAGTTCAGAGGTGGCGCTATTCACTAGGAAGAGAAGAACATACTGCATCAGCTACTGCAAGAGATCAGTTCACGTTGCACGGGCGCCTGAGATGTGCGTTAAAGTTATGATCAGCCTCGGTTTGGACGTATTTTGTGTTCATGTGCGTCTTATTTGAAGGAACCACTCTCAAACACACTCATACAGATCCAAGCCTGTTGGTTAAGATGAGGCTCATCTAATGAAGGACTTTCTTCCAAGTTCCCCCTCTATTTGTGCTCTTCCACATCTCATCATTCCCACCAGCCTTAGCATGCTCATCTGCAACCATTCTGAAGGCTCATACTAATTTAAGGAAACTCATTGCCCTTGATACCGCAAAGGGCCCCCCGTTGACTCTGATCCACAAACCCTCTAGAGTTCATTGCAGTCCTCCAGCTCATATCACTTATTAAGCAGACAGTGACTAATGTGGATGTAAAGGCTGACTTCTCCCTCTGATGTTGTTATTTGCATACATGTGACAATAAATAATAAGTTGATACTCCCTCTGTAGTGTTCTGACCGACACACCTGGTTCACTGCTATCCAAAACTAGCCCTACAGCGCCTTAGGTAGCCCTTCGCTACATAAATGCTTCACTTGTCTGTTGCCACTGTATTATATAATTTATTTGAATTATCTGAATTATGGTATTTATTAAGCATATATATATATATATATATATATATATATATATATATATATCTAGGGCTGTCAGTAAATTATTATTTTTTTTTTAATCATGATTAATCTCATAATTTTTCATAGTTAATCGTGATTAGTCTCAGATTTTAAAAGTAGTAAAATTTGACAATATATACTTATTTTCTTTCAAAATGCATTTATTTGTTATTTGGAAAGAACAACATGGTAGAACAATACAATATGTAACGTAAATGCTTTATTAACCATTAGAATTAATAATATATAACTTATTATAATTAATAACAATGAATTTCCAAACTCCAGTATTAAGTCTAGGTGGGATGTTGACTGATTGAATGAGCTAGTATTCATTAAAATGTGCATTAAACCCTCATTCAATGAGGGCTGGCTGTCTGTCTTTTCACTTTAGATATAGAATGCACATGATTCGTGTCGGGGATTCCAGCGCTGCGTTGAACTGTTTTTGACCGTTCTCACATCCTTCGCCTTTGCCTCTCCGATATTTTACTTGGCCTGCCACTTCTGGCCTTAACAAGAACTGTGCTTGTGGTCTTCCATTTCCTCACTATGTTCCTCACAGTGGACACTGACAGCTTAAATCTCTGCGATAGCTTTTTGTAGCCTTCCCCTAAACCATACTGTTGACCAGTCTTTGTTTTCAGGTCATCTGAGAGTTGTTTTGAGGCCCCTATGTTGCCACTATTCAGAGGAGAGTGAAAGGGAACAACTTGCAATTGGCCACCTTAAATACATTTTCTCATGATTGGATGCACCTGTCTATGAAGTTCAAGGCTTAATGAGCTCACCAAACCAATTGTGTGTTCCAATTAATCAGTGCACCTGTCTGATTTCGTTTTGATGCATATTGCACATTTTCTGTTCATCCAATAAACCTCATTTCACTACTGAAATATTACTGTGTCCTTCAATTATTTGATAGATCAAAATGAAACTGCTGATCCAAACACCCAATTATTTATAAATGAAAATCATGGAAATTGTCAGGGGTGCCTAAACTTTTGCATACGCTTGTATATATTACATCGGAATTTGAACCTGGGTCCTCTTGTGCGCTAAGCATAAAGTGTTATAAAAACAAAAAACAAAAAAATTTTGTCATGTCCTATCTTATCTAGGGCATGTGTACCTGTGATCCAGGACTGCCACTGGCAAATATAAAAGGAATTATATATAGTCAGCTGGTCATTATCGCAAAATAAACCCAGACAAGTTGATCAGAACCCTGGTTGCCTGTTCATTGTCCTGCTTATTACATGCCTACTTCCCAAATAAATAAACAAATGGACTTTAAATATTGAGGTGATTTATTTGAGATTAAATTATTTTGATATATGAGAATAAAGAGGTGGCAGAGATATATACTGTGATGTAATATATTTTAAAATGAATTATAATGAAAAAAAACTACATTATATATTAAATATGATATTGTGAGACTAGTGATTATTTGATTTAGATGATAATTAAAGGTGCAATCAGAAACATTTGTGTTTATCTAGAAGTTCTTTGTTAACGATGTTATTGTAAAATGCGCTTTTTGCAGTCAGACATGGTTTTTTAATTTCCACTTTGTTGTTCTCTCTCTCTCTCTAGGTAAAAATGCCCAGGCTATGAACAGGCAGTACAGTCAAAAGATCACTGAGCTGGAAGCCGAAGCAGAGCAGGCCCGTATGGAGTTCACAGAGGCCCAAAAGCAGCTGCAGGACCTGGAGGTGCAGGACAGCCGTGACGCAGCTGACCGCTCCAAAGCACAGGAGAGCAGGAGGAAGATCGCAGCTGCACAGAGCAAAGTTCAGGTCTGAGTCCTGTGGCTTTGGCTCGCCGAGAGGCATCATTATGGAAATCCCTTTTGAGTGTTTATCTGTGAAGGTTCACACATTTTTATCTGTGCAAGTATTCTACAAGCAGCGAACAAGTAATTGATTTAGCAATTATTGCTGTTGCATATGTCACGATTTTGCAGGTTTCTGACAAATTAAACAAACACCCCTGTGACAGGTGTGTAGGACACGTGTGATGTGGGAAGAGTAGAAGAAGCCCTGCACACTGTCATAGCTTGCAAAAGTACAGTATGTTTGGCCTGTTGATCTTTAGCCATTTAAAAAGAGTCCAAAACATTTACTACTACAGTAAATATCTTACTACTGTTTATGCAGTATTCTTTTATTCTACTGATTCTGTCAATAAAAGTTAAATGTGAAAATAGATTATATAATTGGGTACTTGATGCATTTCATGTCATCTTTCTGCATGTGGTCCTGCTTTCAGGTGTTGAAGCAGAAGCAACGGGATACTGCACAACTGGCTTCCTTGTCTACACAGATTGAGCGGCACATACAGGAACTTGAGAGGAATGTGGAGAACATGTGGCAGCAGCAGGACCTAATGTAGCACCACCTGTGAGAGGAGAGCCATTAGAAAAGACAACTGGAGAGTGAGATGCAGAAGGGAAAACACAGAGTCAAGGTAAGCCATGTAAAAATGGAATGAAAGGTAAAGCATTTCATTTCAGCACTAGCAGCACCAAAAAAAAAACATTTCAAACAACTGCTATGCGTTACTGTTGGTGCTTGTTAAATTGCTATTTGATCATACCGCTATCCTTGCGTATTAAACTTTGATGCATAACCCCTCCCACACTGTTCGTGCTACATATATGAAATATAGTCATGTGGCTTGTTGAGGAGAGGGGTAATATTACTTATCCAATGCGATCAGACTTATGATTTTTGACTTGTAGATAATAAAGGGGACAAAAAAACATAGACTTACATCTAGACTTGCAACCAGAATAGCACAGAAACTTTGGGGTGGACTCTTTTGATTTTGACTCTTTCTGCTACCGATACTGGTATCAGAATCGGGTCGATACTGCATTCAAGTACTTGTACACAGGCTCCTTGGCCCATACACAGAAAACACCATCATGAGTATTGTGTGCCTTGTTTGTAGCAGATGACAGCAAGTGGAGCACTAATTCATTTTGTAGTGCAAAAAAGGGGTGGAAGCTAGCTCAGAGTTCCAATAAAAAAAATGCATGCCCCCATAATCTGTTGATAACGAGAGGTAGGGGTGACCACGGGCCCAGCACATCTAGGCCTATATCTCAGTGTAATTAGCCATTTCATCCTCCATTTTATCCTCCCTATCCTCCTCCATATCAATTGCACCACAGAGTCGTTGGTTGTGGTACATGAAGACCAAGGCTCGTAGGTTGTTGTTAGAGGTTGATCGCCTACGGCTGGACAACACACGCATGGTAGATACTGTTGCTTTGCTCAGCATCAGCTGAGTTTGAGACTGCATCTTTGTAGCGTTTGGCCAGGATGCTCAGCACAGGAAGTCTCTCTTGAAGTCCATCCCAGAAGATATCCAAATCCACCACCCCACTCACTGTGGCTCTCAGTGCTGCTGGTCCAAGATTGATCAATTAGGCATCCAGTTCATCTCTTGGTACCTTACTGAAGCCTGGAATAGCCTTGTAGCTGGACACTCTGTCATCCATAAATGCGATGTGACATGGATCAAACACCCTAACTTGAAGGAACTCCATGGCAGGCTGTCCATCTAACATGTACTTTGTAAGTTTTTCCTCTGCATTGCTGTATGCCTCTTCAAAAGTGTGCAATATTTTTTTTCACAGCAAAGGGCAAGTCATCAACTGCATCAAAGTAGTGTGAACAAGCCTTGTACTGTAGCTCTTTGTTGGCTGCAACCCTCATCTGCAAGTCCTCTAAACAGTGTAAGATCTTTTTTGTCACAGGGCGTCTGCTCTGGAAGATGTTGAGAAGCTGCAGGATGACTTTGCACTTGTCTTCCATGATGTTCAGATGAATCTGCAGCCACTGAACTAGCTCTTGATTTTGTAGCATCTCATGGAGTTTCTCTACAAACTGTGGTGCACTTCGGCCACACACCTATGAATGACAAGGAATAAAAAAGAGGAACATAAGAAATATTACATATACTCACTGTGAAGTGCCACAGCTTACAAAAAGTCGATATACATTTATATACATACAGTGAGGGGAAAAAGTATTTGATCCCCTGCTGATATTGTACGTTTGCCCACTGACAAACAAATGATCAGTCTATAATTTTAATGTTAGATTCATTTGAACAGTGAGAGACAGAATAATAACAACAAAAATCCAGAAATACGCATGTCAAAAATGTTAGAAATATAATTGCATTTTAATGAGGGAAATAAGTATTCGACCCCTCTGCAAAACATGACTTAGTACTTGGTGGCAAAACCCTTGTTGGCAATCACAGAGGTCAGACGTTTCTTATAGTTGGCCACCAGGTTTGCACGCATCTCAGGAGGGATTTTGTCCCACTCCTCTTTGCAGTTCTTCAAGTCATTAAGGTTTTGAGGCTGACATTTGGCAACTTGAACCTTCAGCTCCCTCCACAAATTTTCTATGGGATTACGGTCCGTAGACTGGCTAGGCCACTCCAGGACCTTAATGTGCTTCTTCTTGAGCCACTCCTTTGTTGACTTGGCTTGTGTTTTGGGTCATTGTCATGCTGGAATACTCATCCACGACCCATTTTCAATGCCCTGGCTGAGGGAAAGAGGTTCTCACCCAAGATTTGACGGTACATGGCCCCGTCCATCGTCCCTTTGGTGTTCTTCGGTCATAGGCAGCATTCCTCCTCCAAACACGGCGAGTTGAGTTGATGCCAAAGAGCTCGATTTTGGTCTCATCTGATCACAACACTTTCACCCAGTTCACCTCTGAATCATTCAGATGTTCACTGGCAAACTTCAGACGGGCCTGTACATGCACTTTCTTGAGCAGGGGGACCTTGCAGGCGCTGCAGGATATCAGTCCTTCACGGCATAGTGTTACCAATTGTTTTCTTGGTGACTATGGTCCCAGCTGCCTTGAGATCATTGACAAGATCCTCCCGTGTAGTTCTGGGCTGATTCCTAGCCGTTCTCATGATCATTGCAACTCCACGTGGTGAGATCTTGCATGGAGCCCCAGACCGAGGAAGATTGACAGTTCTTTTGTGTTTCTTCCATTTGCGAATAATCGCACCAACTGTTGTCACCTTCTCACCAAGCTGGTGAGATGGTCTTGTTGCCCATTCCAGCCTTGTGTAGATCTACAATCTTGTCCCTGACATCCTTAGATAGCTCTTTGTCTTGGCCATGGTGGAGAGTTTGGAATCTGATTGATTGATTGATTGCTTCTTTGAACAGGTGTCTTTTATACAGTTAACAAGCTGAGATAAGGAGCACTCCCTTTAAGAGTATCGCGGCATCCGCGCTCAACTCACCACGTGCACGACGAGAACGAACCACATTATAGCGACCACAAGGAGGTTACCCCATGTGACTCTACCCTCCCAAGCAACCAGGCCAATTTGGTTGCTTAGGAGACCTGGCTGGAGTCACTCCGCACACCCTAGGATTCGAACTAGCATCTTTACAACTGAGCTACCCAGGCCCCCACAGTTTTATTTTTCATATAATTATTCACCTTTTTATCATTATCATTACCTCAGAATTGCTCGTTTACATTCTGTTTCTATTTGAAGAAAATAAAAACATTAAAAAATCTCTGGGTGAACAAAAGATTGAGGAGCAGAAACGCTAGCTTGATGAAGAAATGGAGAAGGTTTTGGTACAAATGCGAGGTCTGTAGGATCTAGAAGGAGAGCTTAACAAGAGAGAAGAGATCTTAGCCAAAAAGGAGGCCTTGCTCTTGGATTGCAGTGGCCTGGAATCCACAAAGCTTCATTCTACCAGGTCTCTTTGAACTTTGTTACTTGTCATGTCCCGTCATCCAACCATCATCTTAGAATTTTGGTGAGTAATCATGTCATCTAATTCCTCTGAAGGCTCTTAGTAAAGACCTGGTGACCCTGTCGAGTCAAATTGAGTCTCTGGAACGGGAACACCATGAGAGGAATGGTCAGTTGCGCATTGGCAGTGCTCAGGACTACAAGGAAATCAGACCTCCAACCTCAGGCTGGAGAAGGAGCAGCTCCTCAAATAGAAAGTGGAGCTGGATGACAAACTGAGACAGGGGAACCTGCTCTCCCCTGAGGTGGAGATTTTTTTTTTACTGATATCTAATGTTTATTGTAGCTAAGAGAAAAGTAGTCTCTGCTATATTTAGGCAACTTGAATTAAGGGGGGGGGGGGGGGGGGGGCACAAGGATGCTACAACAAAGGGATGTTTGAAGATTTCTAACTAACCCTTATAAATATAAAACGAGTTAAACACTAACAATTTATAGATTATAGAATGTATCATTCCATAATTGTACGGGGGGGGGGGGGGCACAAGGATGCTACAACAAAGGGATGTTTGAAGATTTCTAACTAACCCTTATAAATATAAAACGAGTTAAACACAAACAATTTATAGATTTTAGAATGTATCATTCCATAATTGTACAGAGAATGTTGAAACCAACCTTGTTTGCATGGTTTTTAAATTTTGAATTTTGTATCTTTTAGAAAGAACATCCTAACCAATGTTGATTACATGAGTTAGAATCTTTGGCTAAGTTTACGCCTCTCACTAGAACGGCATTCAAAACCACCGAAAACTGAACATTTTGAAAATGCCCTTCATTACCGCATACTTTTGGAAAACAAAGACATTTTAAACGACAGTGGATTTGTGTGGATGTGGCCTTAGCCTAACATATTTGCTTGCTGTAGAATTTAGCATTTCAACATTTTTAAACTAAAGACCATTTCACACAGCTGCATATTAATATTAAAATATATAGTGCCCAAATTAACATGTTAGAGCATTCACACTGTGTGTAAGCAGTGTATCTGCAAGTAGAACTATAATGTGAAAAAAGTATTTTTTTATTTTCATTTCATAACAAAATTCCATGAAATTTTATTGTGTAATTAAAAAAAAAAATAATTTGATGAATTTGATGATATTGAAATGCATAAAACTTAGACAGTACAATAAGTGATTGGCAGACAAACAACACTTTCTGTTTAGTAAAACTGAATAAATCTGACTGGTTTGGGTTCCAATCTTAGTAGAATAATTACCATTTTTATGTATTTTCCTTCTCAATTTAATTTGATTTCATAAGGATAAAGTTTAGAATAGTTCTCAATGGCCCACTCCCAATAACCTATTTATAATGTATGCCCATTATCAAAGGAAATGTTTAGTGTGATATCCCAGAAATCATGTTATCTTATAAATGGAGCCACAGCTCTGTTGGCAGTGTGATAACTCTACATGTGTCTGCTGCTACAGTTTCAGTGCAGCATTGCTTAAGTGAGCTGTGTGAAACTGGCCTTGGTTAAAACTTATCAGCTAGTCTTACTTATAAGCTTTCGAATGTAATGCTTAAAGAGAGGGAACTTACTAGCTAACCTTGTTTACCTTGTGTAACCGGGTAAGGTGGGCAAGGAGGAGGTGGGAACTGGCTGAACAGACAGACGCACGCACGCACGCACGCACGCACGCACGCACGCACACCCCCACACACACACCCCCACACACACACACACACACACACACACACACACACACACACACACACACACACACACACACACACACACAGCGGCCGCATGTGACTCTCTCTCTCTCACACACACACACACAAACTGGCTCATCTTTATCCCCCTCCCGGCTGATTAGCCGATTCAGGCCCAGGCGTGTGTCGTCACGATCCGGCCCTGCCCTCCTCCTTGTCACACTCCTCCATCACCCCGACTCAGGCCAGGGAAACCCCTCATGGCTTTTTAAAACTTCTGTGTACAAATTTGAATGCTGCTTATTGGATAAATACAGGTAAACATCATATTATGCATTACTTTACGGAGAGCTTATGACCTACTATTTAAGTCTTGCCTTAAGAACAGGTGGTGCAACCAAATTAAGCAGAGACTTCATTACAAATTGTCTAGTAGTTACTAAGCCCTTAGAGTGAACTTTACATCTCAACTTAAGTTAGACCTCAGCTGGTGCAAACCTGCCCTGGTGGATGGCAGCGAGTCCTCCGACTCCTGGTGGACAGAACGGCTCCTCCCCTTTCTCTGCGGATGACAGTGGTTCCTCCAACTCTCGACGACCGGGAACTGGCAGAACAATAAACGTAACTTTTAATATCATAAATCAACTTAAACACAAACACAGAGAGAGACACACACAGCGCCGCATGTGGCTCTCTGTCTCTAGCTTTATGATTTTAGAATTTAAAACTTTGGAGTTACAACTCCCATGACATTCTTATTTTCACCATGTGCAAATAATTAAAGCTGTATTTTTCTGTTGACCATCAGGAAGAACAAACACCACTGCAGTTGAACGAGGCCATTGAAGCTCTGGATGCCGCAATTGAGTACAAAAACGAGGCGATTACCCGGAGACAAAGGCAGCTGTGCCCGTTAGGGAGCATGCTCACTCAATGTGAGATGAACCTGATTGCCAAACTCACCTATCTGTCTGCCTCTGAAACTCGAGCCCTACTTTGTAAATACTTTGATATGGTCAGTCAGTCCTTACACATTAGATTAGTTTACTTCATGGTGTGGAATTTTATTTGAAGAGGTGCAATCTATTATTGCAACAACTATCATAATGCATCTCCAAATACCAATCAACAATATAAACATCTCCAAGTCTGTGTTTATCACAGCCGTTAACATTAGTTAGCCTCTTTGTGGGAACATTTACCATATTTTGGCATATGTAAACAATGCCGTTTTAGTCATGAATGTTTTCTGACATTTCCCATGCACTCTTACATTTAATAAAATCAAATGTAACTGCTTAAAGGATGGGTCATCCAAAAACAGAAAATTCTCTCATAATTTACTCACCCTAATGATATCCCAGATGTTTTTGACTTTCTTCTGCTGAACAGAAATTAAGATTTTTAGAAGAACATTTCAGCTCTGTATGTCCAATGCAAGTGAATGGTGGATAGAATTTTGTATCTCCAAAAAGCGCTTAAAACAATAGCATAAAAGTAATCTGTAAGACACCAGTGGTTAAATCAATGTCTTCAGACGTGATCTAATAGGTGTGTGTGAGAAACAATCAATTTTAAGTCCTTTTTTACTGTAAAACTCCACTTTCACTTCTTCTTCTTTTGTTTTTGGCGATTTGCATTCTTCATGCATATCGCCACCAACTGGTCGGGCTGGTTAAAGGTGGAGATTTATTGTTATAAAATAACTGAAATATTGATCTGTTTCTTACACACACTTGTATCTCTTTTGGAGACATTTATTAAACCACTGGAGTATGGATTACTTTTTTTACTTTGATGCCTTTATGTGCTTTTTGGAGATTCAAAGTTCTGGCCACCATAGACTTACATTTTATGGAAATATTCTCATATACTATTTTAATTTCATGCTACACAAATTATAAAATCCTTTTTAGCTAGTTTGGGAACTTTTACCTTTGTGTGTTTGTGTCAGGTGACAAACACAAGCACATGATGATAAACCTCTCACCTTTTTTCTCTTGACTTTCCTTTTTGCAACATGGGCCATGTCAGTCCTAAAAACTGGATCTTGTGATCATCCGCAATGGCACACTAGCTCCAATGTTTTCCCCTTGTGCTGTCGCCAAAAGATGATCCGTTACGTACATTCTACTGATTTCAGAAAAAAGGTGAGTGTTTTTCTGAACACTGCACACTTTGTCCTCTCTCTTCACCAGAGCAGCTACAGCACATATGCAGTTTTGCCAGGGGTTGTGCTTTTATAGCAAAATGGGCTTATTTGCAAATACAACCATGGGTTAAAATTATCCTGTTTTTGGAAGACTTAAAAGGTTTGATGGTAGGCACTAAATGTAATATTTCACTTTCCTTTTTTAGAGGTACATGCTGAAAAAAGTATACGCTGTATTCATGAAAGAAGACCACATATTGTGTACCAGACACGTGTGAAATTTATGTGAAAAAATAACCCCAAGTGCATTTACACAAACTTAAGAAAACAAAAAAGTGTTTGTTTGTACCCCCTCCCCTACTCTGCAGAATCCTGGCATTATCCAACTTATTACATGACTACTTACCAAATAAATTAATGGTCATGAAATATTAAAGAGATGAGATCACAGAGTAATACCAGAGACATACATTTAGAACAGCTATGTAGGAAATCTGTCATTAAACGTACATTTTTTGACCACAGCATGCTGTGATTGACAGTCATAATTCAGTAATCCAGTGAGCTGTATAATAATTATCATTACATTTCATGCCCCTTTCTAAGGTTACAGTTGTGACAGTCTGCTCTCTGGTATTGTTGAAAGTGTCCTGGGCAGAGTTTCTGAAGACGTGGTCAAGTCTTACCTTTTTGAAGACAGAGTTCAATGGTCTAGGGAAGAGATGCCTGACCTGGTGCACGCCCCTCTTCCACCAATGTCGCCTCAGAGGACCAGTACAGCATGGAGGAGCTGAGACAAAGAGCCGTGTGTGAAATGCCAAATAACAGAATAGTTCAACCCAGTACAATTTCTGCGCACTTGAGTGGGACAGCCTCCTTGCCCATCTCAAGGCTGGGGAGAGAATTTAGGAGATCAAGCCTCAATATGGGACCGCTGCATTCTAATTCAGCAATAACTGATGTACGGAGACATCCAAGTAAAATTTTGCAGAGTTAATTACTTTGGTATCAGTCCAAAACTCTTTGGATTTTGTTGTATTGAATCTTGTATTTTATTGCTAGGGATTCCTGGTGGTGTTAATTGTGTAATTGTACTTTATTTAGCTTTTTATCATCCTTGAAATGTACATTGCATTGTGGTGCATCCCACACACTTTTTTTTATGGAGCTGTTTCAGGGTTCAGACCACTGATCAGTAGTCTGAACTGAAACAGTTCCATAAGTTCTAGATCAGCTGTTCAGACCCTCTTGGACACATCTTTTGTGAATGTTGAATGCTTGTTCTTTCATGAAATTTTGAATATAAACCATTGCAAAAGAAAAAAAAAGAAATACTTATAAAGCTATAGTATTTCTGTTAGAATCAAGTTGTTTATATTGTACTTTATCTCGAGCCGTTAAAGTGATTTTGAGAAGAAAGACAAAAAAAAAAAAAACTTCGAGCCAGCCAGGAGTCGAACCTGGAATCTTCTGATCCGTAGTCAGACGCGTTATCCATTGCGCCACTGGCCCACGTGATGTTGAGATGTAGAGGTCTTTTTTGTACGCAGCTCTGTAGGCGTAACTATAGTCGCTTTTGCTAATTTGGTCATTATAGTCATGGCTTTTACCAGTTTGTTTCTAGTATTCCTTTTATTATATTATTAGTCATTACCATCTCGGAAACCTGAATCATTTCACTCTTATTTTAGCTTATTTTTCGTGAGTAAATGGTCTGTTGCGCACTCTGCTGGTACATCTGTGGAAGTGATATTGGTGAAGCTGTGTCTCGTTTCGAAGGCTGCGTTCTAGGTAGGACGAGTCCTTTTGAATGCTGCAGTATACCGAGTGTCCTGCTCTAAACAAGTCTCAACGAGATGGCCTTCGTAGGACAAACGGAAACAGAATGTAACTTGGTTGCTATGACAGCACGCTACTCTTTAACAAGCACGAGCACTTTGAGTGAGAAGGGAACAACGTCCCTTTGGAAGGGAATATATGAGGTACATTTTAGGGGAGTTATAATGATGTAAATAGAAAATAAAATCGATTTTACAGGTGTACTTTTAGTTTAATTACATAATAATATGATTATACATATGATATACTCTGCACCCATATACTGAGGTACTTCAACTTGGGAAATAACATTACTTGCGTTTGAACATCATACTTACGGGCCCACGAAGGATACACCTCATGCATCCCCGTGAAAGAAGGTCGCACTCGAAGTGTCTTGCTCGCTTTTCTGAAACGAGACAGCCTCGATAACGTATGCGGTCATTAAACGCGTCCTCCGGAGGACACAGTTCCCAACAAAATAGTTATCATAGTGCCATGGCACGTGATTTTCTCGGTGTGTTTGTGGGCCTCGTGGCCTAATGGATAAGGCGTCTGACTTCGGATCAGAAGATTGCAGGTTCGAGTCCTGCCGGGGTCGAAATTTTAGAAGTAATCAATAGAAATTTGAAATGAAGCTGTATATGGGTCTGATAAAGCCCATATTTCCCAATATAAAGGTTATGTATTTAACGAGATGTATTACATGGCACATGCATACATGAGTTTAAACATTACTTACTGTCAAAAAAGCAAATATATAAATATGTGTTTCTTGTGGATCAGTAATAATTAATCTGGCTGTTTAGAAAATCAAGAACTTCGGACGAGGTGATTTGTTCGGAATTCAAAGTTTCTGTTTTTGTATTGCAGATTAGCCTTTAGGCAACAAGAGCTAACAAATGTGAAGAACATAGCGAAAATGTAATTAAAAAAATAATTGTTAACGTCATTAAAAGAAGATTTCGCTTTTTCAGATGTATCTACGGGATGTAGAGATCAGCTCTTGAAAGTAACAGCGCACGAATAACCAGCAGGTGGCGACATAACACCATATTTCCCAATCTAGACCGCTGAACTTTGTCCATGAGTATTTTCCATGTGAAAATTAATCAATTAACATTGTTTATTATAAACACAAGCACAATAATAGCAATAATAATATTATATGATTTAAATAATTTACTTTCAATTATTATTATTAAATAAATAAAAAAAATCAAAGGTTTAAATCCTACAAAACCTATAAAGTATTTGACAAAAATCCTATACTCTATATAGATTTTTTTTATTATTCTTACTATTAATGTGCATTTTTATAGATAACATGGTCATTTCTTCAGATCCATAAGAACTGGATTTGCTTCAACTTGTTATAAAGTAATAGTTCACGGTAAAGGTATATAGCTATAACATAAATAAACTACGATTAAATATGAATGCATGAAGAAGGAAACACAAATACAAGTCTGAGGACAAATGCAAAGAGATTTTGATAGTATTTGTACAATTTGTACAAATATTTCTTATTTGGACATTAGAACTTTTTATGAACAAATTCTGAACTTCTTAAAGGAAACACCATTTGATATGAACCTTTACACCAAAAACACAAACATTGTAATATAGAAATATGCATTGATACTAATATATAAAATAGTATAATACAACAAAAGTAAAATCAGAATTTGCTAAACAAATAACCGCATTTGACACAAAATGTCACGGTTACATTGGGAACACATTTTAAAAGAAATATAAATGTTGTTTTCTTTTGGTGAGATAAAACTTAATTGAAAATAAAAGTTTTGTCTATACATTTGCTTGTGTATGGTAAACGGTGACGGGTTAACAACATACAATATGTCAACAGGAAGGTACTGTTTAACGCTTTAGTCTAATAATCTAATCCAATAGACTTTCTTCCTACATTATTTCAAAACCAAGCCCTGCTCAATAGTCCAAATACACTACACATAAGATGCTTTACATAGAACTTCACTTTGTTAGAGATTGTACCAAAGCGTTCACTAATTAATCACACAGAATTGTTATTTAATCGATGAGACATCGGGCCGCTAGGGGTCACTGTTGTCAAAGCCAGACTTCAGTTTGCACATGTTACGTGTCCATTTATCAATCATTAATAGCTGGTAAAAACCTGTTTAAAAGACCCAGGTTACTCTCTTCATGGCTGTGTTCACTTTATACGTATTACGTGTTAATATTATGAATTACTAAGCGAATAAAAGTGTAACTGTCACATACAAGCAAACACTAAGCTACTAAATAATTCCACATGAATAAGGACACGTTCATTCGTGTGACTCAGTAGGCGACGCACATTGATTGTAAAGTAACATGAAGACTGATGTAAAGACCCGAGCAAGGCCATTATCTGAGATAAAGAATTCAAGTTATTCTGGCTGATGCCGTTTCACAACTAAATGGCAAGACATGGACTATAAGTGTACGAATATTATAATGTGTATATTGTTGTTATACAATAAAATACGTGATGGCATTGTGGAAAATGTGCAAGAAAACCCCCACCTCCACTACTACTACTACTACTAATAACCTAATACGTTATTACACAGTAGGCATATGTACTCAGACGGCAATGTCATTATGCAGAGAAATTCATTCAATACAATCAAATGAGGTACAGATAAATAGTGCTTATAGAGTTCCAATATCTGTCCAACATGCACATAACAAGACAAAATAACTTGTATGTTAAATGAGAATAAGAGAAAGATAGGGAGCCAATCATATGCATGCATGTGAATTTTTTATGGTCAAAATGTATTCTCCACACATTAACATTCATGTGCAATGAAATAAATGGTCAGTATATAGCAGAAATATCTGCTCTTTTTTGATTATTCTATTGAAAAAAAAAATGTATGGTTTATTTGAACATCCGTGTTAAATGTTTAAACAATAAGTATTACTGTAACCAAATAACAAGCAACATCAGAGGCATAAAACTGAAAACTGTCATTTCATTCGGGATTCATTTTGAGGTAAAAATAAAAAAATAAAATTACACAAATTAATCTTTTCTCTAGCAGTAAAATGTAGATGTTGGTTTCAAACACTTATAGTACACATTTGGTATAATATTAAACCCACAATGGAATGCAACCTGTTTACAATTTTTCATAAAGTTGTCACAATTTTTTTTAGAAATTATAACTATTCAGTTTATTACAATTTCTGTTGGCCAAAACAACGGTTTGATATTTGTACGTTAATTTTGTTGTTTCGTTTTATAATTATTTGACTTTTTCAATTTAACTGAAAACACTTTATTTGTTCATTTTATTGATTACTTTATTGTCTTTATTGTCTTTGTAACCTTCTTTGTTTTTCCTTGACAATAATAGTGGAATTATTATTATAATTATTTTATTTTATTTTGTATTTTATTAGCCAAGACTTTTTAATAGGTTTGTGCCTATATATATATATATATATATAACAGTTTTTTAGCTGTTATCACGTGCATTTCTACATACGAGCTTCATTGTCATTGCTATGTTGGATTTTCTTTTAATAAATCTCTGCTGTTCCTTAAAGGCAAAATAATGCCGGATCGACGATGAAAGAATGGATTTGATTAAAACTATAGAGCCTACTTCATTTAGGGTACTGTCCAGATCCCTAAAGGCCACTTAACATCGCTCTCGCGTCAAGCCGGCGAAAGCGCGCGCGAGAGTGAACGAAAGGGGTGAGAGAGAGAGAGGAGATGAGAGCGCGCTTGGATTGTGATAGGTCGCTCGGCTGCCTGCTGCTGGGGTGACGTCACTGCAGGAGCGAACTGACAGAGGAGGATGCATTTAGTCAGAAACTAGACTCTTCCAGACTGAAGAGAGACCATCACATCCACGGGAAGAGCAGAGCGCAGACACTCTCGACTGCACGGAATGGGAACATTGCATGCAGGTTAATTAAGCGTGCATCTCCTCTTACATCCACGCATGAACACTGTAAGCAAGCTTTCAAAGGAGGAATTCCCCATCTTGGAAATTAAACGGCATATTCCGTTCTCTGGATTGCTGAGAGGCAACATTCGAGGGTTGAACATTTAAGGACTTTAAACGGGAAAATGCATCACTGAAGAGGTGGCACAGAACAGTATGTTTCCGCACTGTTCGGATCCTCTATTTGTCCCCGACACACAGGCACTCGTATAGCTCACTTTCTGACCGCAAGGACTGTGCACGTCATTGTTATAAAAGTAAGATTTTAAAACGATCAGAATTAAATTGAAACTTCAGCTTGTCTTGTTTTAACTGTTTTGGTCACCATTACGCCAGTAGTCTATTCTGAAGTTTACTTTGGATACATGATAAATAAATGCATTATAAGAAATGCAATAATAATAATAATAATAATAATACATGTGCTTTTTCTAGCAGTTTGGGTGACTTGAATATAACTGACCCCCATGTGACCAGGTTTAGGCCAGGTTTAGTGGTAAGTGTGGCCCTCTCTACTCTCAGCATTAATAATAAGACTTCGTTGATTCTAAGATTTTAATTAAATATTGAGTGTGCATATCTTAACCAGTAATGTGACTGGGCTTTATAGTGTCTTTAAGCAAATCTTGAAGACATGTTTATAGTAATTCTGGATTATAAAGACTTGGATACATGGTTGCTGCAGTTTTAGCCCTTTAATAACTTGTTTTTGAAACTAGTGGCATACGGGTTGTTTCACTACTCTTGTACATATTTATATTTATAAATATACATATATTTTTGATATCTAATAATACAAAAATGCATGGAATTTGGAGGATTTGCATGATATAGAAACAACAACAGGTTATCCATCAAATGCACTGTAATTAAAAATAGGTTAAACTATATGACGTCACGTAATACGTGAGGAAATAGGGGTTCAAGGGACATGTTTGAAAAGAAAGCTTTCTAAGTTTTCAAATAAAAACGGAACTGTTGAAATATGCTTCGCGTGTGTCCTTATTAATAAAATGTTATCTGACGTAGCCTTCTGTTGGACTGAAATTTGAATTGTTGTCCTATAGCATACCTTTAAGTGTCAAGGCTTAATTCTGGCAACATTCATTGGATTTATTTGATCTAACCTTTTATAGATTGAGGAAATATAATGCGAATTAAGCTTGAAGATTAAATTAAACTAGACATGGTGATGTGGGCCTGTGGAGGTGTGATGACTGCATGGGGCCTAACCATACAGCCAAATAAAATGTTGAATATAGTTGGGCCTAAAAATGATATTAAAGACTATAGTTACTAGAAGGGACCATATCCGGTTTGCCTCGATGGAAATGGTTCAATAAAGGCACAATTTGAAACAGAGATGGCAACTTCAGGGCAATAATATGATGTATTATGTAGCATAAACTATGGGTGTATCTTCACCACGTGGCGAATCCCATAAGCCTTTGCAACACTTGACTTGTTAACAGTATTTACAGGTCTATGAAAAGAGTCTTGATGCCATTAAATGGAATTTGCGTGTAATTTATGTCTGGTTCATTGCGCATTAACCCTGTTTTCGTTTATCAGGTCAACTTTATGAGACGTTCCACGCTTAAAAAAAAGTGTTGATAGGAGGAGGTTGCTGTCTTTGGTTATCTAGCTGTATGAGTGATTATCTGCCTTCATAAAGCTAGATAACCGAAAGTAGAAACGTCCTCCTTAACTGCACAATGAACAAAATCACTTGGAACTGAGAGGTACGAGCATGAGGTAAGCAGGACCCATTTCAAAATGTGAGTCTTACAGGTCATTTAAACATCTGCAATACAAAGTAATAGCCTATGAACTTGAGTAGGTAACTAGCATGAATGTTTATGTATTTGAGAAACACTAATATATTCATTTATCAAAAATCATCAAAGTTGGTTTAGCTGTCAAAGTCGATAATGAATCGCAAAATTGTCCAATAACCATAATGGAAATAGGATTTAATTATCTGTTGGGGAGTCAAATGTTTTGTTCGATGTGCTTTATATACCTAGGCTGCTACTTAGCACCGTCAATGTTCTTTTTTCAACGTTTATTTACTTGCACCACAAGAGAGTGCCTATTTTGGGTTTTATATGTTACGCAAAACTCTTCAGAGACAAATAGTAATCGTTGTCAACACTGTTTGGCGCTGTTGACTGTGCACTGAATTCGTATTTAATTGCCATCCCTGCGGCTTTTCATGAATCATGACTCAGATAATTCAACCTACCTTACACCACGTGCTATCTTTACTTCAACAAGGCAAAAAGCATTCCTGACCGCAGAACAATCGCAAAATGAGGCCTACACTAGTGCTCAATTGGGCGTGTAGTGTATCTCAATAGCTGTCACAGTGCCACTTTAATTGGATTTGAGCTACAATGATCTAGAAGGCTTCCACTGAACTTTTCTATAGCCCATACTTTGATGCCATTTTCAATTATCGACGACAAATAACCTCCCAAACACACATACAGTCGCACTGCTGAATATATTACATCATGCTCAGCCAGCTTCATTATGCTTGGTCAAATTAATCAAGATTAAAACAAATAAACATTGCATTCATTTTTGCTAAAAAAAAATTAAAATTAAAAAAAAAAAGCTCAATAAAAATAAGGGCTCAACATGTTTTGAGTTGTGATCGCCTTGGAAGCTCCGCGTCAAGTAGAACAACACACACTGTGACCTTTGTGTTGAGATGCTGTTAACTGAACATTTATTAAATCACATTTACGCAAAACTGAATTGATCATTAAATAAAATAAATAAAAGTAAATACAATCGTTGTTTTTAGGATAGAGTAATTAAGGTAGACTACCAAAAAGAAATGGAAAAATCCCAAAATGCATGGTCGTTATCTGGCTGTAATCTTTTTTCATTTGTAAAAATGTCAAACCTGTAAATGTTCATTCTAATTGACAGGTCTATATTAACCATAATATTCTGAATATTTCCTAATTCCGGTGTGTTGTATAATTTTATTCAACTTCAGCCTCTCAAACCCACAGTGTCTTTGTGAGAGACCAGGAGGATCAGGATCTGAAGAAAAAAAGACCATCTGGTAAGTGCAATCAAAGCTTAATGCAATGCAACATTGCAATTAGAACAATTAGTTGTAGAGTTAATCTGTTACTGCAGATAACACATGCAGTAAATCAAAAATTGTATGATAATTAATGCTTTATGTTGAAAGAAGCCAAATGCAAATATTAATCCCCAATCAAGTTGAAACTCAGTGTGTGCATTACATGGATCCTTCATCTGGATATATCTCTATGGAAAATCTCTCTCTAAGTGTGTAGTAAGTTTGTGAATAATTTGTTTGTGGCAGCATGACCTAAATCTAAGAGTATTTTTTCCCCTTTTTATGAGACTGTTTTTTTTCTTACCACTTCGACTCTCATCCACCAACCAACCACCATGATCCTCTAGTATTCTCTATACAGATAAACTGTCTGTACATCATAGACATTTAGCCTTTATTTGCACTAACGTCAGTTTCATGTTTGTGCAGGAAGACTGCGATTAGATTTCTTTACAGTGAAGTGCAGGTCACATTCAAAAAGGCTCTCTTTATTATCCTGAATACATTGTTTTAATATTGCATAATGCTGAATAGTATATATTTGTGCTTTTTTGAGAGAGGTTTTGTAGTTGTAGACACACAACTTCAGGAAGAGCTTGCTAACGATTAATAATAACAGAGGACAATTATCTCAAGAAAAAGCCCTAATAACATTAGGTTCATGTCAAAAGAAAGAAAATACCTCTAAATCAGTATGTATCAGAATGGCCAAGAATAGTTAGTATGACTCCAGGCCATAAGGTCAGAGGTTTTAATGCGATAAATGATCAGAGAGAGGAAATTATTTGTCAGTCTCCATCTCGATAATAAGAATGTATGGGTTTCTATCACATTGCATATTACTGTATGCAAAATTAATGTGAGCAAAGAAATTCTGTCCACGTTCATTAACATTTATCTTTTCCAGCTAAACTGATTATCCAGTACAATTGAATAAGTTTGTGCAATGAGATTATGGGTGGACAGCAATTGATGTGGGCTGATTCAGTATACCTTCACAGTGACCAGCATTGGCAATGGCACAGCTGGCTATTTAAAACCCAAAAGCCAGGGGTGCATGCCTTTGCACAATTCGTGTGACCGCACATTGAGTATCACACAAATTATTTAGACTATTAATGTTTGGACTGTCTCTCCCTGGAGAAGTTAGTTCACGTAAAATAAAAATAATTTATAGTTGCGCAATACCATTAGTATTACCTTAAGAAACTTTATTAAGCCGTTGCCATGGCATCTGTTTTGGCAGTGATAAAAGGGGCTTTTTTGTGCTTTATTTTCTGGTTTTCCCTTAGCAACTGCCAGCCATTTACACTGCCTTTGGAGCAAGAGAGGGACTGTGGAAAAAGGGTGCAATTGTCCATATGAAAGAAAAGAAAAATAATAGTCAACCCTCATCCTTCTCCTACCAGCTCCACTTCCTTCGTCAACGGAAGCATTTAGTGCCATCTGTGCCCCCAGAGAAAAGAAAAAAGAAAGTGAGTGAGAGCCTACATCCAAGTGCCAATGGGTACAAAGAGGCTGCCAGTTGCCACGGACCACCAGATGCTGGAAGACTGAATGAGGGGTGTGCTTTCAGGAAGCCATCTTGATGGAGAAACTGGCTGCTGCTCTCTAAAATGGCTGTGTTGGCATGAGGTAGGCTGCATCATTGCCTATATCAGATCAGGCTGCTGTGTTATCCCAACCGCACAGCACTGATTTTAGTCCTCGGTGTCCTCCAATGTGATCTCGCCAGTTATTTTGGCAGGTCATTTGAAATTAATAATTACAAATGTTTACGTTAGAATGAGACACTTGAAAAGGACTGAACGTGTTTTGTGTTCAGTGGGTAGGTGTTGCTGTCTTCATCTTTGGCCATTTAGACATTGGCAGAGTGAGATTAGGCCCTGTTGCCACGCTTTCAGCCAAAATCATTTGCCTTGAAAAAGACCTATCACACTCCAATCTCTCCTGACTAATTAAAAAATAGCACCTAAGTACCCCGTTATCTATACGCACACACAGATATACACAAAAAGCTTCTGATTTGTAGCGAGCTTTGAACACAAATTAATCTACCCTGCTCCACATTTTTTCAAATGATTGAGAATTAAAGTAGCTATTTGTAATGATCAGGAACTTAACTGGAGCTTGCCTATGTGCCCGTAAGGGTAAAAAAGTGTTTACAAAACAAAGCTAAACTAAATCTTAAACCATACCACTTCAATACGGCTGCCCCACGGTACAAAAACGAACAGGTCTTCGCTGCTTGAACTCACAAGAGACTACTCAACTCAAGTTATTTGACCTACAGCATCCCCTTGACCAACGCAACAGGGTCAACCTAGACTGAAGAGCACTCTGCATTTGCTATTGAATATTATTTGTGAATGATACACTAAATGACTTATACAAAGGCGTGCAAAACTGCCCTCACCAGCTTAAAATAGCATGCACCCTGCCCTTACTTTAATGTTAGAAAAGAGGTCTACAAATGCTCACTGTGATATTCCCACTGTGCCATGTTTTTATGATGCTCCATGCTCTCCCAAAATATCCACAGTTGTTATAATTCGTTGGTCAGTGCTTTGGTCAAAGTCTCAAAACGCTGAGAAGTGTGAAACATTGCATGACACATTCGATTTACTAAGATGTTATGTGGGGAAGGACATTTACACACTGTCTCTTGGTTGCAGAAAGCTGCATGTTATGTCACTGAAATGTTCTTCAGCATAGAAAGGTGGCTGGTTGTGTCATAATGGATTGCTGATGATATGCAATTAGTCATGCTGGTCTGTGTAATTCTAAAATGCAGAATCGGCATAATTGGAGCACAACAATATTTAACATATTTACTCGATATGACAAATTTGCTTTGCTTTTAGACTTTAAACACAATATGAAAAATGAACACACTGAAATGTTTTTAAATGCGAGGACGAGACGAAATGAATGCGACATCCATTGAATATTTAAAGTCACTGAATCCTCATTAAAACGGAAAAGCGTTTTTGCATACTTACTGAACAACCCTGTCTGCTTAAAAAAAAAGAGACTCCAATGTCCGTGCATTCCTCGAAATCATCGATTAGCACTCTGCTAACGTAAACAAACGATTTTAAATTAACATTTTTTAAAACAATGACATTTTATCCGAAAAGAGGAGGTTTGGCAAAAAAAAAATAAAAAATAGCTCGTCAAAATAAATGCGTAAAAAGATCACTGCTGTACGCATGGTGCCCGTAGAGCATTCAAATAAAGGAAACAATGATGCAAGCGATTCTGTTAATGAAAAAGACCAGACAAGCTCCGCATATTAACATAATTGCATAGGAACACGCAGAGAAGACTGAGCCCTCAAATTAAAGGCGCAGCAGCTTTTTTCAACGGTATGTGTGAGCGTTCTATAATTTGAATTTTTAAATTCAAATTTGAAATTTAATTCTGTTTGCATTTCAAAGCATAAAACCCGCTAAACTTTAAATTAGCATGTGTTCTATCTAAGGCCAGAAATGCTTTTGCAGATATCAGGGAGAGTCTAGAGAGTTTCTGCCTAAAACCTGGATTCCCGAAATGGAATAGCCTAAGGTTTTGCCATCTTATTGGGCCTTAATGCCAGGGAAATTCATGTTTAACACAGTGAGCTTGTTCAACACAAAACTGCAGATTTAGGACTCTAAACAGCAGCTCTGCACCAGTGGCAATTGCTATATTATTCATATATTTAATAGAAATGGTCTGTGTTCTTCGTTTACATTTTTTCTACTGAGGGTCTCTATTTATGACCAAATACTCTAACCACATTTTAAATTAGTCTGTAAATGAGGGGCTGTACCTTTAATAGGGAATTTCTGATTAGGCAGTGTATCTTGCTGTGAGGGGGAGGGGTTTTCTTCCTGTGCATCTCTCAGGGTTTTATGTAAAAGACCTTCACTGCTTAAATATCTCAGACAGGGCCACAAAACTAATTTTATACCCTTGAACAGAGGGCATTATACAATATTGTTACACAGCAGTTACAATTGCCTAAATGGTAGGTAATTGTGTCAGTTAACAACTGTAGATGGTTCAAAAACAAGTTTGTGGTGTATAGAAAAATGCATAAATGTATAGAAACCAGAAATATTTTTTTGCATGTGTCGTTAAAATGTACGTATTTTTTGTGTGTGTGTGTGTGTGTAAATATGAGCACTCAGGCAGGGGGAGTGGATGCTTGACAGAGCATAATGTGACTGCTGCAGAGAAGTGGCTGAAAAGTGTTAATTATGCCACTTGGCATGGTGCCAATCCCATACCAGAATTTTCCAGTTTTCAGTATGCAAATCATGAGCTGAACTGTATATTGTTTTTGTGGTTTACCAATAGAGTTCTTTGTGTTTGTCAGTAAAACAGTGTAATATTTGAATCCATATACATATAGGATACAGTCTGTTTTTTTCCTTTTTGTTTCAAGCATGCTATTCAGCACAAAAGCTAGAGGGCAATTGTACCATATTGCTAGCATTTGGGCTACAAATTACTTCTAGTAAATTCTGGTAAATCAGCTGACCAGTGAAAATCCTATTCCTTGTCATTTTGGATTACTTTCTGTAGCTCTGTGTAATAGCACTAACTAAATGTGCTTTATGTAGATGACATATGCAGATTTTTAGACATTACTGTCATTACATTTTTTATCATGGACTAAAAAGCAATTCCTGAATATATCTCACAAGGTGTCTGGATGATATTTAACTGTTTATAACTTTAAGACAAGGTCATTTACCCCAAAAATTATTACACACAAACCCAGCTCACACACAGGCTTCCATACAACACTCTCTCTCTCTCTCTCTCTCTCTCTCTCTCTCTATATATATATATATATATATATATATAAATAATAGTAGAGTATACACACACATACTACCAGTCAAATGTTTTGAAACACTTATTCTTTATTATAATTTTTTTTTCAGTCATCAAGAATATGGAATAACATAAATGGAACTATGGGAATTATGTTCACAAAATCCAAAATAAATCAAATCTGTCTTATATTTTAGCATCTTCAAAGTAGTCACCCTTTGCCTAGAATTAGCAGACATGTACTCTTGACATTTTCTCAACCAACTTCTTGAGGTATCACCTTGGGATGCTTTTTAAACAGTATTGAATGAGTTCTATGTTGGGCACTTATTGGCTGCTTTTCTATATTATGTGGTCCAAGTCATCAATTTCAAAAACTTTTTTTAATGAAATGTTTTATAATGAAATAAATTAATATGGTGGCACAATTCTATTTTTGTCTGCAAAACTGATTTCAAACATTTAAGCATACGCCTTCAGATCAAAAGATTTTTAAGATCATGAAAAACATTTCAGTCAAGTGTTTCAAAACTTTTGACCGGTAGTGTGTGTGTGTGTGTGTGTGTGTGTGATATATATATATATATATATCATAATGCTGTTCAAAAATATTGATTCAAGATCAATTAATGGCAAATCTGCAGCAGGAGACTTTGTGTTTGTAAACAGTTTGATAGTGCCCACATTATTATTCCAGGCCCCTCTCCACTTCTACAATGGCAGCATTGTACGGGGAGTACTTGACGTGGGTCCACAGTCCCCCCTTTTTCCCACCATTGTCTGTACGGATGGAGTGCCAGAGACAGTGGAGGGTAATAAGCTGAAAAAAGATGCTCAGGCCCAGACAGAGCCAGATGCCTAAATTAGCACCCAAACCCTAAGAGACTATCCTCAGGGAATGGCTGAGGATAGGGCTTTATTTTTCATCACTGCATGTGTGGCAGCGTGAGAGTGTGTTAGCACGAATGTATGCTTGTGCAGAAGATAGGAATTGCATGAGCATTTCCACAATCATGTGTGTTCACACAGATGATGTGATTGTCTCTGTGACGTGTTTGCAGTTCAAGAGTACAAGGTTGTTGTACAAAGGATTTGTAAAATTTACATAGTTTGAAGGCAATGCTATTTAGTGAAGTATCAGCATCTCCACAACAGCATTATTTTTGTGTTAGTGTATGTTTAATTAATTAATTAATTTATAATATGTATGTGATCACGATCAAATACTCAAGCAATATAATGTGTTAGAAATTATAAAGTTATTTAATGACCTTAGTGCGTATGTGAATATTTGCAAAGGGCAGTTTGTTCCTCTCACCCTTCTGCTAGGGCACAGTAGTTGGGCAAGCAAATAATTAAAGCTCCTTTACAATATAATACCCAGTAAAATTGAGGCAGTGACACAGAAAACCAGAGAAAACGTCTGCACTGGGACAGAGACAGTATTTCACAGCAAAACAATAGCAAATTACATAGGAGGAATTATTTATGCTAAATAAAAATGGGAGGCAGTGAAGGACGAAAAGTATTGCAGAAGAGTTAAAGGACTTTAAAGTTATACACAGAAGCATAAAACCTGCGAGTTTGTTGAATAGATGTGGTATATAAACGGGGAGAGGGCTTTTACTGTCTGGCTCAGTCTGTGGCCCCATGTGGAATTTGCTGCAGCTGGCATGTTAATATCAAAGACCTATGGGAGGTGGCTATCTGGGAATATTTGTCTGGCATACTAACAGTTTTCTCTCCATCATATGTCATCTTTATGTCCAGTATTATGCGATTTCCAGATTTACTTCTAAAAGGCTGTATGAGACTCATGCAGTGCCGATGTACTTTTTTTAGCTCTCTTGATAAAAACTTTTTGCCGAGTTAGGTTTGGAAATGTATATGTGTGACTACAGTGGAAATGGTTCCTCCTTTTTTTAAACAGCTCCCACATATCTTATGCATTATATAGAAATCATATTATTGTTTTTTTCATTCAGTACTGCTTTTGAGGACAGGATGAGAATAAACAGTGTAAATGAAAACACTTAACAAGAGCAGAAGAGCATTACAAATGTGAAAATGAACAGTGGGGAGAAATGACAGAATCAAGGGATGCACGTACAGACTATTGCAGAAGCATCTCTTGGGTTTATGTTAAAGACGGTTGTGTGCTTTACAGCAAAATGTCATTTTTTCCCTTGTGGATACCTCAGCTGTCGATCCCATCTTAATCTAGGGATAAACCTGATTATCCCGCTAAGGGTTGTTCTCAGCTTTGTATCAACTATGGGGGAGCTTTGAAATAATTTCCCCCCACCTTTGCCTCCTCTTGCTTGGACGAGTGGCCATGATATCCTGGGATTGGGATTCCCGAGCAGGGCTCTGGAATAACTGGAAGCAAAAAGAACCACCGTCAGCAGAGAGGGCAACGTGCAGACATGGCTTTCGAAATATATAAGCTGAACTATTAGATACAGGCAATGCTGAACAACAATGAAGAACTTAGGAATGCAAAAGTGACCTCCTAAGAAGCTGGTCAAGCAAATGCATTTGTCTGAAAAGCCCACTTAAGGTGCAATGCTGTATTGAAAGCTTAAACTGTTTAAATGAAAGTAGTCTCATGTACTGTGACTTCAAATCAGTGTAGATGTCAAATATGATGCAGATAAGCTCTTTTGCTTCACAATTTCCCCTTGTAATTCAGGTCTGGGCCATTAAAATCATGCTTTGGTATCGTATTAAGGGTAAAGCTTTTACTGGAATCCAGCTCTTTCAATCTTAAAAGACTTCTTTGTATTTTTTACATGCCTTTTTGATAACACAACAGAGTGCTTCTGATGGGGGTAAAAATTGTGGTTTGAATGACCTAACTGGAGTTGAATTAAGAATTTCTGGCAATGCCCTCATAGTTAAGTGATTTCAGTTGTGACCAGTGTCTTCTCTGCACATTCTAAAAGCAGCTACTTACAGGAACATCAATTATTGTATCATGTGGATGGGAGAGCAAGAGGGGAACAGTTGGAATTTAAAAAAAAAGGAGAAAGGAGACCAGGGAACACCATTATAAAGGAGTTTGAGATATAAAGATCCTCACTTTATAGCCTTGTTATACTTTTATACTTTATTAAGATCTTAAGATAAACTTTTATGTAGAAATGAATAGATTAGCATTTTGAACATTGGTGAAATGTTGCATCATCACACATTACAGCATTTTTGATCTGTGATTATCTGTTTCACTTTAAATATTACCTCATGTGAAATTTACAATGAGTCTGATACTTTTGCTATACAAATGCAAATATTGTATAAGGAGGTGTGATCCTCATTATTGGTATGGGAGTCAAGTTCAAGTTCATTGCCTGTGGGAGTCCCTCCAGACTGGGAATTTCTTCATCCACCTCTGTGAACCAGCTCACCCCCTGTAACCCACACCCTATATCTGCCCCTTTCCCCCTCTTTTTTTTTTTAGTTTTGGTGGCCGGCTGGATGGGGCTCTCCACTCTGTGTCGTTGCTAAGGGAGAGAGAGCTGGCTGACCCAGCAATGCGCTGGTGAAAAGGCCTGCCTGTCAAAGTGTCTGAGGGAAGTCAGGCTGGTTGGCTCCCCCTCCATAAAAACACCTACTTGTATATACACAGACACACACACACACACACACACACCACCTCTAACAGTTGGAGTGTGTGTATGTTTTTCAGACCATGAGAATGGCAGCAAGCACTTTATATTCATCAGGTCCTTTGACACCACCAACACCCCCCCCCCTCCCATCCTCATGTCCCCCCTCACTGGAAGTTCACTTTCCATGGGAAGAACATGTCTGTGGACGTAAGCCTCACAGCAGACCTTTGGGTTTTTAAAACATCTAGGACAGTACAGAGTTCCCTGTCTTTATCCTGTGAACCTGCTTTGCCAAGAATGATCGCATAGGAAATTTCAGCGTTATTGGCCTATGCATTCTGGACGGACAGTGCAGCATGTTGCAGGGATTTAAAAATATTATTATGTTTGTCCTACTGTATTATTAGTGGTCATTTTGTATTTACGTAGACATTAGAATGTCATAGAGTGCTCTGTTCCCATTACAGTAGAGTGTGAGAATTAGTAAGAGTTGAGAGAGTGTATGTGTTTTCTTGAGGTCTCATTCAAGGCTGAGGATGAGAACTGAGAAGAAAAGGTCAGTGATTTGCATAAGCTGCATGCTGTCTGAGTTTTTTTTTTTGTGTGTGGGGGGGGGGGGGGGGGGGGGTATGAGGGTATATAAAAAAGAGAAAGAAAGAAACCCCACATTGTAGAGGCACAGAAAGAGAGAGGGGGTTTGAATGAGGCAGAGGGTGAAAATTGACAGAGAAAAGGGTCTTGCCAAGTCTCCAGCAGGGATTAAATTGTCCATAAACCTCTCTACATATGATTTGAGAAAACTGGTAATGGCGTTGGTACTCATCATACACAAATTCTAAGGGTATAGAAATCATTTGTACCACTTTTGAAAGCAAATGAAAAAGGAATTGTAAACAAATAGAGTCAAAGTGTTGTATGCATTACCCTTGACTATTTAAATTAGGTATACTTGTATTACTCATTATTTTAAGCAATATAAAGATCAGCAAAATTAGCTCAAAATACCATCCTTTTTTAAGACCATATGGCCACTAAGCTGAGATGTAAAATTGTAGAATAACACACACACACACACACACGTTTGTTTCACTTTATAAGTGAGGACATCTCATAGACTTCTGTTGATTTCATAGCAGGCTAATTATATTTTCTATCCCCTAAACCTAACCCTCACAGAAACATGTGCACATCAGTAGATTTAAAGCTAAACATGATTTAGCAGATTTGACCACCTAAAATGTCCATGCTAGTTGGTTTTCAACAAGTCTCACTACATTAGTGAGGACATTTTCAAAAATTTGGCACTGACAAATATAGTGAAACCTGTACACACATACATATACACACACACACACACACACACACACACACACACGCACACACACACTGCCATTTAGATGCTTGATTATTCTCATTAAAAACAAAAACAATTTAAAAAAAACTGCAACCTTTACAAAATCTCCAACCTTTGGAATTTTAAGAACTGTGAAAACACATAAATCCACAAAAATCCTTCCACTAATATAAATATGGCTTAAAAATGTGTTTTGCATTAGTGGTCACCATAGGTCACCATTTCCATTGTCACAGGGCTGTTAATTCTGAATTATCTAAATTGTCCTTGAAAGATCTGTAGATTTATCTAGAATGCAGCACACAAGGGAAGGCAGGTTATCGTTTGCAATTCAGTTATATTTTCTTCCAAGTGAAGGTGACTGCATTTGTTTATTGAATTTTATAAGGTGTTAAGAGATTCAAGAATGCGTCAAAAGCATCTATCTCAGGATTCTCATTATAACGTTTTTTTTTTTCTCCTTTTGGTAAAATCTAAAAATCAAAGAGGCATGAGCACAAACATTTTATAAAACTACTTTAGGAGCTTCATTGAAAAAAACGAACATCAATTGTGGTCATGCAACACCAAATCTTTGCATCTGCTTCCAATGTTAATGTTGTTTTTCATTTCCACATCTTTAAATAGCACTACAACAACTACCATTACAGAGTAAATCAAACTATCTTTAATCTTTCAAATTGAAGATTTTGCACATTGCTGTTCATGCCAATATGTTGGCTTACATTTGTTTCATAACAGCCATGTTGTATTGTTATTTAAATGCAATATCTTTTTTTTTTTTCTCTGTAACCAAGCTGCAGGCAATAATCAAAATGTGGGGGAAAAACATCACTGTCATCAGCTGTCAGAGAAACCAAGGACATCTGGCTATTTTTGACTCAGATGGTCAATCGCAGCACCTCAGGAATCCAGCATCTCTCCCATATGGCTCACTGAGAAATTTAAAACAAGCAGATATTAGAGCCGGATCTACAACTTGCACTAACTGAATTAACTGAGTGTCTTAAACCTTTAAGCAATCACCAATACCTGAAGGTGGTGAATGATTTTGTACAATGTGTGTGGATGGGAAGAAATTCGGACTCTTCTCCCAATTAAACCTCAGAAGTTAAAAGATATTCAAACAATGTGTTGTACAATCTTATAGACTGAACAGAATAATGATGGAAAATAATACTGTGCCTTAATGTGTGAAATGTTTCCAATGAAAATTGAACTTATTTAAATATCTCTCTTGGTAGATAATACCACACAATGTGAATGACTAAATTGAGGTCCATATTTTAAATGTAAATGCAATGTCTCTTTACCTAACATGCAGTTTCATGTTGAAGATTACAGACATTTAAATATTTACTTGTGTCATTTAGATCAACAGGAAATTGTATTTATACAATCTGCTTAAATGTAACGGTGCTTCCTACTGATTTTTGACATAGCCTACTTGTTATTTTGTATGATAAAGTGATGCATGAAATAAACCCATTAAACTGAATCTTTTGAGTCCTTCTGTTGATCTTTGATAAGACGAATACGTCAACCACCGCTTCACTTGTAGCGGCCACAAGCAACTAGAAGACACCATGACAGTTTCTAGACATGGCACTCTCGTCAGTACCTTGGACAGCACACAATAAGGTGACGTGGGAAAAATAGCGATACAAATGAATCACGTTTTTATTGATGCAGAAGTTACAAAACACACGTGCGAGTTTAAAAAATTGAATCTGCTCATCTGTGTGTGGTGATCCGAGTTATGTCACGGTGTTTTTGAGGTCATGTGTGTTTATATTAATCTATGGGAATTAATACATCACCAAAATGCTAATCTAATTCATGTGACTGAGATTTGCTTGGCTGGCAGTCTGTCTGTGGATTGTTTCATATGAGTGAGAGATTATTTGAAGCATTCGTGATGTTGATCCATAGAAAATGGGTTTACTTTGCTCCTCACCATAAAACAGTAAGCTAACTGATATGTAACACATTATGCCGGTAAACAACACTAAATTAATATTTTACATTAAGGTGGGCTTTTTTTAGACATTGTGGTTTAAAAGAAAACTATTATCTCTATTTCAAAGAAGCATTGCATTACTTAACCGATGCTCGGAATTATCCACAGCAAATACATTCATTCTGAGTTATTCAGCACTTTAGCTGATGTAAATACATAAATAAAATAAACAATGCCTGTAACTCTGTTTTGACAGTTCCAAATTTAACAGTTCTCAAATTATGTAATAATTTCCAAAATCACAAATATAGCCTACCAGCCGTGACCCAACAATTGGAGTTGGTTTCGGAGCACTCTTTGTTAATCATTCGTTACTCAGAAAAACTTAAAACATGTTTGGTAACTGTTAGGCCTGCTCTTGTTAAAATCAAAAAATACAATACAATAAAAATAAATTAATTAATTAATTCGCTGTTAAATGTTGCATTGGTCCGATTATTTGGCTACATGATTTAGAAATCGTAAATTTATCCTGGAGTGTACATGAAATTAGCTAATCATAATTTAGGGATTAAAGATATAATTGCATTCTGTAAAAATAAATTCCCATTATTATCTTACCCTAAATCCCAGCGTATTGGAGGCAGCCATTAAATAAAAAAAAATGCCTACATTAGGCCTAGTTGGGCACAAATAATGGGCAATTTGCATTAATTTATCCGCCGCATTTTTGACTGTACGACATTTTTTTTATTTATTTTTTTATGCGAGGGAGTCATCAGACAAAGATGCGGAACATTTTCAGCATGTTGTTGGAGCATGAAACAGGTCATGCAAAAAAAAAAAGAAAAGAAAAGAAAAGAATAGAAAAGAAAAGAAAAGAAAAGAAAAGACCAACGATTTCAGCTAAATATAACCTATTAATAATCCTCCCATTTTCTGTAATTTCAATACTATGCCACGGATCATCCATCTACAACCATATGACTATTCAATACATATTTACTGTAAGCAATAAATAAGCTCCTTCTTCTATATATTATTTGCAGCCAACCTATGCAATCTGAATCTAACATGCAGCGTTCATTTCTGACTAATATTACAGCCTGTGGGGAGAGAAGTGACTTGTTTGTCGGAGAGGAGCTATTTAGTGAAACGCATCCAATATTGTGCTAATCTTATCCACAAGCTTGCCTGCTGACCTCTAGGGTTTAGGCAACAGAAAGGGGTTATGACCTGTTTCTGGTGGCCAAAGGGGTCAGAATGACTCAGAACTGTCCAGACACGAGTCTTTTACTCTAGTCTTTTGAATAACGTAACCCTTCGATTAACTACATGGGTGGGTTGCTTAAAACGTTTTTGTTATGCTTAAACAATATATACATTCTATATCCTGAAACACTAAAAAATCTCTTTGGTTTTACCGTGAAAAGTAAACTTATAAAAAGAGAAGTCAGGCAAATCTAGACAAATACATTATTAGCTAGCAAGGCCCTTACAGAAGGGTGGTAATTGTGCTGTATGTGGCCTAATATTAATATTTAGTTTTAGTATTTGGGCCTAATCCCCAATCTGCAATCCAACACAGAAGTGGGTCTCATTGATGCTCTTCAGTGTCAATTTGAACCGGGTGTCAACACTAGTCTCCTGGGGGCCAGTTACAGCTGACACAAGGGTCAGGGGTGACGTTCTAGGTTCAAGTGTTTTTTCCAGTTATTCCCAACGGGCCAATGCAATGAAAGATGAAAGGGCTGACACGATTTTACTGTATGTGTGAGAGTATTTAATTACTTTGAAAGCGTATAGGCTAACTCACATAGTGAGTCCAACCCTGCTTTCTTGTGTAACAACAGTCTAAATGTCTGGAAAAAGCTTAAACGCCAAATAAAATGGTTTAGCTTGCGTCTCAGTTTCATGTTTCAAAATGTGGCGTCGACTTGGGCTATAAAAACAGATCCTTGGCCTTCAGTCATAGCAGCTACATCCATTGTCTGAATAACCGTTACGTCATATTCCATATTATGATATAGGCTTACATGCTAACACCGTATTCTAGTATTGATCTTTACGTCTTATTCCGTATTGTGATGTATTACAAGCAACGGAATATGTAAGGGCGCGAAAGATGCAGGAAATTACCCGTCAAAGCGGGTGAGTGCGCGCTGACTGCAGGTGTCCCGTCACGTGGAGTTGAATGATCATTTGTATTCATTCATTCAGCGCGGATTTTCTGCTTGTCATAAGGAAAAAAATAGCGACCATTGTACAAAGGCGGCATTGAGTGTCCACCTATTTAAAAAGCACTGAGAAATTAATCTTCAGGCCTGCTGTAGATATATGTAGATGTAGATGTGTATCTATAATTTTGTTTGTGTTTTGTTTTTGTTCGCTATAATAGTCAAGAAAGGCGGTCAATTAACAGGTTGTCCCAATTATATTTAGCCTAAAATGTTGGCAAATATTATAATGCACCAGATCAGTCCAAACGTTGCAAGAGGTCTCAAAACAAACTAAACGAATGTGGATGGAGAGGGGAAAAGTCTAATTAAGAGCCAGACGAGCAGCGATTAGCAGCAGAGGAGCTCCGCAAAACCAAGGGCTCCGGGATTATTGTCCAATCATTTATATAATCCAAACCAAGTAAACATTAAAGTCTGTGTTGTACGTTAGCATAAGAATGGAAAGAGGTCCTGTGAACTTCCCCGACCTTCTGACCCTCTTTCCCCGAGATGAATAGCACCACTTTCAGACACCCCAGCCTCTTCAACAGGCTTGAACCATGCCTAAATTCTCAATCATGGTAATTTAATATATTTGAAGCCCCTCTCGCTTGCTGCTTGAGTCCCGATTTTCGAGGCATCTATGTCGCCTCACTTCGTTAATAAGGCTTCTGCTTGGGGCTGAAATGTTTTGAATGATGTTCTCATCATTTTAGTAACATTTTATTAAAAAGAGAGTGAAATGAATCTGCAGTCACATCCACTTAGCCAGCTAGAGCCGGGTGTGTTCAATAGGCAATTTTTGAGCGAAGAAATCCTTAAAACTGTTACTTATCAGACATCATAAATGTAAACTTTTTGAATGCTTTTAATGAGTTACTGAGGGTTGCGATTTCTTGAAATAACAAAACAATTGAGTGTATCAATATTCAGTGGCAGGTGGGGTTGAGGCTTTGGGCGCGTGCGCCAGAGTCTATCAAATCACCCGTGCCTCTTGATAAATGGCGAATATTTAATGATGCAATTGGGCATGACTGTACTTTTCATTGTTTCCTGATAATGCATCGAGTAAAGAGCCAGAGCACATCTGATTGAAATATTTAATACATGTTTATTAATGGCATTCCGAAATAACGAGACCTCAATTTTGCACGTTCATGCATCTCTGGAAGAAAAGGAAGAAGGCGACATCTTTTGGCTTGAAATACCAACAACATAAGTCACAAACCCGTTAAAAAGACACTGAATTGACACTTTAAATATTCTGAAATTGGTGCATAACAGCTATACAGATCTAACAGGCATAGCTCGTATAAAAATGAATCCTCAAAGGCAAACGTATCAATGAAGGCTCCTACCCCACAATGATCTACGCCTCCATCTAGAAGATGTGCGTTGGTGTATGCTGCAGTGTGGACATTAAACTGTGTGAACATCAAAGCATAAACAACATTAATTATCGCGAGTTAATTTATGCATAGGCTAATTTTGTGTGATGTCACACGTTGTATCGCGAGAATAAGCAGATTCTGAGCACATTAGTCCCAGTTGTTTCCTTGTAGCCTGCTGGTAAACCTGTACCCATATTATTTTGAATGAAAACTAATTGGTAAGAGACACCAATACTTTGCTTTAGAGAGATTGGCAGGTGTTGAAAGAACAGCGCCACATACATAAAATACACAGGCTATTTAAAGAAATCCATTTTGTCAAATCTTTGTAGATCACACATCGCATATATTTAAACAGGATCTGTAAAAAATATATGTTGATAGCAACAGTAAAATTGACTGGTGATTAAGGCAAGGTGTTAGGTGTTGACTTGAAGTCCAAAAACTTAAACACTTGTCAGAGGTGAAAGAGAAAGGTTCAAATTGGTCAGGACACCAAACTCACTGTAGGCCAATGTCTCTGGTTCATGACGTTTGCTGTTGTAATTCCAATCTGACTATAGCATTTAGAGCATGTGGCGCACTCTTCTGCACACAGGACAGACGCTTTACACATAATTACAGCTAATGTAACACTTGGCAAGAGGAAGGTGGCAGATTTGGCTAGTATCCAAGACTAAAGCCTGTCGTGGATGCAGTTAACAAAAACAGCCTTTTACGATTATATTGCTAACACTTTTTAATAACTTTCAATTGCAACTCATTAACAAGTATTATATAATGCTAAATTAGACTATATGCGCATTCAATTACGAATATGGACCTTTTAATATTTCTTGATATTTAGAACAACTTGGATGGACAACTAATGAATTGTAAAGATTTATTGCATTATTTTAAATATCATATATATACTCTGTTATCTTTTATTGATTTATTTAATGGATTTTATGTATTTACCATACTGTCTGCATGGCAGTACAAAAAAATCTTTGTCCCATGTGAAGAACAGGAGACATGTGTCGTACATACATTGTTAAAACCCTTTGTAAATAATCTGTCGCTACTTAAGTTTTTAGAAAGATATGTCCATTTCTCAAAGGCCCAGGCTTTTGATGATCTTTTGATGATGAGTCCGTAGCGGTCATTTAAAGAGATGAGCCAATAAACACACAATTAGAACACATACGCAAATCACAAGGGGGTATATTGGGCATGGGCTCAAAGCACCATTTTGTGCCAGTGGGTTAAAATATACCGTTTTCTTGAAGCTGTGAAGTTCAATTCATCCTTTAATTGCGTCATCTTTAAATTCACATACATTGCAGTATTTGCGCAATAATCACTCATTAATATACATTTTGTGAATGTTTTTATTTCGGACTCAAGGATTATTCAGGGTGTTTTTCTTAAACGTTTCCGAAACATGTGGTGTTTGCTTTTAAACATAATTTTTCAGGTAGGCTACAGTACGTCCTAACATTAACGACAATGTGTTTTATTTGTTTTGTTTTGTTTTTGGATTAAATCTCTTTTTTTTTCTTTTTTTTTTTTCTAAAATAGATTCTCGTTATAAATCTATAGCCTAGCCTACTGTTCTTCGGGTTGGTTTTAAAACGCAAATATTCCCCTAATTTGGCACTCCGCCAAATGGGCCTCCGGTTAATTGCATGCTTTGCAATAGACCGCGTGCCTTTGTTTCACCCAAGAGATGAGAAATATATCTTAAGTTAACGTATTTCAAGAACAGCTCATTCATAAGCAAATGAAACGTGAATAATTGCGAAATAAATGCATTAAACTTACTCAATAGAGAATCAATAATACGTTTGAGCTATTTCTTTGCTTTTACACCTGGCATTGTGTTTTAAATTACTATATGGCAAATTCAAGTTCACATCCATACAGTATTGTGGTAAGAAAAAAGCAGACTTGCATATTTTATTTTAATGAGACTGTATCCTTCTAGAAGCATTGGGCTATGGCATTAAGTTTGCCATTAAATATTATTATTATTATTACTATTATTATTATTTTCCTTTTTTACAGACAAAAATATGTCTTTGCATTCAAACAATACTGTTGAATCTGTACAATACTGGTATATAATATAAAATACTTTTATTAAATCATCGTTACTAAAGTTATTATCTCTTTTTCGTTAGAGTTGGTAAAGGTGGTGGCGTGGCAATTTATGTTAAATCCAAATTTTGTAGCTCCATATAACAGTCTATAACTAAAGCCAGACAGTTTGAGCTGCTTGCTGTTGAGGTGAATATATCTAAATATCTTCACTTTACTGTCGTTGGCTGTTATAGACAGTATGCGACAAAAGAAGCCCTCTCTTCTCTGTCTGATCTCTCTTCTCCTTACACAGTCTAATTGACTTTGAATTTATTCTCATGGGTGATCTATATTGGGATTGGCTTTCTTCTGCTTCTGATTGCATTAAGGAACTGTGTGATTCTTTAAATCTCAATTTATTAATGCTCCTACTAGACTCAACCCAAAAGATCTAAATAAATCCACTCTGCTGGATCTCATTATTACAAATGTGCCTCACAAATATACATCAACAGCAGTATTCTGTAATGGTGTCAGTAATCATTGTGCCATTGCCTGTGTAAGAAACTTAAAATTACACAAGTTAAAACCTCATTATATTTTTAAAAGGTATTTTAAAAGATTTGAAGAATAAGCATTTCTGCATGATTTATACAATAGTGATATTAGAGTCAGTTTAATCCATGATGTGGAATGTGCATGGGAACATTTTTACAATTCTTTCATGTCGAATTTGTAATAAGCATACAGAAAATAAAGAAATGTAGGATCTCTGGGAGGGACAACCCTTGGTTCACAGTCGAATTATCTAACCTGATCAGGGAAAGGAATGTCTCATGGGCCAAGGCTAGAACCACTAACTCCCTTGCTGATTGGACTTCCTTTAGAGTCCTGAGAAATAAATGTACACGTCTGACTAAAACATCAAAGTCGGAATATTACTTAAAATCTATTTCAGAAAATGTAACTAATCCTACTAATTCTGGAAACAGATAAATTAATTGTCAGGTTTCAGTTCCACTCTAGGCCTTCTTGAGCACATTTTGATTGATTCAGCTGAAATTGAGTGTAAAGTTGAAATTGTTAGGCATTTTAATGAGCATTTCTGGTCTATTCTTAATACATATGTAGCAGAATTGGAAAGCTGTGTTCTAAATTTATAATCTTATATCTTTATCATGTACTGATTTAGGGATCCCTTTGTATTTAGACCTATTTCTAGTGTGGAGATTTGTAAAGTTTTGAAGGCTATTGATCCCAAAAAGTCACCTGGACGTGACAATTTGGATCCTTATCATCTAAAGCTTTCATCTGATTTTATTGCTGAGCCAATTGCTCAAATTATTAATCAGAGTCTCCAGACTAATACCATTCCTAAAATCTGGAAAGCAGGCTATGTTCTTCCTTTACCGAAGGGTGGGGACCTTCGAATTTAAACAACTATCGCCCGATATCCAAACTTTCTACTCTTGCCGAGATTCTAGAATATCAAGAAACTCCCAACTGAAACTATTCTTGGCTAACAATAATATTTTAGTGAAAGACAGTCCAGATTTAGATCAGGTCATAGTAACATATCTGCAGATATGTTGGTAACAAATTACATTATCATTGCCTTGGACAGAAAAAAGCATTGTGCTGCCCTGTTGGTTTATCTGTCAAAGGCATTTGATTCTGTTGGCCATGAGCTGTTAGACTCAGTGATGTTGGGTTGGATGACAACTGACTATAGAGTGGTTTAAGAGATACCTTGCAGATAGAACCCAGTGTGTATACACATATGGACAAAAGTTAAGCTTTTTGGAAATCTCTAAGGGTTCAATTTTAGCCACTGTGTTATTTTCTACTTGCATAAATAACATTGGGAGGGACGTGTCTACAGCTAAAGTGCATCTTTATGCATACGATATGATGCCTCTTCTCTGTTGTTGATCATCAGCATATACTTTCAAAAGCTACAAGTCTCACTGTACGATCTTAAGTTGGTACTTAATGCTAAGAAAACCAAATTTATTATCTTTTCTAGAGCCCACTCCCTGACCTCAGATATTGTTGCATTTATACTTCAGGAGAGGACTCAATTGAAAAAGTATCATCTTATAAGTACTTGGGTATCTGGGTGGACAATAGACTCTCTTTTAGAGTGCATATTGAACACATAATGAAGAAGCTGATGGCTAGGCTGGGTTTTTATTATCGAAATAGGGCCTGCCTTAATTTAGCAGCTAGGAAAAAGCTTGTGCAGGCTACATTCATAAGTGTTCTAGATTATGGAGATATTATTTACATGCATACTGCTTCCTCTATACTTCGCCGTCTAGACTCTTTGTATCATTGTTCCCTTCGTTTTATAAGCAAATCATTGTCTTGTACACATCATTGTGTACTTTATAATTTTGTCTCGGCCTTCATAAGCTTAAGGAGACAGCATCACTGGTATTTTTTTATTTATAAAGCCATGCAGGGAAAACTACCTCCTAATTTGTGCAATCTTTTGTCACTCATCAATAGCTGTTATGATTCTCGCTCCTCTAGATGGCAACTCTACAGGGTACCCAGGATTTGCTCTGATCTTCGTAAAACAGCGTTTTCTTATTTTGCACCTTAGTCATGGAATTCCCTCCAGAACACATTACATATAAATCACTTTGTTTCCTTCAGTGAATTCAAATCTTTGATAAAATGTGTATGACTGAAGAGTGCAATTGCTATGCACAGGCTGGATTCTGTAATTGTAGTCCATTGTTTTCATTAATGTGTCCTATTTTTGTCTTGTTTGGTGTGCTTTCTTGGCCAGGTCTCCCTCGAAAAAGAGATTTATTCTCAAGGGACTTTTTGGTTAAAAAAAAGGTTAATAAATAATTAGTAATGCAGCTTTATTCTTCACTGGGTGTTTGATTCATTTTGAGAACATGAGTAAAATTGGCTGACCAACTTTTGCATGCATAACTCACAAATGCTGAGGAACTTGGATCATTCTGCCATTAAATTGTTTAAATGAGAATTTATACAACTTTAGCTGATTTGAACTTTTCATCCTGATTTCACTCTCTGATTTTTATGATCTTTTCATTTGGTCCCCCTTTACACACGGTTTACTTGTTCAGTCTCTTGATCTGTCAGACATTGGAGTGATATCAAAGTAGGAAAAGGCACAAGTCTTAGCATCACACTTTCACAGAGAAATGGTTTGGATTTGTACAAGTTGGTTAAATCATGAAATTGTACAAGTTTTACAATAGCCAATCAGGTGAGTCTCCATCGTCTCCTTCTAAAACGCAACAATTACTTTCATCCATCACACATTACGTACACTTTCCACTTCACATCTTCTCATGAGATCAGGTTGGTCTTACAGAAGACTTATCAGAGAAAAGTACAGATTCCAGAGAATAAAGGTTTGTGTTTGCAGCAAGGGTATAACCAGGAAATTATTTTTGGGTTTGCCTGGGTTTAATTTGGTTGGCCCAGCCCCTTGGCTATGCCACTGTTTGGCAGTGTGCTGTAAATTCAGATGGTTCTTCAGACAACATGATTCCAGATTCATAAGATAAGAGGTGTGAAGTGAAATCTGTTTAATAGTCTACATATTATACTCAACAAAACAGATTTGCTCATAAGGCTCAAGGAAGAATGGGTTTCTTTATTTAAAAAAAGGCATAGTCTACATTAATTTTTTTAATTTGTTATTATTATTTACATTATTTTCTTTGTTGTTAATTTCTTTCCAAAGCCAACTGTAACGATGTAGCGCAACTACCAGTGTGATGCCATTTGTAGAAAGTGTGAGTGTAGTAATACTGTTAGTGCTTTCACATTTATGCATATCGGTAGATTCTTTTATTTTATTTAATTTTTAAGTGACTTGCAGTGCAATTTCAAAGTATACATTTTTGTATTATGTATTCCTTGGGAGTCAACCCCAGAATATTGGCATTGCTATATATATATACACTAATAATACTTTTTTCAAAGGACTGGTAATGCTCTATTGTCTTTCATTGTTCTTTGAATTAGTTTTTATCCAATTTTTAATTCTACAGTGATAATCTTATGATAAAAATATGGCATTTTATGCTCCAGTGTGTAATCAATTTCATTACCAAGATATATATTCATGACTTTTGAATAAAAATAAAATCTAAAATCAAATAATAATAATTGTGGGCATGTTTGAGAGCAAATAGCTAAATTCCAGCAAGAGATCAAGGTAAATGCACAGATGGCTTATATTTATTTGTATAAAGACCCTATTAACTTCCATTAAATATTTCCTCACCACTCTCCATACTATTATTTTACACATGACATTTGAGCACTGCTTGTTCAGACATATGATTTCTTCTTGAAAATTTCTCAGCTAACAGTCTTTTCACAGCCTCTGTATGTCCTGATATAAAGGTCAATTGTTATGAAAAAGTATCCCAGAGGTCTTCCTCAAATGTTGGAAAACTGTATCCATTATATGAACCTCTGGTCATGTCTTCACTCTTTGAATTCCTGTCATACTTGCTAATGTATTTAGGTGCTTTGTAAAATTGCTGTCATATAAATGAAAATATGGTTCATAAAAGACAAGGCGTATACACCAAACACAGCAACAGTGGCCATCTTGGGCCATCCCTATGCCATGGTGGCACCATCTTGTGGCAACAGGGGAACTAATGCCTCTAATGGCAAGCCCATCATGCCAGTCAGTATATTTATGGCAGCCTCATTTTGATTTTCTCAATATTTCTCCCACCCTTCAGACCTACACAATATCTCATAATTCCTGTATGCCCAGTAGAAAATCAGAATGGTCCAGGAATCCATATTCTCTCACGTACATAACAAGATCAGCACGGCTGGTTTGCAACAATGAGCTGAATACACAAAGGTTGGACAGATTCCTGGTTTCCAACAATTAGTGATCAGAGAACAAATAATTTATTCTCATCCCACTTTTTTATTCTTTGCAGAGGACATTGTTTCAAATTATGGAGACGTACAACAGCCTTTGAATACATGAGGTAGATGAGCATTTTTACAAGGCCTGCCAGAGAATGAGGCAGCCAGTCAGGGGCCAAGATGTACGGCCTCAGTGAAGTTTACTCCTTGCTTTGTACGGCACAAACAAAACACAAACATTCTCCTCACTTAGCCCGCTTTTGAAGTTCCCAATTAACACTGAAAGTCCTTGGAGAGATCAGATGCCCACAATTATCTGCTTGTGCTTTGATGGTTCAGGCTCGCCATCACTTCCAGTGAATGCACATTAAAAACATCATTGTCGGTCTGCACATAGCACAATGAGGCAGGACAGTGTTTTGTGTGGATCCTTCCACTGGGCAACCCAGAAGTAATGAGAGCGGATTGAAGGTTTGGGTCATTTCACTCACATTCCAATGCACATTGCTGCCAAGGCACTGCTAATTCACATCAGAGATTTGCTGCTTTCAGAAAGATATCAATGCCAGGAGCATTTTGGCATCCTCAAAAAACATACTTCTATATTTGCATAAAACACATTTTAGGAATGAAAATGTGAGCAAAAACAAATATTTTGTTTATGCACACTATATAAAGGACTTTTTTGCATTTTGCCAAGCCTCCTATTGTCTTATGGTCATTTTTGACCAGGGACAGGTAAAGAATACGTTATAAATATATAGTTTTGGGTACTGGAACCAAATATTGGGACCATCAAAACAATGTTTTAAATTTTAAAAAAATTGTTCCTACCATTGTCTTAACAGGTCAATTTTGACCCGTATGGAAATAACCAGTTGTGACCTTTCACCTTGACTTTCTGGATGTTTTACAACTTAAAATAGTTTTTGTACATGTGTGAATCAAATCTGACCTAAAAATAAAGAAAAATAAAAAAAAGTTTAAAATAAGCCCATAGCCCCATACTGTTTTCTTGCTTCCCCACCTGCTTCACTGGGTCCTCCATCTTTCCTACAAATTGCATTATTTCCCCCTAAACAGGGTTTACACCCACAGCACATGCCCACACAAACAAACACACAAATATTTTTTTTTTATTATTATTGTGTTGTTTTTTTTTTTTGTTTGTTTGTTTTTTTTTTACAGTTTTGAACAGGTAATATGTTAGTAAATAAGTCTACTAACTTGATTTTATATGTTAGGGTACAATGGGGCTAAAGACTCCCCAATGGTAAAACACCTATTGGATGTTATTTTCTCCTAAAACATCAGATGGCAGGAATAATTATTACAGCACCTTCCTAAACACTGCAACATTATTATTATATTTTTTTTACATTAGGGGGAAGGAATGGGTTTGTTGAAATGGATGTGAAAAGTGGGCTCATTTTGACTACTGGTAAAGGCAATAGAGAATAATTTGTGAAATAGGCATGTACTAAAATTGTTACTCCATGAATATTCAGATTGAGATATTTATGGCCTTATTATACACTTTGGGACCACACTAAAATATTTTCATTAAGAGGGCTCTTTAGTGCCATTGCACACTAATCAAAAATGTATGCATTTTGAGAGGTTTACAACATGGATCTAAGACAATAGGAGGGTAAAAACGAATTATATACAGACTAACCAAACCCCTACCCATAGAGTAAACATTTCACCTTTTTAGAAATATATATATATATATATATATATATATATATATATATATATATATGTGTATATATATATATATATATATATATATATATATATATATATATATATATATATATATATGGTTGTCTCCAATGGGAGAAAATGGGGGACAATTTTGTCCCTAAAGTATAGCTATTTAGCATCCCCTACCCCATCCCCAAACACCAAAATATCTTTGCCAGTGATAAGAAAGATAATTCTCTCCCTCTTTTTGATGTCCAAATACAAGCCAGAGTTACAGAACTAGGAATACACTAAATCACAGGGGTACCGTGTCTCTCAGAGGGCAGAGCTGTTTGCATTTGGACGTCACTATTTGTGGGAACTTGACAAGATGTGACAGCCCAACTATAACTCACCAAACTCTGCATTTTGGTGCATTTTCCAGCCTTACCCATTTACAATGGTTCAGTGGAGATTTCTTTATTTCTGCACAGACAATGGTCCCCTTCTTTATAACTGCCTCACTCTCTCTTTCTCTCTCACACACGAACACACTCTTGCTCGTTGTCACGCGTATTTTAATGGTAATTAATGACATCACTGCAAAGCGAGGGGAATAAAGGCTGAGGTGCGTTTGTTTGCTGTGTGGACCGTGGGAAACCCGAGCCTCTTGAGAGTGGCGAGTCAGGCATTGGAACAATACTCACGCTTTCGCTTTTCACCCAAACACCCCCTCAGGAACTCCTCACTGCCCTAGATTCCCCCTTCCTCCTCCTGAAGCGCTGTGCTGGAATCGGCTGCCCTCTTTCTGCCTGGTAGTGTAGCGCACCTTCTCCAGAAACATTCTCTGGCCTTTATCGCTCGAATATAAACCACATTTAAAAAAAAAAATTATTAAATTTTTTTTGCTTTTTAACTTTACATATTCAATGAAACAAGGTGTTATTAGTGGTGGTAGCTAAGGCAAGCACCAATATTCCTACTGCATATATTTAAATAGTATTTGAAAAGCTTTAACTGTATTAAATTAGCAACTCATTCCAGAGTGTTTGTGATAGGGACATGAATGATGCCACGAAATGTGCAGTCTGTTGAAAAGAGGCGTCTTATTTTCTCAAGCACCCTCAAGCGAACCTTAAGGCACTTTTCCACTGCACGTTACAGTTTGACTCAACTCTACTCTCTTTTCTTTTCTGAGCTTGCATTTCCACTGCAGTTTAGTGTCGCCTGGGATTATAGGCTGATCGTCATTGTTGCGCCACCTCTACTGCCGTGACATCATCTTAAACACGACACAAACTGATCAAAACAATAACACAACCGCTAGCTGTTAGCTGCTAGCTCATTGTGCTAAATAAAGCAGTTGTTGCATGGTGATTTTACACAAGTGTAACAGTTAAATTGGCCAGGTTGTTTTAGGAGCAAGCTTCCAGTAGCTGGTCAACTAAATAAAGTGAAGCTTTCAAGCAGAGTATAGAGTTAACGTAACAAAATGTACCATCCTCCATCGTGGCTGAGTCCAGTGCACTCTCCCTCCCATTGCTTGACAGTTTAGATAGCGTCCATTTGGTCGAACCACTTCCACATTTCCAACAGCCACTTCCTGAGAGACGTTTTCGTTTTGCTCATCGCTAACGAGTGGACCGTCTGCACCTTGTTTATTGACTATGGTGTGGTTTTGCAAACAGCCATTTATTGCGTGAACAAATGATACTGTTATCACTGTTGCTAACTTTAAAACTAGCAGATTGATGTCACGTGTCGGAAATCCAGTGACGATGGTAGTGATGATTCTCCCTGACCAATCTGTGATCTGCAGGATTATGACGTTACCTTTAATATTGGCTCGGCTCGCTTGGAACTTGGACCAAGTTGGTACTATAAAATGTATCTGGTACTATCCACAGTGGAAAACCCCAAAAAAGCAAGCATAGTCAAGTTGAGTCGAGTTGTACCGTGCCGTGGAAAAGCTCCATTTGAGCACACTCAGTTTCAGATCAGGGCAAACTGCAGCCCACGGGTCTATTTATCAACGTTTTTTATTAGATCTAAAATTTATCTGGGACGTATCTCGCATCCATAAGCTTTTAACATGCTCAGGGTTGCCAGATAATAAATGCAACACCCCAATCAGAGATTTATACTTGCACAAATAAGAAATATTTCACCTTATGTCATACTTAATTTATGCAATCTCATGCGAGTGCATGCGCTCTCTTCTCTTCTGAAAAACCTTGAAGTGCTCAATAGTACAATATGCTCAAATAAAAGTGATGCAGCCACACTGTATACATTTGTGATGCTGCATGTGCAGTTTAGTGCCAAGTCTGCGACCAAACCTTTTCAGCGATGAACTTTAGTTAAATCCCAATAGATCTTCGGATCATTCGCACGTGGAGGGGACACCCAAACAAATCCAAGTGAGAGAGGAAAATGTTTGTTCTTTGTGTTATTTGTAAAATGCTGAAGACCCTCACACCAGTATGTGAATGTTACTTTAGCAGTAATAAATTATTAGTGTCAAGCAGCCTGTTGTGTGCTGAATAGGATGCCAAATAAACCATTAACGAGAACCATGACCCATGAGCGTTTAAACAGTTTCATAATGTTCTGAGAATAAAACAAATGTGTCCACTTAGCGAGCAACATTAAAATAAGACTTCAGAATCTATAATTTCAGAATATTTTATTTTACTATTAAACCATACTCCTGATGTAGAGCATTAAATTGAATACTAAATTACCACTGCATTGAAGTATGGTAAAATAAGCTTTTAATAATTATACTATGTATATAATTATACAGTCTTAATTCAGTTTTACTAACACGCGATAGAAATGTTACAGCAAAAATTCAAGCAATCGCAGAATGGTCCCGCCAGAATACTCTTCTGAAAATTGTGCATCATTTATTGAGTACATGAGTGCACTACTACTTCTGGGATTAAAAGATACAACTATGCAAACATTTTTATCTTCTCTTTTTAATGTTCTACTTAATGGTTGATGTGATCTCTGTACCAAAACAATTGCTCACCTCTGCTCCTTGAATCCCATCAAACACACAGTTTGTGAACACACAATTGCTGCATCAGAATTATAAACATGTATGATTGTGCAAATCGGTGTGTCCTAATCTGCAGGCACAGCATTTTGCTGTCATTTTCAGTGACAGATCATGTGAAAAAAAGCTATAAATGTTTTGTACATTAAAAAAAAACTGTTATTTACATTGTTTTAGTAGCATTTAAACATGATTTAATATATTTTAAAACATGTGTAATTACGATACATCTCCACTTTATACAGAGCACCCCCACAATTTTCAGAAGCACCTTCAGTGATTTTGATCTGGAACTGGGCCTGCGTATGACACACAAAGCATTGAGAAACTAAAAGAGTCGGTGGCACCAAGAGTAAACAAACTTAGCTGCTAGCCTGTTAATTATTACTGTGCTAATTTTCTAATTCCCTTAACAGAACTTACATAAAAAGAAACAACATATCATCATACCTCCTCTCACTGCAGCTTTGGGACACAGCACCACATGGCACACACACCCAGTGTAAAGACTATATACTACCGACACACTTTTTGTAAAACAGCCCTGACAAAAGTGTATCGCCAATTTTGGTGTCCTCCATAGTTGTTGTTTTTGTTGTTGTTGCTAGTGTATTACGCATGCAAACAACGTAAGAATAAACATTACTTCATCACAGGCATATTTGTAGGTGTGAATGCAAGGGGGGAAAGTCTCTTCAGGATTGTAGTTCCTCTGAAATGTTGTACTTCCAGAAAGTCCCTCTTGGGCAGGGTCCAAGCAGTATAAATGGCAACATAGGGTCCCCAAAGCCCCAGGGGGCCCTGCAAAGCAAGGTTCTTATTTATTTTATAATATACTAAAAGCTGCAAGTAAGATTCAGGGAGCAGTTATGGCTCAGTTACACAGTTATAGGGGGCCCCCTTGTGGCCCGAGAAGGAAGGGAGAATGTAACTGCACGGAAAGAGTTGAAGCAAGATGTGACAGGCATGTGCACACTCAAAGGGTTTTCTGTGGTCATGAAGTGCATCTACATGTCTTGAGTGGAGAAAAGAAAAGACAGGTGGAGAAATGCAGCCAGACCAGTGGCAAGAAATCAATTTAAAGCAAGCTAATTGGCTAGATGGTGTTTGTTCAATGTCATGTATTAAATAGCTACAATTAGTTAGATAACGTTCTTCGATACTCCATTGAGCATACATCTTCTCATCATCCAAATTCATAGGTCAGAGTTCACAAAACTTGAACTCTGTTAAACAACAGAATGTCAAATTTATTTGCATGAGCTTGCGTTTCCGGTCACCTGTGTTTGGAAACGTATAAATAAAAGTGAAGTGAATGGAACACAAAGTCTAGTGTGTGACTGCAGGTTAACCAGGGGAACTGATGATCATAGCTGATGATCCCCTGCATTGTTCAAACCTGCAACTTCCAGTTTCCCGCACAGTTCTTTAACCACTGGACTACAACCCCAGGTATCACAGTTGTAGATATTTTTGGATGGTTATGCGCTTGATTGGAGAATAATAGAATATACAAGGCATTACATTTCCACCTGAATTTAAGGTTCTCTCTCTCTCTCTCTCTCTCTCTCTCTCTCTCTCTCTCTCTCTCTCTCTCTCTCTCTCTCTCTCTCTCTCTCTCTCTCTCTCTCTCTCATTTTATTAGCTGGCTGTCCAGTGCAGCTTTCAAGGCAAACTACAGTCCTATCAATCAATCTTCGGTCTGGGGCCAGAGGTTAGTAATCAACTCTCACTTCACTCTAAGGTTCACAGACATGAGTGGACACTCCCCGTAGGTCATGTTCTTTAATGGTATAGTCTACACTCTGCAATATGGCAGCCATGTAATCACCAACTACTACACCCTAATGGGACATCCTAGCGTTATGTCTATAACCATAATTACAGCCTTTCAAATACTTTGCCACTGAGCTCAGGAGAAATGAGCTGGACCATTGCCGTATCTTGAGTGGTGAGAGGAAAGGTACCATTTTATGACAGGATTTTTTTGAAAGGATCTTTAAATAGAGGGATAATTTTGCTTTCCTGAAAGCATATGACTGTGTTAGATAAAGCAGTTACACAGTAAATGGTGTGAGATTTGTGAATTAGGATAGACATTGATTCTACACAGAGGTGCTATTTCACAGTCATTCATTGTTATATACAGTCTGTCTTTATAATCCTTATTTGATCTTTATTTTGAACACACTCTTAAGTATCATTACTAAAAATAATATTGAAGTTGCATGTCATTTTGCAGGGATTGTACAGTGTAATGCTGATGCTGGCATGTTGAAATAAAGAACCCAAATGCAGTTCTCTACATTTAAAGCAGAAAAGCAAGACATGACATGAATCAAGATCAATCCATTACACCTATCAATCTAATCCTTAAACAAAAAAGAAAACAAACTCTCCCAGAAGAAACCCTTCACATTCAACAAGACAAATGACAATGCAAATACAAGGGCTATTCATACTGTGGCTAATGAGCTAACAAGAGACAGCTGTGAACAAACTAGTGAAGCGTAACTAAACAAAGCAATATAAATTACAAACTATGAAAAAAAAACAAACAAACCACAAATATTAAAGACTCCAAAACCCCTTACTATAAAAGTGAATATTAATTTTATAAATGAAATCTTCACTCTTATAATATGCTGTCTGGTAAAGTTATTCACGTATATCAGGGGGTTATATCAGGTTGTTCACTATCTGATTCCAATCAGGTTATTAGCAAAATAGCTGTCCGGGGGTCTCTGGTTCTTTTCGCGACCTCAGTGGTTTCACTGAACACTTTCAGAGGCTCCTGTGGCTCACGCAGCTCGGGTTGATGGATATGAGACCGCTTCAGCACTGGCTTCAGATTCAAGTCGCGAGGTGGGCATGGCGTCACAGCACACATTGCGTGGCCATCACACTGGTCTGCTGCCACTTGTTTAGCCCTTGGACAGACCTTACATTTCTGCGGGCAGGAGTACCACTACAGCAAGTGTCCAGGTGGGTCATGATGTCTCCAATTCAGGCTGGGGTGCCATGTGGAATAGGCACGCAGCCACAGTCTCCTGGACAGGACCGCGGCTGCATTGGCACAGCAATTGCCTCGAGTTGCTGGCAGTACAGCTCGCCCTGCGGAGGCTATTGCCGTTGATCGAGGGCAAGCACTTGTTGGTCTGGATGGACAACACAGTGACAGTAGCTTATATAAACCACCAAGGTGGCTTACATTCTCGTTGGATGTCGCAACTTGCCAGCCATCTCCTCCTTCTCTGGAGCCACTCACATCCCTGGCAGTCTCAATGCAACATTGGACGTGTTGTCGTGGCAGGTGATGCTCAGGGGAGAGTGGAGACTCCACCCCCAGGTGGTCCAGCTGATTTGGAGTCGATTCGGCAAGGCACAGGTAGACCTGTTTGCTTCCCGGTAATCCTCCCACTGCCCGCTCTGGTATTCCCTGACTGCGCTAATACGCAGTATTTACACAGACTCTGTGCAAGGTCAGAGAGGACAAGGAACAAATCACCCTTGTGGTGCCGTACAGGCCCACCCAGACTTGGTTCTCGGACCTCACACTCCTCATGACAGCACCTCACTGGCAAATTTCCCTGAGGGAGGACCTCCCTCGTGTGCTCTTTCTCTCATGCGAGTTCACAAAGAGTGAACCCTGGATGCCCTTCTTCCTTAGCCCTCTGGATCGTGAGTTCAGCAGAGGAATTCGAAGTCGGACCCAGTGCGTGTGTTAACATGCCCTGTACTGGGGTAGGTGCTCCACAGGTGCCGGTTACCTCGGTAAACCCCTGTGATGTTTCTCTCGCGGTATGGTCTCCCTATTGGTAGACCCGCGTCTCCCTTGGGCAGAGCCCTCTATGCCCCGATCGCTGTATTTGTAGAGCTCCTCAACTTCGAGGCAGGACCTATCACCGTGCCTCTCCCACGTGCGGCTGTGAGCTCATGTGATGTATTTGCCACATGTTAATCTCCCCTTCAGGACAGGATGTGGTCTCTGCAGGGTCTTTTCCCCCTGAAAGTATACGAAAGGAAAAGAACACCTTCTCCAGCGCATATAATGAATGTTAAATGGCCCCAGCTGAATAACTAAACACTCTGTGTAGAGAAAACATAGAGACTAGACCCCCCTCCCAGGGATGTGGGGAACTATACAACATTTTCGGGGTGTTGGGGGAGGCTACGTGCAGTCTGAGGTCCTGCATCGTCTGTTCACGTAACAGAGTTCAGCTGTTGTGGCATTTTGTATTGGGACCCCTAGTGTCACTACATCGACACAACGTCGAGTGAGTGACAAAAGGGGAACATCTCGGTTACTGTCGTAACCTCCGTTCCCTGATGGAGGGAACGAGATGTTGTGTCCCTCTTGCCACAATGCTGTACTACCCGCTGAAATGTCCGGGATCTTACCTCGGCTCCTCAGCACAAAACCTAAATGAGTGGATGCTCATTCAGGTTTTGTGCTGAATGAGCACAAATATATACCCATATGTCTGGGGGAGTGGCATACAAATTCCTCGCTAATTTTCATTGGCCTTTTCTCAAAGATCTGAGGTGTTTGGGGCTCCCAAGAGTGACCCTTAGTGTCACTACATCGACACAACTTCTCGTTCCCTCCATTGGTGAACGGAGGTTAGGACAGTAACCGAGACAATTTGAATGTCATGATATTGCATGTATAATACAAGCTGTCATTGTTTGAAATTTCACTTCAGCTACACATTTTAACTCAAATTATTAACAAGTTAGAAGCTAAAAATAAAACCAAATTACATGTATAACAAATAATGCTTGTATCATCAAAATAGCACAGTGTGTCATAGTTGCCTGAATGTGATCTATGGTCTAGGTCTAATTTACCTCCATTGGTATCATAAAACAAACTTTTACTGTGACAGCAAAACACCTGGCTAGCTTTTTCACTTTTTCACTTTTTCACTTTTTCTAGTAGATGGGTGCTGTAGCCTCAGCATCACCTGTTGGTGAAAAATACTTTCTGTGCTCCCACACTTATTTCATATTGATGGAATCTTCTCAGTAGCTTCAATGCAAACCATAAGTTAGAAGACAAAACTCGGAAGAGTGGTGTGCTGCATAAGGTGAATACCGTGCTGTAGATTCAAAAGAACTGACTCATTAGAATCATTCTTTAGGGAATTGGACTAAACTGGAAGTGGAGTATGTTTCGTGCTGTAGATTCAAAAGAGCTGGCTCATAGAGTCTTTTGTTCGGGAATCAAAATATACTGGTAGCGTTGTGTTTTACGCTCTAGACTTAGTAGAGGAATGGCAGTGGAAGCACTGTCAGAGCATTTTAGTAGAACTTGCATTATGCACATGCGCTTGGAATTATTTGCACTTATTACTGGTTCCACAAGGTGGCAACACTCACTTGAGCCATTGCTGTCACTAAGAAGTGCTAGAAGACATAATCACCGCTAAACAACAGGTGGAAATAACAGCAGTGGATATTCACATCAAGAGCGCATGTGTGAAAAGATCAGGAGATACCTGCGTTTGCATAACAAGAGTCTGAAGTAATATAAAAATATCTTTATGGGTCGGAACTCCTGAAGAGAAATATTCCAGTATCTTATAGCAGACACATGTCAACCACCTGTGTATACGCTCACAATTAAATGAAGTGCCCATACTTAATGTCTGTATGCATTAGTTAAGCATGGGCATCATGGGCAACTATACTCTGTGCTTCACTGGTGCATTCCAGACAACTCGGATCTCAGAATTTTCTCACCTCCATCTTGTAAATAATGACTGGAACACCACCTGAAGTCAGACATCCTATCAACCCCAACCTCAGCGAGAAGCATCATTTGATGCCTCGTCCAAGATGGCGGCGAACAACGGACATAGAGTGGAGTTGGGTTTTGTGAAACATAAAGCAATAAATAAACAAGATGATATGAAGAAGAATTGTTTTTGAATCAAACAATGCCTATGCTTTCACATATTTTGCTTGTGAACAGCTAAAAGATAGCCAGCTAGCTAGCATCTGGAAGACAATGGGTGCATTCCATTCAGAAGCAAACTTCAGCAAAATACACCTCTATGCCCTATCACCTTCAAAGTCTTTATCATCCACTGTAAGAGCATTGAAACGTATGGGGCTCTTTCGGAACTCACTTTTTAAGACCTTCTTTTAGCTTGACTATCATGATTGTTCTCCCTTCACAGTCCACTTCAGTGGCTGATTAATCCTGTTTGGAGTGCTGGTGTGCATTTGGCAAGTGTCCATGTTACCGTGACGTGTTATTGACATCTTATGGCCATCAAGATTTTTTTCATTAATTTTAACAAGAGGACTGTCTCCTCGTTTCCAAAGAAATGTTGACTTGTATAGATGATTTAGCTGCATCTGGTGATGGAGTGATGCTGTCTTTTCCACGCACACTCTTCAAAAACCTATAAAAACGCTACTTATGTGTTTACATGGCCACATGTTCATCTTTTTTCTTAAGTGGTATAAATGAGGTCAGTGATTCATTGTGACATTCCTTTTTTCCCTCCAAGTCAAAAACAGGGTCTCGACAAAGCAAATGTAAACACAGAAAACAAAACAAAAAACATTCTGTATAATGCAATGTAGATAACTGTTTTGTGGATACTGTAGATATTGTACCGTAGCCTACCATTGCTCATTAGAAAAACACACCTCTCTTTGAGAGGATTGCCTTGAAATCTACCTTGAAAACCTTGATTTCTACTTTACACTTGGTACACCAGAGTTTTCTTTAAATGTCTGTTGATTATGAAGGCCATGAAAGACATTTGACTCCATACTCTTATTCATGTAACCACTCTTGAATTTGTTTGGAAGTGAATGTGTGCATCTTTAACAGCATGCACCGTTCTTGTACAAGGACTCTTTAGCTTTTATACAACTATCCAAATAAACCATTATTCCCTGTGACCCCCTCAGCTAAGCTTTATAGATATCTCAATATGCTGAACAGAACAGTGGCAATACTAAATAATTGTGCATCCAGTTCATCCTTAGATTTCTCCAGATGCAAAGCCATTAGGACGAAAAAAGCAAGGTAAAAGATGACTCATTATTGCATGCTTTTTTTCCCACTGCTCAGAGGTCAAGGTATTATGTTTCTTACAGAAGACTCTGCAACTCAGTGCAATAAAAGAGGATACCAACACCTTTTGAATGGCAGTCTTTCCAAAAATTCCTGCTTTTTTAAAGCTCATAATGTGCTGTAGTAAATTGCTTTGCTCCTAGGCCTGTCTTTGTGTTTCTCTCAGACACTTATGATGTATAATGTCTGAAGAAGAGATTAAATGTTCTGTCATAACGAATACAGTTCAAATATAATCATGCATATAAATTATTGCAATTGTAGCACTGTGAAGAATCTAAAGATACATACATAACCTGAAATGCTTGGGGGATTACAACGTGACAACAGCTTCATTTCGATGGTTTAATTTCAGCTGCCTTGTGAGAATTCCCATGGATTTAACACAATGGAAGGCATGTCAGAGATGCAGTCCAGTCTACCAAGTGGCAGATTAGTTGCCTCAGACTGACTTTTTTGACCCCAGTGTCTGGGATTTCGCAGTGACAAGTGTCCAATGGTAGTGGGAGGCAAAAGCATACACTAGGTGTCTGCTTGAAAAACAGAAATCTGATCACACACTGTTTGTGATGTCAATTGAGTAATGTGACTCCACCCATCCAGCTCCTCCCATCTCTGTCTGACATTCCATGGACTTTGAACATGGCGCGGTTTGGTTTCAGACAAACCAGAGTCTGACAGAGTCTGTCTGGAATGGTGTGTGTTAATAGGCTCTTGAGGCCGGATCTCCCCTCAAGCTTCCTATGCAGTGCTGTCTTGTTGAAGCAATAATCTGGGAACCCCAAGACTGTTCCCAGGGGTCTCTGGGACTCATTGTTCTTCGTTTCTTAGAGCTTCATGCAGAGATATGAATATGCATGCATTGATAAATGGAGCCCAGGTGGGTTGACAATGTTCTTGAGCTGCTTTGCTTTATGCCCTGGATATTTAGTATGTTGAGGCCCCCTACAGACCATTCTCAGGACTCTAATCTAGATGCAAGAGAATGTCTGGGGCCAGATTTCTACATGTGTTTTAGTCACTTAACAATCAGTTAGTTTGCCAATAACAGCAAGAAAATAGCATATTCCAATATTACTTCTCCCAGTTCAACTGTTTTGTTTTACCATTTGAGGAAATAAACAAATATGGCCAGCTATGGTGGCCACTGCAGTTTGTAAATACATAGCAGGAAAATCGGTCCTGCCTATATTCAGCCTACTGCATTCAAAGCAACCCTTTATGTTTTACCACCCAGTGGGTCTGGGGTCCACTTCACAGGGAGTTGGGTCCCACATGAGGTACACAACCGACCTGTCATTCATACCAAAACAACAATGCTGCAAGAATGTATAGCATGCACTCCTCCACTTTTTGGGGGTGGGAATGAGGATACAAGGGGTTACCAAGGAATTTGGGTGGAAACAACTTGTTTTCCTTAATTTTTTCAAATATTTAAGCAATGCTTTGTCCAATATACTGTATATTCAGTTAAAAATATTAGCTGTTTTGCTAATATTAACTTTTCTAGACATAAAACTTCTTGTTATGTTCAGTATACTTTGTTTTTGCAATATGCTTTTGAACATTTAATATCAAAATATGAGAACTGGATTTAACTTATCAGTTTGCGTTTGCTTTTTACAATATTATAAATATTTGATTTCTTTTTTTAGATACAGATGTTGGTTCCACTGATTTGTGTTATTTAATTAAGCAGTTTTATGTAACCAACACAAGTGTGCTTAACTGTGGGACAAGTTCCAAAGTTTTAGGTTAGAGCATTTGAAAGATCCTAAGTGTGAGTAGTAGCAAGAATGATGCTCGCATTTGCTAGCATCAGGGTTATTGAAAGTTGTATTTTTCTATTTTGTATTCAATTTGTCATTCCTTTTTAGTACCATTTTCATTGTCTGATATTCTAATTTCAGTTTAGTTTGTTTTTATATAAATTTTAGTATTTAATGACTACCAAAGCTAAAGTGTTTACTGGTATCATTGAAATATGTTACCTTTATCTAGTGGCATTATCACGTTTAACTAGGGTGTATTGTAAATGTTTAAAGTTGTATAATATTCTGTCTATAAAAAGTTTGAACTAACTGTATTTGTTATATGTTATTTTAATAAGAACTGAATGAAAAGAAATGCGTTTAATTTTTTTCCAATCATGTTTCATTTTAGTTTTCATTGACGGTAATCACACTGGCTAGCACCACCAATAACAACTTGTTTCATTCATTTTGTATGGAAGACTGGCCTTGTACCTACGGCCGAATTTCATCTGTGGATATATTCAGTACAAGAGCATAGTTTTGAATGTGATATTGATTTTATACAACTGTTCTCTAAAAAAGAAGTTGATATTGAGTACCGTTGGAACTTGCCTAATCAGATCAGAGGGCCTAAACCGCTTCTCAATGGGCCAACTCTGGTCTGGATCTGGACCGGAGGACAATTCAATCCGGAATGAGATCTAAATCTTTGTGCTTGTTATTTGACATCTGGATAAGTGATTTTTTTTAAGCATATGTGTATACAAGCATGGAGAGGGAATAGCGTGTTCAGCACTGGAGAGAAATATTTCTCTGTAGAGCCGGAATAAAGTATGTCCAGTTCTACACGCTTATCCCTGCTCTCCGTGCGTTGCCTCTCTCCCCACTATAGACACGAAGTGCTGCGTAAAACCTGATTTGCTGTACGTAGTTGCAGGCACGGTTCTTTTAACAATAGTAGCAGAGACCCCGCTACAGATACTGCCAACTTTCACTTAAAAACAAAAATTAAACAAAGTGAATCTGACTTCATCTGTCTGATATGTGATTCAGATAGTTTGTGTCAGTTTTTCTATCTAAATTTAGCTTCATTAATTAGCATGTTAGGATCCTTTTTTTAATAATAAACAGATTTTTGTTCTAATTTTGTGAAAATTAATCAGAGATATCATCATGGCATGGATGGAAAGGAAAGCCTATTTATACTTAAATTAAGCAAACAGTATTTTAATGCTTCACTGTTGTTATTGCTTGTTTGTTTCGTATATTTCATACAAGTTAAATTTGTACAATTTCATCATGTGCAAATGTCCGGATGTCTAATGCGGAAGTAAGTGGGGTATTGTGGACGAGACATTAAGGACATGCTTATTAATATTAGGCCCTTACCCAAACCCCTTAAGTAGAGTGTGTAAACATGATAGGAATCTGTTGTGTGTGACAGAAGCAAGTAATCAGCGACATCACTGGCTGTAGTGAAAGTCTTACGATATCATACGAATTAGCCAGATTTAGAAATGTCATATGAATCCTTACGATTTTGCCATGAAAGTGTGTAGCATTTTCATATCCAAGTGTCCTTGACTGATGAAGTCATGATTAAATATTTTAATATTTTGGTAGAATATCCCTCAGACCCTACTACTTTGGCTGTCTCTGGGCCCCTGATATCCTCCTCCTTGCCCAGTTTTGAAGAGACTATTTTAATTTTTACGATTTATTTTTTATTTCTTTACAAAGTACTAATGCTGCCAACATGGCAAGTTAGAAAAACTATTTAAAATACATATTATATAATTTCATAGCACTATGACTTCTGACACCATGTAAGATTCGTATTATTATCCAGACCTTTGCTGAGAAGGAAATGTAGAGGCTGGACCTCTTGGAACTTTAATTGAATACCTCTGCCCTAAATTGTTGTGAAGTGTAAATTAAATTATATATTTTTTTCAATATCATGAAAAACATTTGATTCGACTTTATAGTGAAAACTCACATAGGCAAAGAGGAAGAGCCCATTGTATAAATACCTTTGCCTTTAACATTCAGTTAATTGTAATTTTATCACTTCAATTTAATTTTGTAAGTATTGATTTTGTGTAATGCCATCGATAAAAATGTTTTTTTATTTTTCCAAACCACAACCTCTTTTAGCTCTCTGCACTTCACAGATACAGTACACTTCACCTCGAATATTAAAAACCTGAGTTGACACATTTCCTGCGGGGAACCCTGAAGATAAGAAACCATGCAAAGGATTTAGATACTATGAGTGATTCTTTCTGATTTTTATATTTTTGCATTTGATTGCATGCTGTTTGAATAGAATATGATTTCTATCAGGAAGACTTGCAGACTTGAGTGAAACTTATGACATTTATTTGATGAAAATAAAACAGAAAAGTAATGTCTCTCTTTGGCGTAGGCCCCATCTGGCGGTCCAAAAAAGTTGTACTCGGAACCGTCATATCCTGCCGGAGATAGGAGGCAGAGGCGAGGAGCATACCCCTGTGCAGGATGGGACTCAACTGGTGGTGGTGGGGTGGTGGAGGTTGCAGTGTTAGCACTTCTAAAGCAACGGCTTACATGTGATTGGCTGGGAATTACCCAGCTAATGGTGTGACAATGTACAGCTGCTAGTCTTCCCGTTAGAACTACGCTGCGCTTACATAGAATAGAAGTTTTCTCCAGAGAAATCCTATTAAGTACTTTTCAACTATGTCTGACACTATGTCTGACAAAAACTGACACAAGAATAAATCAAATGGGACATTTTTTTTAAATGTACTGTAGTACACCTCATAGTACTGAATGATTACCATTAGGGGTGTGCAGCAATCTGATAGGATAACAAAATTATTTGTATTTATGTAGTTGTATAATTTTATTCCAAAACCATCCAAAATATTTTTAGATCTTTTATAACTTTTAGTTTTTATGTTTTATGTTGATCTTTTTTTTTTTGTTATACACACCAAATTACCATATACCATGGTTTTGTCCTGGGATTTCATGGTACTTAAATATCACTGTATGTTGAAAAAACAAACAAACAAACAAAAAACATCATATTAAAATGATTTTGTTTGGGACAAATAAATAAAAAAAAAAAGGCTGAGCTGGACCTGCTCGGCAGTATTCACCTTAAATTGAGCATGAAAATAACACGTTCTCCACAATCCCAAAAACACTTCAGGCAAAAGAAACTTTACGAAACAAACTTGTAATAACGCAGCTAAGGATTATATCCCTTCTTTGCATATCACCTTTGCAAACGCATCTTAAACAGCAGCAGATGGTGGAACAGAGGGAGTGATGTGTTTCTTTGGTCTAGAGCTTGTTGTTTGACAGCTTGCCCTGTAAGTCTATCCCTAGTTCAGACCTCTCTTCTTTTCTTCTTCTTGGTCAGGTAGCAACCCTTTTTCCATGACCACTGAGTGAAAATAATTTGTCTCTGTCTGTGTCTTTCAACAGAGGAATCGATCAAAGGAGCCAATCAGTTTATTCCGACCAATTATTCCCATTTTGCCCCGAGCACTGGCTAAAAGGAGCTGGTCATAATCAATGGTTCCACCTTGTAATTATTTGTAATTCTAGTGCTGATGTGGCTTAAGATCCACATTTAGGGGGCTTGTCACTCACAGGGTGGGAATGTAGTGCAGAGAGACTACCGTCTCCTTAAACACAGCAGATGCGTTCATCCATTGATTCCAACCCTCTGCCATATTGGACTTTGCACAGATGATAGAGTGGCTGGGGAAAAGGAGGATTGGTCCAGAGAAAAATGTGAGATCTAAGCCACTGAACGTGTTAATGAAGAGATTAATTTCTCCAGATCAATACACTATATTACTGGCAACTACATACCCATTGATTGCTTGCTAGCTTTAAAGAATTGGCTTTCATTTTTCTGTTACATAAATCTCAAATGTAAATACTCTTTATAAACATCTCATTCCACTAACCCACCAATCAAGTTCTGATTCTGACTGAAAAGGCAAATAATGAATTTTCAAAAGGTGGCCATTATATGAAGTCTCATTCCATCCCTTCCCACATTCATTCATGCATCTCCCAATGCAGGTGGATTCTTAGAAGAACATTTTTGACTGAGCTGTTTGTGCTCCATGATAATTGTCCAACAAGCATCTATTTCATTCCCAATTCTTTGCCTCTTGTGTCTGAATCAAAGAGCCGGACTGCCATAGATTGCTTCTCAAAGTCTCTAGACTCTGAAAGGAGTCACTGTCACTTTCTTTATTGTAAACCATAAGAAAAAGTAAAGGGGATAATCTTAAATTTCACGTTAGAAATTCACTGATGACACTGTTTCCAAATAAAAGGCTGAAATAGTTTTTTAAATATAGGAAGGAAAGAAGGAAGGAAGGAAGGATGGGAGGGAGGGAAATAAAGGGTGAAGTAATAGAGGAAGGAAGGAAGGAAGAAGGCTTGTCTTGATGTCTTGAAATTGCTGGTGATATGCATGCAAATATGCTCATATTTGTGTTCAACATTTCGTAACTAAATTGAAATTCTCTGTTTTTACTTTTCAGCTTTTTGCTCTTTCACAGCCGCAAAGATTTAACTTTAATCTTAAAAATGTACTTCAAATCTTTCTTCATATCTTTTGAAATTAAGACACTAAATATAATGCTTAAACAGGATCTTAGATGAGAGCTCAAGCAATATTAAGTGTTTCTGGATTCTGTGACTGATTCTGCTTAAAAGCCTATCAGCACAGATGTACCAATCACCCAGAGCCAGTCAGCACTAAAGAGTGATATAATTATCAGGTCAGGAGGGGATAGACTACTGAATGAAGACACCACCTTTCCTCCACCCCCCTACTCACTGCCCACCATTATACCCAACCAACAACAGGCCAATTTGTCCGTGAGGCCCTTGTACCCACACTCCCTGCCGAGATATTTAGCTCCTCTTCTGCACTTCAATGGCAGGTACTGATTAGAGGGGCTGCAATCGCTCTCCTGGTTCCCTTGAAGAAAAAAAAAAAGAATTAAAAAGTAGCCCCCTTCATCCTGGCAATCTTTAATCTGATTACAGGCTTTCTACAGCTTTTCAGACAAGACCAGCCATGTAGGACAATGGCAGGCCAAGTGGTTCCACACACAGCCTCTGAGCTATGGGATCCAAGAGTGGATCTCTGGGCGCTCTAACTCCGCTGGCAGTTCCTTTCAGAGTAAACTATGGCTGGGTCTGCCCACCTTCCCGCCTGTCGGCCTGCACCCCTCACACAGGGTATTATCGAGAACATCTCTGTTACAGGAGTGACACCCTCCTCCCAATCCCCCTTGTTTGATTAGGGAGACAAAGAGATTTGACCCCAACTCTCTTGCTTTCAGTCGTTCAGCCTGATGATGCAAGCAGTAGATCTGTAACTGCATGCTCCTCCCCCTTTGTCCTCATCCCCAAGGGAAAGCTGCCCATATTCAGCGGACATGCCGCCCTGCTCCACTGCTGCCTGTCTCATTACAACCTTGTAATCCCTCAAACCTGAGAGAGCTGTTGCAGTTCTTCCCTGTTGAGTTAATTTAGTTTCACTTACTTCAAGGAGGCTTAAGAATGCAAAACTGCCCAAAAAGGCACAGCAAAACTGAGTGAAATTAAATCCATTTTATGTAAAGAACACTGGAGATTTTGGAGGTGCATGGGGGATAGGGGGAGGGGATGCCACAATGGTGGTGAGTTTGGCCTATTTTTTTCATTGCAAAAAGTGAAAGGATACCTATTATTTGTCTACGAATAAAGCATTGGCTAGTACCAAAGGACACTTGATTTTGGTACCAAATCTGTCAAGTCTGATTAAAGGGTTGTTAGTAAGGTTGTTTAGTTGCTCACCCCAGACATATTGTATTATTGCTGTGTAGTATGAGTATTATCTGCAAAGTATCTGTCAATTGTCAAAACCAGACATCACATAAATAACAATAAATTCCCTATAAAATAATGAACACGAAGCCACGTGCAAACTGAAGTGTCATTCATAAAGATATGAAATGCCCCCTCAATATAACATCATCATAGTCCTGCTGTCAGTCATTCACAAAACCAGTGTAAAGTTCATTAAATGTCAAGGTGATGCAGGAAATGAACCAATTGACCCCATTTGACCCTCTACAAGGAGTCTATTTCCATTCGAATGGAAGAGTCTGCCCTGAGGTTGACCAAAAAGCACGCTAACAGATGACCAGCATGTCAATTAAAGACCATTTTGTTGTGATTTTGACAGACTACAGATAACAGTTAAAAACTGCATGTGGATTACACAGTATTCTACTGGATTACATTGTATTATTCTACTACTTATAAGATCAAAAGCAACCCTAGTGTCTAAATGCTAAATATTGATGAAGAAAAAAACCTCAACCAATATTGCATTTAGCAAAACTATAGAATTGTTGTTGGGCTTCATTGGGAGGTGACCTTTAAAATGCCACTTTTATTGGAACTTCACATTTATTTTGCAAGAGTAGTCAATGATCCGCAACAGATTCAAGAACACAATTAATAGCTCTTCTGTTTGCAAAAAACAAACTTAAAAGACCAGTTTGTACACCATGTTGCGAGTGCTTTGCAGTTCCTCTTAATTCCCGTAATGGTAACTCCTGACTTATGACGTCACTCGTCAAACAGGGCTTCCGTGTGACGGATAATGAAATAAAGAGCAATTGATCTCATAAAAAAAAAAACAGGAACTGCGGAAAAACGTGACTTAGAAGTTAATTAGTAAAAATGATGTTTTCCTTACAGACCAGGAGTTCCTGTAGGCTACATTTCCTTACAAAGTTTCATAATATTTTTGACTATTTGAATATGCATTAAACTAATGATCTGTTATGAATGAAACGATGTTAATTTAATCAAAGTAGTCATGCTAATATTTCATTACCTATAATGTATAGTTAATATAATTGTATTATACAATATCCTTGCCTCTTAGACACTTCTACTGTTTTTCCTCTCTATTAAATAGAGCCACCGGTAAAGGGCCTGCACAGGTTGAATTATTATAACGGTACAACATTATTACAACAGATACATTCACTAACACCGATCTGTTTGTTTAAAAACTGCGGTAAAGTCAAAACAATCTGATATTTCTGCAACGTCCTGTCAAGACTGATGTTTAGCCTGGATGGGTATATACAGTAGCCTACTGGTTTATATTGGCAAGAGTTTTATTCGTTAAAATAGATGATGGTTAAAACATTGATGGTTTGGCACAAATCTAAAATTAGACTACAAAATTAAAATGACAAAACTGTAATTGTCTTTAAGAAAAATAAGCATAATAACGGAATGTTTTTTGTTTTTAAAACTTTTAATGGACATTAAACAGACGTTCGTAACATGATTAATAAAAAGAAAAACAAAGATGCTTACATATATTAACAAACTTCGTTTGTAACCCACTGAGGTAAAAGATAGTAACATTATCTTTTTACAACATTATTTATAAAAAAATAAAAATAGGAAAAAAAAAATATATACATTGGGTCATAAAGAAAAACATTTACACACTGTTCATAATGATTTACATAATCAAATATAGCTAATCGTTTAAAATATATCACTTTACTCTATTTACACTTGAAAATAACAAAATTACTATTTTACTATTACTAAATAACTATTAACAAATTCATAATATCAAAATTGTAACATCCTTCTAGAGTAATTACAGTTCATTAACAGAGCAGCACACAGGCCTACAGTATAGAATAGTCCTATAATTCATCCTTTATACATAACACGTGTATATACTGTAACTTTGTCTTTAAGTTAACTTTAGGACTTTAACATGCATGGAAAGGAAATTGAACCAAGACCTGCTCCTTGAACTCTACCTTCTGGGCTTCTTGTGTATTAACTTTACATCACAAAGGTATTAGAGCGACTCTTTTGTCTTGAGACTAAAGACACAGACTAGATTAAAACATCGTTCGTCTCTTCAAAAATATTTTTTTCTCATTAGGACGTAATCGGGTTTATCTTGCGTCATAAAGGCATCATGCAGTCCTTAATTCTTGCTTCAGATTTGTTGCACAGTAAATTCCGACCTGAATGGTAAATACAAAAAAAAAAATATAAAAACAACAACATTACTTTAACGAAAATATTAAAGACAAATAAAACAATGAAAGCCCATAAAGCTTCCGCATAGATAAATATATCTCAAATGACCAAATCAGAATGTAAGGAGGTTGATCTGACGTTTAATCTCAGAAATGTACATAAATAAAAAGTTTATTTCGTTAATGAATGTTGACTATGCAATAAAAGGGCTAAATTAGTAAGTTTCTGAGACCAGTTTTAAAATCTCTTTTGTGGTGGTGCAGTGCCATCTTGTGGAAATCTACTAGAATGCATCAAACTCGCTGTATTTTCACTCCATAAATATTCACTGCGAACCCATTGACGTGTTCAGTGTACGTTTACAATAAATTCTAATATAAAGATTACTTGTAAATAAATAAGTCCGAGTATATCCTTACATCCTGTCTGGATTTTTCTCGGTCATATGGTTGTTGTACTGAAGAATAGGATTGATGCTCTCCTCATCCTCAGGCACCTGTAATGCATGAAATAAATCATTAAATTCATTTTTCACACTCTGCTGACCAAAATAGTCAAATCTGATCGTTGGCTATCGTTCAACACGATACTTTTTCACATTAGCCTTGGAACATTGTCTATTTTCTCGATTGAATTCCATGATGCCACCTAGTGTTAAAAACGATTAAACACAAATTTAAACTCACCTCCCAGTACACCTCATCATCGAAGCAATTATCATCTGACGGGTCTCCCCAGATTGGCAATCTCAGAATAAACCCTATAGAATATTTTATATTATTTATCTTCATAAAGCCGTAATGTTTTATATCCTTTAGATTTGTCAAATAAACAAATAAATACATTATTTAAAATAATTTAAATAATACAAATTTCATAGACTCTAACCTACTATAGCTCCACCTATGAGGCCAAAGGCGAGAGCTACACAAAGTCCGGCAGCCTGGAAACCTCCCTGGGTGCTTGGTGACCTCTTTGCAAAATCCCCTTCAAAATCAAAGGTGTTTATCAACCTGTAAAGGTTATAAAAAAAATCCCAAAAAATTAATAATAAATTCAGCATGACAATACAGCACAGTTTTCAGTGTCATATTGCTTTCATACAGAATTTATTTTAACAAGAAAGTGAATATCGAGTAATTGACATTATTACTTAGTTTCAAAAGAATTCTGTGGACAGAGAGATTCAAACAGTGTGGCATGTTCCAGTGCTGTTACGTAATGGATAATGTACAGTCTGAAGGGGTTTCTTTTGCGATAACAACTGGCTGATTGTACGTAATCCTGCTTATTACATGGCTAATAACCAAATAGATGAACAAATGGACATAAATTATTGATTTGCATTAAAACTTTGTAATTACGCAAGAGGAAAGAAATTGCAGAACAGTTCAATTGCACAAATGGTTTGCGCTGGAGAAAAATGTCCAACTCCTCATTATCCAGTTTATTACAAGACTACTTGCCAAAGTAACAAAAAAAAAAAAAAAATGGACATGAAACTGGTCTGAGTTTAAATGATTTTATTAGCTTACTCATTGAGTCTGAAAAGTAGGAAAGATGAATCGCAAGACGCAGATGAGCGGTCTGATATGTCTTAATCCCACAATGTGCAGTTGTTACTCAGAAATATAAGACCACTAGATGGCACCATTGATTAATCAGAATAAATAGAATATTCCAAAGACCCGTGTAATAAACAAAGCTAGCACTCTTGGAACACGGCTTGTCCATTCAAATTAGCGGAATGGAGATAAAACCATAAAAACAACTTTGTTTTCAAATTTATTTGACCTTATTGACATTGCCAAACAGTCTTCAGCTACACTCACCCCTCATGTCCATAGACACCCTTACTGGCAGTGGCCGCTGTGATGGCACCAATAACTCCTCCAAGAACACCAGGCATAGCATGCAGGTTGTGGATGCCACAGGTGTCTTGAATCTTCATGTACTTCTCCATGAAGGGCTAAAATGGAAAAGCCGCATGTTTTGGGTAGTAAATTAATCTGTTCATGCTTTCAAGCTGATGTTCTGATGTAATTTACTTTTGTAATACTTACAGTGATCACCAGGTAGCCAAAAGTTGACAGTATACCGCAGCAGAAGCCCACAATGAGTGAACCGTAGGGTGTGATCATAAACTCGGCCGCTGTCCCCATGGCAACTCCTCCAGCTAGGGTGGCATTCTGGATATGTACCTAAGTTGCACAAAGCAGTAATGTCACACTCCAACATACAGATAGCTGCAGATAGGCTGCCGATCAGTGATACATGATGTCATTGTGACATAATGATGTGTTGATTTACCATGTCCAGTTTACCCTTCTTGGCTGAAAGGCTAGATATGGCAAATGTAGTTAGAACAGAGGCAGCCAAGGCCAGGTAGGTGTTTATGGCTGCCCTATGTTGTCCATCTCCATGATCTGCGATGGCAGAGTTGAAACTTGGCCAGAACATCCAAAGGAAGAGTGTCCCTGTATGAGGAAAACATGCTTAGACACAAAACTGGATTTTTGGCAAGACACTGTAAAGAGTGGTCACCTGCAAGTGTTACATTTAGGAGCTATTTCTAGCTGATCTAAACCTTGAAAATAGTTTTGTTGTTGTAACCTAATGTATTCTGATTGATTTAGTGATTTTAAATAATATTAATTAAATAACAGTTCATTTAGATGTTATCACATGAAGCACATTTTTAGGTTAACTTTTTTTTTTTTCAGTTTAACTTATATATAAATACACTTTATCTAGAGTTCTATGCAAAATGATGGTGGTTTACTTTTGTAATTCATTTCAAAGGTAATTCTTTTGATTAGAATATTTTTCTTTACTGTATAATACTACTGTATTTTTAAAAATTGAAACCAGCATAAATTAAAAGCAATACATCAAATACTTTTCTGATAGCTTCTGTACATGAACGTTGTTCAAAATATATTTGTGTGTGTGTGCACGGGTGTGCGCACATGTGGGTTTGGGTGGTTTACGAGGACTTTTTTGTTTTGTTTTAGGTGTGTGTGTGTGTGTGTGTGTGTGTGTGTGTGATTTTTTTTTTTTTTTTCAGATCTTTCATCTGTTTAATTCCAGAGTTTTTCAATGGGGTTCAGGTCTGGAGATTGGGCTGGCAATGACAGGGTCTTGATCTGGTGGTCCTCCATCCACACCTTGACCTGGCTGTGTGGCATGGAGCACTGTCCTGCTGGAAAAACAATCCTCAGAATTGGGGAACATTGGCAGAGCAGAAGCAAGTTTTCTTTCAGGATAACCTTTTGTACGTGGCTTGATTCATGTGTTGATGAATCTACCAAATTTCAGCCTTGCTGAAGTACCCCAGATAATCATCGATCCTCCACGAGGTCATCTAATGGTTAGACGGAGACCTGGAGAGGCCATCAAGCCGCAGTGTCTCGCACCCACAGTCAAATTTGGTGGAGGATCAGTGATGATCTGGGGGTTCTTCGGCAATGCTGGAATCGGGCATATTCGTCTTTGTGAAGGACGCATGAATCAAGCAATGTACAAGGTTATCCTGGAAGGAAACTTTCTTCCTTCTGCTCTGACAATGTTCCCCAAATCTGAGGACTGGTTTTCCCAGCAGGACAATGCTCCATGCCACACAGCCATGTCAATCAAGGTGTGGATGGAGGACACCTGATCAAGACCCTATTATTGGCCAGCCCAATCTCCAGACCTGAACCCCATTGAAAACCTCTGGAATGTGATCAAGAGAAAGATGGATGGTCACAAGCCATCAAACAAAACCGAGCTGCTTGCATTTTTACACCAGGAGTGGTATAAAGTCACCCAACAGCAATGTGAAAGACTGGTAGAGAGCATGCCAAGACGCATGAAAGCTGTGATTGAAAATCAGGGTTATTCCACCATATATTGATTTCTGAACTCTTCTAAAACATTAGTATTGTGTTGTTTAAAAAAATTATATGAAGTTGATTTGTTTGCATTATTTGAGGTCTGAAAACACTGCATCATTTTGGTTATTTTAACCAGTTGACATTTTCTGCAAATAAATGCTCTAAATGACCATGTTTCTATTTAGAATTTGGGAGAAATGTTGTCAGTACTTAATAGAATAAAAAAAAATTCATTTTACTCAAACGCATTCCTATAGATAGTAAATCCAGAGAAAGTGCTCAGTGGTCACTTAATTTTTTCCAGAGCTGTGTATGTATATGTACATATTAATGGTCCTAAACTTTATTTTAGCAAAATATAGTTAATAATTTCTACTGTTGATACTGTTGATGAAATATAACTGGGACATGTTCTTGAGATTCACTCAAATATGTACAAAAGATATAACATACCAATCATAGCAAAGACATCAGAGTGGTAGACAGAGCCGCTCAGCTTGCTTTGGTTTAGATTTGGTCGATAAAGAATCCATGATATTGTTAGGCCGAAGTATCCCCCAAAAGTGTGGATGACCATTGAGCCACCAGCATCTCTAACCTACGAAAGTTAAGAACAATTAGTTTGATCACCTAGAATCCCTATATTTTTGATCAAATACTCAGGACCTGGTCTTGCATAAACAAAACATATTCTTGTTAAAGTCTTGTTACGATGGCTACTCACATGGAGAAGATCAAGAATGATGTATTCCTCAACTGCAAATAATGTTATTCCAAATAGAGTTAAGACCATCAGTTGCACTGGACTAACTTTTCCGAGGAGAGCTCCATATGCAATAAGACATCCAGCTACACAGAAGTCGGCATTTATGATACTGATTAAAGAAAGATAAGATCAGGGTATTAATACCACAATTGCCATGCTTGCCTGTCTGTAACCAAATTTAAATATCCATGGTTCATAGTCTGATATACAACTACAGCAGCATAAAGTCACATATTGTTAAAAAAAGGTGTAAAACTTACTTCTCAACTCCAATCTTGATTGTACCATCAACAGGGTCCAGAGAATGGAACCAGCCCTGCATGAGCAAAGCCCACTGAATGCCAAATGCGCCAATGAGAAAGTTGAATCCGACTCCACCGAAGCTGTAGCGTTTCAGGAATGTCATGAGGAACCCGAAACCGACAAAGATCATCACATGCACATCCTGAAAACCTAGCAAGCGAGGAGAAAAAGGGTGGACAATGTTTAGGGATGAAGGTGCTGTATAACAGAATCGTAAACTCCCCAGTTTAACTCTAAAGCACTCAACCTTAAATGTTAAAGAGATTTAAAGAGAGGCCTCAACAAAACTTTGGCTCACATTGTTGGTCATAGAATGGCTGATTCATGTAGAGTATGTATTATTAATTAATTGTTTTTTAATAGCAATAACCCTGTGGACACAACTTGGGTACTCACTTGGGTATCTGTAGTAGAAGTCGTTCTCAATATCGCTTGTGATGTTCTTCTTATGTTTGTGCTCAGACCAGTGCGCGTCTGACTCTTCATTGTAACGCACAAAGATTCCAAACAAGATGATCATGACAATTTGCCACACAAAGCAGACCGCAGGCAGGCTGATTCGGACATCTGGGTTTTTCTCTCGACACCAGAAACTTCGACAGCAGTTCCCCATGTTGAAGTTGAGAGATGACCTGTTGGACCTGATGAAACTCTCTTGTCTGGAGATTGTAATTGCTGCTGTTGGCTGCAGCTGTATTTATAGCTGGTAATCTGTAGGTGTGTCACTGCTCAACTGTTGCAGGTGTACCTCCAGTAAATGAAAAGAGGGTGGCAGTGACAATCACCTGACAAGAAGAATGATCATTATCTGGTTTGGTGTCTGACTTATTTTTTTTAAGAGGTCACAGTAGTCACTGGTTCTGTCCATAACACCTGGACTAAAGACTACTTCCTTGACAAGTGCAGGTCTTCCTCTGGTCTGGTATTTTCTCTTAATTTTTCTGTGTCTGTATATTGTTTATGTCGGCAACAAGACTTTGGACTTTGGGAACATGTTTTATATAAGAATTAGATTGAACATCTGTGCAAATTCAAACTCTCAAATTAGGAAAGGTCAAGACAAACATGAAAGTAACGCTCAGATGCTTTCTATCTGAGTTCCTGAATAACTCATTTCAGCATTTAAGACATACACATAATTATCTATGCGATTCCTGATCTTCTGACTGAAAGTGCAATTGTAAATGTTCTTTTTCTATATAAAAGGAAAGGTTTATAAAGTTCTTGGGGAAAATTTCTTATGTTTTACTCTCAAAGAGATAAAGGAGTGACCATGACAAGTTTAATGTCATTAAAGTTAATATCAACCTTCTTTTACAGGAATTCAACTCATAAGTCAAAAGACACATCTAAACAGCCAATATCTCAATGATTGACATTGTTCTCTCTAGGGTATATACCAGATAGTATCAGCACTTTTTGAAGTGCCTGAGCTGTAGTGTTACATAATGTGATGACCTGTAAATCTGCTCTACATTGCAAAGACCTGGTAAGACACTCAAGTTTGATATTTTAATTTAACTTACAACAAATGAGATTTAAATATTCAGAATTGTAAAACATGCTGTTGTAACTACTGCATTAAAGGAAATAACAGCATAACAGAAAGCATTTTGTCATCAGGGCCAATATTAATTGCATACCTTGTTTTAATAGTCAGTAGCTTATGCAACTGCTAAATTACATAAATTATTATATGAAATATGGTAAAGCAAATAGCAAAAGAGAAATAAAAAAATGCATCTACACACACGCACACTGTATATTATATATATTGACATCATGAATTGCATAAATGCATTTTTGTATTTCTGTTTTGCTATTTGCTTTAAATTCATCATTGTTTAAATGTTGTTGTTTTTTTCATAGTGAAAAGTCAAATTCATGGTGAGGGGCCAGCAGGTTGTTCAAAAAAGATATTGAGGTATAAGCCTATTAGAAATTATTTTATTTCTTTTTATTGGGGGAATTAATGTACAAAAAAATATTTCATGGATTAACAATATTGAGGTCAAAGTAATCTCTTGTCTTTTGAAAACTAATTAAGCAGGAATTCTGACTGGTTCACACCTAAAACACCTTAAAGCCATTCATTCTTTACATTTATGGACTAAACAAATTCTTCTTTTCTTCATTTCTTTTAAATTCTTTAATTTACTTACTTTTCTTGTTTTGTTTATTTATAATAGTTTTAGTTTGACTTTATCTTTTTAAATTCATTTTTAACTTTATAATAAGGTTGCATTTAGGGATGCAATCAACTCACTTTTCAGCTAAAATAACCTTTTCTGAAGCCAATTTACCCAAATTGTTTGGTAAAATTTCTACATTTTCTTATTCAAATCACTTAAAAAGGGTTTGTTTAAGCAAAAAAAAAAAAAATAAACAAATAAACAACAAATATACAGTACTGTGCAAAAATCTTAGACACATAACATGTTTTAAAAAAAATAACATTTATCTTAAATATTTATTTATATCTTCAGCTTTAGTGTGTCAATAGGAAATATACATTTTATGCTCCCAAACATTACTTTTGCAAATAGAAAAGACTAGAACAGAAGAACAGGGAGCCCTGCAACAGATGTCATGGCCCCCACAAAGTCCCCCACTGAACATCGGGACAGTCTGAGGTTACATAAAGAGACAGAAGCAGTTGAGACAGACTAAATAGATAGAAGAACTGTGGCAAGTTCAACAAGACACTTGGAACATCGTATCTGCCAACAACCAAGAAAAACTGTGTCCAGGTGTTTCTAGGAGAACTGGTGCTGTTTTAAAGGCATTTTAATTATTTAGCATTTTTTATGCTTACTGAACTTTGTATGATGATAACTGTTAAATGAAAACTATTTATCCCATTAGTTTTGAAAACATCCTCACTATGCAAAATTTTTCACAAGTGCCTAAAACTTTTTCACAGTACTGTACATTTGGAACACCTGCTATGACTTTCTCACCATTTTCACCGACAGAATGTAAATGAATAAAGTCAAAATAAATGCTACTGTATAATGTGCTTTCATCTCTGAATTAAAAAATTATCAACGGAAACTCTTTATTGCATCCTGGCTTAACCTATAACTTTTGTAAGCATGTATCTATGTCAGTTCCCCCATAGCCCAAAGTCAACCTCACGTCTAGACAATAAGAAAGGGGGAGTGTCCTGTGCACATCTTCAAGGGCGGTTAGAGAGCACATGGTTATTGCAGAGCTTCTGGAGGTGTGTTCCATTAACAAAAAAAAACAGGTAAAAAAGCATGTGACAGTAAGCGTGGCCCACAGATATTTATGAGGGTGGCATTCCAAAGATAGCAGGAATCACATGAACATTCCGGGCCTTTGCAATCTGTCACTAGTGCATTCCATCACTGACAACAAAAGGATCTCACATGACTCCCAGGCAATCAAATACAAGGCAAGCCTTCAGCAATGTAACAGCAGATTCTACCTGCAGATAATATTTGATTTTCTTTGATAATCATGTCACAACACATTTGTCCATATAAGTTTAATAACCTTTTAAAACAGTTCAAATTAAATGTATCCGATTAAAAATAATTTACATTAAGTACATTAACATTTAATGAGACTATGCTAGTATTCACTGCCATGCCTTTTTGAACTTTTATCACATTGCTATGTCAAACGCATGGATGTACGGATTATTTGAAAATCTCATGCTTTTCTGTTTGCAGACTCTACTGTATACTTGTACAGATAAATTCATTGATGTTGCTCTGTGCAGTTTTCCCAGAATTCAGAGTTCAGATAAAATGTGTCTAAAGGTGACTGTAGTGCAATTCCCAACTGTTTCTGACCCAGATTTGAAAGTAAAAATATATTAAAAGCAAATGTATAAACATGACAAATGGAATGAGGTCCATTTGTCAAAAAAAGAAGAAAAAAAAAACACACCCACGAACAGGGCAGAAATGATTGGAGGAAATAGACATTCTTGGATTATGATCGGGTCTTATGATCTCAGTGTGAGGATGGCCAAATTATTTGAAGGATTTTTGCTATGGCAGTCTGTTCATTAGCAAGCCCCCCCATTAGCAAGTCAAGTTGTGAAGAGAGCTGTCAAAGACATGGAGATATTGTAGAGGAATTTGAGGCATCTATCACACTCTGACTAAGCACCCCATTGGCTCAAAGACAGTGACATTTGTAGTGATAGTGATGAGAAAGGTAATGTAATCGGACGCGTGCTCGGGCATGTGATGCCACTGACTTAGATGTTAAAAAAATTATGCAATTTTAGACGTAAGAGAGATGATTTTTAGTGCTGTCAGGTAAAACCCAATATCACTTGAAAAACATTCAAAAGCTGCTCTCCAAAAAAAGTTATTTTATTATAGTACTTGATTTTGATATGTCAATGGCAGTGATCTGCAGTCAAATATTTTTGTATAACTGAACGTCCTGGGCATTTGAATGAATTGCTGTTCTAGTTTTATGTCTCTTGTATCACTCCACGTTCTTCTTCTCACGTTAGAAAATAATTTCAAATCAAATCAACAATTCATACCCATTCATTTATTTGGTAGGTATAACGGCTTCATAAATATGATTTTTTTATTTAAAAATATTTTTACATTTTTATCATTTAGAATGCAAGTTGATGAAGCTGAAAATAAACATTCAAACAGCCCTTTAAATAAATTAATAACAAATATCCAGAATAAAACTATCCAGGAATGTCCAAATTCTATTCAGTACGCTGTATCATTTAAAACCTAACAATCTTCTTTTTGTAAAATGTTTTTCTTGAAAAGTGTACATGTGCTATCTATCTTTAAAATAAGTGAAATAAATAAATAAAATTTGGCTTCTCAACATCATGATGAATTTATTCCATTCAGGACTATCTGTACCAGCATCTCTCTAGCATGAGCTTTCAAGCATGCTAATCTATCAGGGATGCTGAGCTGGATTTTCTGGGGCGGTGCTGGACTAATTATTTTAAAGTGTTTAATGACACTGAGCAGCGGTTGGTCAGAGGAGGCAAGGGAGGCGGAGCCTCCTCAAAAATATAATAAATTTAAGTACTAACATACACAACTTAGATAGCTTTAATGGAAAAACATGTTTTTCTCTCATACGCAGTAGACAGGTTAGCTTAAATTACTGTTTGGCTCGGTATGAATGCCAGAGGGGCCTTTCATTAGTAAACTGACCAATCAAAATGGATATTCAAATGGCGCAACATCATCTGTTTCCGTTCAAAAAGCTTCCAAAAAAATGAAATTTGCCTCCTTCCGTGTTCATGAGCAATCATCAGAGGTAGCCATTCAAGCCAATCAACTTTTAGCATCACGATTACACTTTATCAAGCCTGCTTGGGGATAGCATGACCGGTGAAGAGAAACTTTCAAAGTATGCTAAAATATCGTTGGAATAAAACTTAATGGAAGATCTAAAAGTACCAGAAAGACTGAACAACATGATCATATATTTATTTGACACAACGAATCAGTGGAGGATGGAGATCGTCTAAACATACAGTAGCTTATTAGGTGAGTAGATGTTACTGTACATGGAACGGGGCCCTCCATTCATTCAGTTATTGCACTGAGTAGTCTGTAGCTGGGGTTGTGTCATGTTCAGAATGGTGGTGGCGTAGTGGCTAGAGCACAGGGGTGCTAATCAGAAGGTCGCTGGTTCGAACCCCACGGCCACCACCATTGTGCCCTTGAGCAAGGCACTTAACTCCAGGTTGCTCCGGGGGGATTGTCCCTGTAATAAGTCCACTGTAAGTTGCTTTTGACAAAAGCATCTGCCAAATACATAAATGTAAATGTGTTCCGTTCATTTGTTGTATATACAAGTGTTGAGTTGGAGATTGGAAGGTGCTGAGTTAATAAAAAGTGTATATTGTGTTTGTAGTTATCAAGACTATTTTAAGATATCAGGGAGAGGATATCGTCTATGTATGGGAGCATAATTACCAGCAAAAACTTATCATAATACATTATATTTTGACCCACTGCAATATTTTATTGGTTTGATCTTTTGATACTAATTTCTATATTTTCCATCATGGACCGCCAATGGTGACACTAAAAGAAAACGGTCACCACCATGATACTGAAACTGCTCAGTGTTACTGCTGCTTCTTCTCTGCACTAATGCTACGTTTCTTTGTTCCTAGCAAACAGGAATGGAACCATGTGTTCCTGGATCATCACCTCCAGACCTGACCTCTCATTGGTTGACATGAATGCTGTTCCAGGACCAACAAGGATGTTGATTCAGGAACATGTCCTACAGTATATGTTAAAATCATAGTCACTATTTTTCCATATGTTCATTTCTTCACTGGTCTGCCCAGTACAGGCTGCAACTTTTGACATATTCCTCTCATTTGGATGCCTTTATTGCTGTGGTGTGCATTAAGCAGCAGACTCTTTACAATGTAGCAGTAGGAAAATTCAAATATGGAAGTCTTTTAGACATTTAGTAAATAGGTGAACGTATGTTCTGTGTTATAGCTGGACTGGACAGGGAATTTCTAACATATGGAACCCATTACACATAACATAACATAAACCACATGCAACAATCACAATACAGTGTTTACATGTAATTAATCAGGTAATTACTTAGTAACATTTCTACTTAATATTTCATGATTTTGTAAAGCTGCTTGCAATAACATTGCAATGTATTACATGTAATATGTACAAAATGGACATTGTAAAGCTGTAATTTTTACTTAACCCTATTCATCTTTTTAATTTACAAAAAAAAAGTCATATTTAAAATTAGTTAAAGCTAAAGTACCTTTAATTACACATTCACAAAAACTGTCAAAAACACCCAGTCAGTCTCTGCCTTTAGCAATAGTTAACCTTGTATTTAATTGGAAAGCTGAGAGAATTTGCTATGGGCATTTCTATCCACTTTGAAACGCCTATTGGAGGTAGATGCCCGGCTTAGTGCCTGGCAGGCTTATGAGGCCCTAACTCTAACCTCCCTCAAACCCTACCCTCATTAGAATGCATGGCTAAACAGTCTGTCAGGTACTAAGCAAGACATTTTCCTTCAATGTGCCTTTGAAACCCATAAAAAAATCTCAATCAAATAGCAGTTATTTTATGTATACTTGCACAGGCCAGACCCATATGGGAAACAGGTCACCCATCAATCAAATAGACATTGCTTCTTACAAGTGAGTGTACTGAGGATGCAGGAACATTTGCAGCCTCTGTTCAAATGGTAATAAGGAATGCACTGCTACATCAAGAGATGAGTCAGCCGACACACAACATGTCACACTGGCATGCAGTTTAACCAGTCACAACCATCACTGTCATGCACTCAGAACAATTATGACGTCTTTAACACTCCATAAATTTAACTTTGCATTTCTGTGTCAAATAAACAGCAAAGCAATTTTAAAAGCATTTATCCACCTGTCTATAGTAATCACTGTACACTGTCTTCATTTTCCTTTGTGATGTAACAGAAGCTTTGATTATTTTGTGCCAAAAACTGATACAAATCAGAATGCATTTAATCTGACTATTATATATAACAATATATATATATATATACACACACACTCACCTAAAGGATTATTAGGAACACCATACTAATACTGTGTTTGACCCCCTTTCGCCTTCAGAACTGCCTTAATTCTACGTGGCATTGATTCAACAAGGTGCTGAAAGCATTTTTTAGAAATGTTGGCCCATATTGATAGTATAGCATCTTGCAGTTGATGGAGATTTGTGGGATGCACATCCAGGGCACGAAGCTCCCGTTCCACCACATCCCAAAGATGCTCTATTGGGTTGAGATCTGGTGACTGTGGGGGCCATTTTAGTACAGTGAACTCATTGTCATGTTCAAGAAACGAATTTGAAATGATTCGAGCTTTGTGACATGGTGCATTATCCTGCTGGATGTAGCCATCAGAGGATGTGTACATGGTGGCCATAAAGGGATGGACATGGTCAGAAACAATGCTCAGGTAGGCCGTGGCATTTAAACGATGCCCAATTGGCACTAAGGGGTCTAAAGTGTGCCAAGAAAACATCCCCCTCACCATTACACCACCACCACCAGTCTGCACAGTGGTAACAAGGCATGATGGATCCATGTTCTCATTCTGTTTATGCCAAATTCTGACTCTACCATCTGAATGTCTCAACAGAAATCGAGACTCATCAGACCAGGCAACATTTTTACAGTCTTCAACTGTCCAATTTTGGTGAGCTCTTGCAAATTGTAGCCTCTTTTTCCTATTTGTAGTGGAGATGAGTGGTACTCAGTGGGGTCTTCTGCTGTTGTAGCCCATCCGCCTCAAGGTTGTGCGTGTTGTGGCTTCACAAATGCTTTGCTGCATACCTCGGTTGTAACGAGTGGTTATTTCAGTCAAAGTTGCTCTTCTATCAGCTTGAATCAGTCGGCCCATTCTCCTCTGACCTCTAGCATCAACAAGGCATTTTCGCCCACAGGACTGCCGCATACTGGATGTTTTTCCCTTTTCACACCATTCTTTGTAAACCCTAGAAATGGTTGTGCGTGAAAATCCCAGTAACTGAGCAGATTGTGAAATACTCAAGACTGGCCCGTCTGGCACCAACAACCATGTTCATCTGCCAAATATCATCTGCCACACAGTGCAGCTATTTGCACCCCAATAGTCTGGTGGAACCACAGAAATATACAACAACCTAAACAGATGTTGCTGCAGTGGTGTGGGGTGTAAAGATGGTGTGTGAATGTGTAGTGTTTTCCTAGTGACCTAGTGGTTCGATTACACCTTTGTCGCACTCTTTTTCCCATCTGATTTCCTGTTTCCACTCTTAATATTTCCTTTAATACTACTTAAAGTAATAGATAGGAGTGGTGGTGGAGTAGTGGGCTAAAGCACATAAATGTTTATCAGAAGGTCACTGGTTCGAGCCCCACAGCCACCACCATTGTGTTCTTAAGCAAGGCACTTAAGTCCAGGTTGCTCTGGGGGGATTGTCCCTGTAATAAGTGCACAGTAAGTTGCTTTGGATAAAAGTGTCTGCCAAATGCATAAATGTAAATGTAATGTAAATGTAGATAAAATTAGTGTAAATGCTGATTGGAGTAAATTTACTGCAACTTTGTACTGAATGTACATTTAAACATGTTTGTATAAAACCTCAGAACTTTATTTACCTTTGACTAGCACTTACGTATAATCATTTTTAAATCAAAATTGATCCTGGATCAGTAGAAGAATCCATGAAGACATGGCCCAAAATCAGTACACAGCCAATTTCAGTTATGCAAATATTTAAAGGCCTTCAGTGTGTTGGCCTTGAATCATCTGTCATGTGCCATATCTTTTCTTTTTTTTTCATCCCCTAGGCAGATAATATCCATTCACATAGGCTGGCTATTCACATATGCATGTGACTCTGAATGTTGCAGTGCATAAAGGTTTTGGAAAATAACAGCTGCTTATCTGTGCAACAGAACTGATATCTTATTCAAATTCATACTCAAAACCAAGCATAATCCTCTTAACAAATCTACAGTGGACCCAAACATTAAAAACAAAATAAATAAATAAAGCCACACTTAAAGATGTATGAATGTCTTTGCCCAGGTAACAAAATAGGTGGAATCCGCAAAGAAATTATGCTAGATATTTTCACTTGTTGCAATGAATTTACCATTTGGTCTCACACTGATTTTAGTTGATGTATGAAGTCAGTTGCCCTGAAGTTCACACAGCTGTCCAAGCACATGTAACACACACATACACCTCTAACCACAGGTGTAGTTGATCACATTGACTGTGTTCCAATAACATTTGACAATCAGAAAATGTCCAAAGATGTTTGTTTTTTTTATTATTATTTTTCATTTTGATTATCTAATGTTTAAACATTTAATACCTAACAAACTTTATGTAAAAGTTTTTGATTTTATCTAATGCAAAAAGACATTTTTAAGTGTAGCTTAAGTGCCCAACACTTTTTGAGGCCACTGTATTTCAGGCAATACATGGTGCTCCATGTTCAAGCAGTCAATATAGTTTGAATAGCCTACTTTTAAGAACTACAGATTTACTGGGACTTAGGTTCTAGATGTAACCAGTGGGTTATGAATAAACAAAACATTTTTTTCTTACATAACTCAAAGAATGTTGTGCATTTAACGCTTGCTTAAATCACTCTGTCACATTTGAATGTGTTTTTGTTCTTGTTTTGTGTTCATGTCTTTGCATGAACATGGAATGACGAGGTAAGCATGGCACGATGTGGCACATAACACTTATTCACTAAACTGGAAAACACTCTGGTCTATAAATCATTAAGACATGATTAATTCTAAATTTACATACCAAGTATTTAATGTTTGAATTTGTATTTATTATTCACTGCAAAATGACACCACCTGCCTCCAGAATAATATTGTTATACGAGCACAGACAAATGAAAATTCTGTTTCATGCAGATATTAATATCAGAAATACCAGGAGAAACCACATATTCCACAGTTAATGTGGTCTTCAAATGCAGCTTCATCTAGTAAGTTTTTTCATAATTTAATTACATAATAATTGTATAATAACTATAATATAATAATTAATATTATGAAAAGGCTTATACAAGGCACATTTTATTTATAGAATCTATTATTTATAGAAACTATAAATGCAAGAGTAACACATACAAATTGTCATTTTATTTAGTTTTGATGCACTTCCAGTTTGATCCATGTCCACATCCAGTTCTATCTGAATACAGATCATTTGACATTGTAACAGATACAGATAATGGCTTCGCTGCACACCCCTAACAGTGATCCCATTTTAGTCAAGATTTAGGGATATGTTCATTTTAAGGCCAATCCAGTTTGAGATAAATGACAAATAAGGGTGACCATTTTATCCAGAAGGTATAATCCAGAAGGAGAAATGCAAATGAAACTAAGGTGTGAAAAAATCCCCTGACAGACAACTTAAGAGGATTACTTATCATGGCAACAAATGGTCATAACATGGAAGGAATCATCAGTCACTAACTTCTGAAATGGTATATAATCAGATTTTTTACGGGCCTGGCCAGTACTTTTCTGAATACGTCAGAAATTCAGCGATTTCTAAACAGGATTCTACTGGTTCAGATACAGCTCTTTTTATGCAGTGACAGAATGCCAAGTCTAGTTCTGGCCTGTAAACAGATCTCTTCTGGGGAGAGGTTCACAATCTGTACAGGAAACAACAGTTTCTCTGAAGACAAGAGAGGGAACAACAATCAAGTAAGGGTGTGTTCGCTGGTTCTAACAGGAAGTCCTGTGAATCATCAAGTAACATACTCTTTGCGCTCCCTTGACCATTACCATTGTAATTGATGAAGCAGGTATGTGTACCACGACTTTTCCAACTACTCGGATTACTCTTCGCTTCTCTAGACTGCTGGCACTCTGCATCTGCTGAAATGCCTCAATCCAATCAGACTGCAACCCTCCACCTAGGGTAGTATGAACCTCTGCATGAACCACTTGTCTACATCTGCTAATGATGTTCATGCCAGTGGGGGCAGGTACAGCAAAAGAGTTATGCGAGTCTCTGACAATTAGAAAACCACACTCTGGTTGTGTAATACACATGGTTTCAACCTCTAACTCAAGATAACCTTGGTAAAGTGTGTCTAAACCATTCGTAGCTGTAATCTTCAGCCAACCTGCTGTGGACAGCATATCTTCACTTTAAAGAAACTCTCAGAAATAGCACTGACTTGGCTTTTCCCAATAGAAGAAACTTTGTTGAAAAAGGGCATGCTTGGCGTCCTGGGGTCACAAGCTAGCTGGGGTCACTGTCTGGGACAGTAATAGTCTAGGACCATTGAGAATTTCTGGAAACCACCACCGCAGTGAAGTGAGCCTGGGGCTTGAGTGATCACTACCTGTCTGGGACAGGAATTGGTCTGGAAACATCAAGCAGTTCTGGGAAGCACCACCTTGACTTATTGCAAAATTGAGAAAATAAAAAAGTATTTGTCACAGATCTCCCTGTCTTTCCTTGCTTTTATGCTTCACGCTCCCTTTTCAATAATCACTAATCACCTGCACCTGTCTCTTGTTTCCGTTTCACTCTTTAAATACTCTGTTCTCCCCTCACTCTTCGTCTGGTCTCGTTAAACGTTAAGCGTTTATCGTTAATAGTTTATCGTATACAGACTCACTCCTTCGTTCCTGTGATTTTCCTGTCTCCACGCTCCTTTGTCGATCCTCCTATCTCCACGCTCCTTAGTTCCTGTGATCTTCCTGTCTCCACGCTCCTTCGTTCCTGTGATTTTCCTGTCTCCAGCTCAACGATCTCGGAAGCTCCACGCTTGCCCAAGCTCCGCGCTCATTCACTCCAGTGACGTAACGCCAAGCTCCGCACTCATTCTCCAGTTCCACTCTCATTCATTCCAGTGACGTCAACTTAAGCTCCACACTCGTCCAAGCTCTACGCTCACTCTCCAGTTCCACGCTCATTCACTCCAGTGACGTTACCCCTTGCTCCACGCTCGTCCAAGCTCTGCGCTCATTCTCCAGCTCCACGCTCATTCACTCCAGTGACGTCACGCCAAGCTCCGCGCTCATTCTCCAGCTCCACGGTCATTCACTCCAGTGACATCACGCCAAGCTCCGCGCTCATTCTCCAGCTCCACGCTCATTCACTCCAGTGACGTCACGCCAAGCTCCGCGCTCATTCTCCAACTCCATGCTCATTCACTCCAGTGACGTCAGCCTAAGTTCCACGCTCAAGCTCTACGCTCATTCTCCAGCTCCACGCGCATTCACTCCAGTGAAGTCAGCCCAAGCTCCACCCACTTATGATATTCATCTCCTTCCCTTAACACTCTTATTTGAATAAACACAACCTCCGGGTTTAACACTACTCCTGTGTCTGAGCGTATATGTAACAGAAGACCAGACCACATACAAAAACTTCGAATATGGACCCAACAAGTTCATTCATTGAGCTCTTCAGACAGGATCTGCCCATTCTGGAGTATTCAACCAAATTCCTTCGCCTCGCAGCCATCACTGGATTTTCTGATTTCCGCCTCAAACCCATCTTCGGTATGGGGTTAAATTTCCATCGGCCCATGATGCTTCCTGAGGTAGGGAACCTCTCCTTGGTTGAATATGTTGCTACCACCCTTATCCTCCATTTACCCTCTCTGCCCTTTTTTCCGGACATGGTTAAGTTACCAGTCTTCGCTCCGCTCCTAGAGGGTATTAGCGGATGCTCCAGGCCTTCTAATGCCCTTAATAATTTTTTGAGTGAGGCTCTCCCTATCCTGTTACCCGTGGTAGTTTCATTACTGCAGTCCTCAGTAGCGAACACGGCCAGCGAGCCAGAGCCCATGCCTGCCACGGTCAGCGAGCCAGAGCCCATGCCTGCCACGGTCAGCGAGCCAGAGCCCATGCCTGCCACGGTCAGCGAGCCAGAGCCTGTGGCCTCGACCGTCCCAGAGCCAGCGCCTGTAGCCTCGACCGTCCCAGAGCCAGCGCCTGTAGCCTCGACCCCTGTTGGAAAGAGAAAACGAAGGAAGCGGACATCTTCCTCCCAACTCCCTCCTGAGCCTTCCTCGCCTCCAGAGCTTTCCATAGCTCCGCCTCCAGAGCTTTCCACAGCTCCGCCTCCAGAGCTTTCCACAGCTCCGCCTCTCGAGCCTCCCATGGCTCCTCTCAGAGCTCCACCTCCAGAGCCTTCCACGGCTCCTCCGCCTCTCGAGCCTCCCTTGGCTCCTCCTGTCAGAGCTCCGCCTCTCAAGACTCCTATGGCTCCACCTCCCGACCCTTCCACGGCTCCGCCTCTCAAGCCACTGAGACCACAGTCTCCAGAGCCTTCCACGCCTCGGTCCCCAGAGCCTTCCACGCCTCTGAAGACTGCCTAGGCTCCGCCTCCCACGGCTCTGCCTGCGCCTACTCCGCCTCCCACGGCTCTGCCTGCGCCTACTCCGCCTCCAGACCCTTTCACGGCACCGCCTCCAGACCCTTCCATGGCTCCACCTTCTCCGGCTCCGTCCCCAGAGTTCTCCATGGCTCCACCCCTGGAACCTTTTTTGGCTCCGACCTTCCACGACTTCACGCACAGGGTCCTCCTTGGCTCCGCCTTCCACGACACCTCCCTGGCCATCTGACCCGATCCCTGTCCTAAGGCCACCTCCCAGGCCTCCTGATTCCTTCTCTGCCCTTAGGCCGCCTCCCTGGCCTCCTGACCCTGTCCTGCGGCCACCTCCCAGGCCTCCTGATTCCTTCTCTGCCCTTAGGCCACCTCCCTGGCCTCCTGACCCTGTCCTGAGGCCACCTCCCAGGCCTCCTGATTCCTTCTCTGCCCTTAGGCCACCTCCCTGGCCTCCTGACCTTGTCCTGAGGCCACCTCCCAGGCCTCCTGATTCCTTCTCTGCCCTTAGGCCGACTCCCTGGCCTCCTGACCCTGTCCTGCGGCCACCTCCAAGGCCTCCTGAACCTTTCCCTGCCTTTAAACCCGCCTCTTTCTCTAACCTTTTCTCTTGGGGTCTTTCCTTCTCTGTTTTCCTCCCTTTCTTTTCTTTGGGCGCCAGGAGTCGCCCATTTAAAAGGGGGGGGGGGGGGGGGGTAATGTCACAGATCTCCCTGTCTTTCCTTGCTTTTATGCTTCACGCTCCCTTTTCAATAATCACTAATCACCTGCACCTGTCTCTTGTTTCCGTTTCACTCTTTAAATACTCTGTTCTCCCCTCACTCTTCGTCTGGTCTTGTTAAACGTTAAGCATTTATCGTTAATAGTTTATCGTATACAGACTCACTCCTTCCTCGTTCCTGTGATTTTCCTGTCTCCACGCTCCTTTGTCGATCCTCCTATCTCCACGCTCCTTAGTTCCTGTGATCTTCCTGTCTCCACGCTCCTTCGTTCCTGTTATCTTCCTGTCTCCACGCTCCTTAGTCGATCCTCCCATCTCCACGTTCCTGTGCTTACAACCCAAGCTCTTCACTCCTTTACTCCAGCGGAGATCTCGGAAGCTCAACGATCTCGGAAGCTCAACGATCTCGGAAGCTCAACGATCTCCCAAGCTCCACGCTTGGCCAAGCTCCACGCTCATTCACTCCAGTGACGTAACACCAAGCTCCGCGCTCATTCTCCAGTTCCACTCTCATTCATTCCAGTGACGTCAACTTAAGCTCCACACTCGTCCAAGCTCTGCGCTCGCTCTCCAGTTCCACACTCACTCACTCCAGTGACATTACCCCTTGCTCCACGCTCGTCCAAGCTCTGCGCTCATTCTCCAGCTCCACGCTCATTCACTCCAGTGACGTCACGCCAAGCTCCGCGCTCATTCTCCAGCTCCACGCTCATTCACTCCAGTGACATCACGCCAAGCTCCGCGCTCATTCTCCAGCTCCACGCTCATTCACTCCAGTGACGTCACGCCAAGCTCCACGCTCATTCTCCAACTCCACGCTCATCCACTCCAGTGACGTCAGCCTAAGTTCCACGCTCAAGCTCTATGCTCATTCTCCAGCTCCACGCGCATTCACTCCAGTGAAGTCAGCCCAAGCTCCACCCACTTATGATATTCATCTCCTTCCCTTAACACTCTTATTTGAATAAACACAACCTCCGGGTTTAACACTACTCCTGTGTCTGAGCGTATATGTAACAGTATTTTGTTATCATCGAGTGTGTTTTGTTGACTAAGTGTTATGTGTTCAAGAGCTCATTAATTATGTTGAAATCATTTAGATTTTGTCTCCTTTTCTAAATTTGAGGAAGAAGAAAAAATATAATTCTTTGAGCTATGCTTTGTGCCATTCTCAGGGCTGTGAAATGTGAGGAATAACAATACATTTATTATCAGTACCATGTGCTTTTCTGGCATAAACAGGATGGCATAATTAGAGTTGCATATAAGACATCTTTAAGAAAAAAAACCCCAATATAAATTAATTTTAGAATTAATTTTCAGTAAAAAAGGATTATATTTGATTAATTTACATATTTAGATTTATCAGACCTTGCTCTGGCAATGAAGAATCTTGCTTTGGCTAGAAAAAGCATTTGCAATGAAGACCTGCTTTAAGTATTCGCAACAAAGGCCTGTGTTCTTTCTGAATGTCAACATTTCTTTTGCTACCAAATGCATTGTAAATGGATTTGACTATTGAATTTATGTTTTGCCTTATTTAAGAGCATTTAGGTGATCCAATTGGCTGTGATGGTTCTAGTGTGCCTTACTCTCAAACCCAAGAAATATTTGTTTCATAATACCAAATTATCAAAGATTGCCTACTAATGCGACTGAGCAGTAACAGACAAGTTGCATGAGGAGATGGCCCAATGAAGGACAATACTCTCCAATGGCCACAAGGGGGGAAACCTAAGGCCAAGCATCACTGTTCTGGGCACCTGCCCAAAAGGGGAGGTGTGTGAAATGGGTAGAGGGAGTGGAGTTTATGCTTCTTGGGCCAAAAGCGTAAAAAAGAAAATTAGAAACCCCAAAACCCTGAACTCCACTAAAGCCAGAATAAATTAACCACACCTAAACGGCTTAATTTTTTTTAGATGAAATACTGCTCTGTTCTAATTTCAGAGAATAGTGTGCAAAGGAAATTTTGGCAATGCTCCTCTTCCTGGCTGAGAATGGTCACAAGGCCAGCACAAAGAAATTTAAATAGGTGAAAAATAAAGTATTTTATTTAGACCACACAATTACTCTGCAGGGCCGGTCACTAGGACTAAGTTGGGTTTAGGGTATTGTGAACATACCAAAACCAATCATAAACAACAAGTCATAACATATTTGGGTGTGGCTGGCTATTGCTTTATTTTCTAGGGGCAGCCCTGGATCCAGGACTATGCTGAAATTACCAAACCACTGCTTGAATCTTTTTTTCTAGCACATGGTGCTGAACATGTGGCTAAAAGGAGGGATGATGGATATTGTAAATACATTTTGGTTTTGTAATTAAATTTGGTTTGTTCCAGGTTTTATGCCAAATGTAACATAATAGAGGGAGACAACACCCAAATATCAGCTCAATCTCAGCTAATTGAAATATTTGACCATCTAATGACACATTTAATTTCAAATACTAAATGGGGTTTTTAACTGTCAAATAATTTATTGAAATGGTAATTCTGTATAGCCCTGAATGCCAGCGTTTTAATCCAAGAACAGATTGTGCTTATCACCCACAAAGTGGTGGTATAGTAGAGAGATCTAATAAGATTATTAATCAAAACTGATGAAAGTGATGTCCACATGATGTGTTAACAAGGAGACCAAGAAATATCTTTGCAGGTCCAGGGAAGATACAATTGCTGTCCGAATGTGGAACCCTGGATGACAGGATGGTTGAGAAACATATTGAGAAATCTGCATTCACAGTTTAAAGCTGCCCTCCCGGAACCAGGAAAGGAATGATCCACAAGCTGAACACAGGTTATTGAATCCTTGTCAAGGACCCAAGGAGAAAGGCTTGGCACTAACCACGATGGAAGGTACCGTGCAAGTAATAGTGATCACTTCAACTGCAATACGTGTGGCAGAAAGAGATACTTGAATACAGGTGTCACATTGCAAAAAGGTGACAAGTAATAACCAACAAAATTCAGAAGTGTTCCATGTGAAGTGCTAGTAACTGCTCCCTGGTGCACCCACATTGCTACTTCAAAGGCTTGTTAAGACACCACCCCAGCGAAGAAATAAAGGGCAATGGAAATCAATACATGGGAACAATTGTCCATGGCTGGGAATGCCTGGAGACATTGAAAAGATGTGGCGAAGAAAAATTTTCAAGGTTCCAGTCATATGCATTTTTGTGATCTCTGTTATATTTGTGATTAAAACAAAGTTGATGTTTGAATGTAATGCAAACAAATTACAGCCACAAGAAGGTGGAAGTCTAGGAAAGACAGATTAGAGTAAGTAGGGCAAAAACAACACCACTGTATGATAAGAGGACATTTATGTGCTATTAAGTTGATTGTGATGTTGGAAATTGTATGCTAGCATGATGTGAGGGTATTAAAGGAAGAGCTACTTTTGTAACACTGAACAAGAATCACATGATGGTCCAGAAGTTAACATCAGGAAGCAAGGACTCAAGATGAGAAAGACTATTCGTTTTTGATAGGATGTGATCATTGTGACATCCTGGAATATGAGATCTGAAGCACAGATCCACCATTTTATGTATGTGCTGACTTATATCATATAACTATAAAGTAATATATACAACTAAAATATAAAGGAACAACTGGAATTGAGGCTTTAAAAATTGTAGATTAGGAACAGTGTGAAAGCAGTGAAAAGATGGAAAGGCTCAAGCTACAGCTTTCCTCTGCTTGCTTTAAGATTTTGTATATTCACAGGGCAATGAAAAAAAAACAACAAAAAAAAAACTTTTCAGTCCAAAAAGCACTGTTCCACAGTCCTGCTTTGCATGTAAGATGAGACCGAGCCCAGAGAAGTCGGCAGCGCTTCTGGACTGTGTTGATGTACGGCTTCTGCTTTACATAGTAAAGTCTTAACTTGCAACTGTGAATGCAGCGGTGAGTGGTGTTGACTAACAAAGTTTTACTAAAGTAATCCCAAACCTGTGTTCATTATATCCAATAAAGATGAATGATGTTTTTAAGACAGTAATGTCCGAGGGATCATAGATCACGCGCATTCAGAAATGGTTTTCGTCTTGCCCTTTGCTCACCGAGATTTGACCAGATTTCTTTAAACTTTTACCTATATTGTGCACTGTAGAGGGTGAAATGCCCATAAATCCTTCCAATTTGTCTTTGGGAAACATTGTTCTCAAAGTGCTGGATTAATCGAATTATCTCGAATGATCCTTGCTCTTGATGGACTAGACTTGTTTTGGAGGCTCCTTATATACTATGACACAAATGCCTCACCTGTTTAACAACATCTGTTTCAAATCGCCTTGTTATTTCAACTGGTCAAATTGTTATTAGTCTTAAATTGCCACTGTCTCAACTTTTTGGGAGTGTGTTGCAATCCATCTAATTTGCACTTACTGTACATAAAAATTTTTTTTTTAAAAAATCACAATATATAGTAGTAGAGTTTTCAATTTAGCAAAGGGTGAATCAAATTTACATAACACTAATTTTTTGTTTTATTTGCATTTTCCATAATGTACCAACTTTTTTGGAATTTGGGTTGTAGGTTAAAACAATATTGGGACAGAATGTTGCATGTTCATTCCAGATGCAAGCACAGAAGTAGAGGATTTGGTAAAGTGGTCCACCAATGGGTTACTCAGTCACACAAGAATAATGGATTGTTGGATGAACCATAGGATTCTTGGTTGAGTGGCATTTTTAGTTAAATTTATTTTAGTTAGCGATATAAATGATTATTATTTTTGAACATTTTAGGTGTAATTGTCTGCTGTTCTGTTGCTGATCAAGAGAATCATGTTTTGCTGCAGAAAGGGAATGAAAGAGTCACGTAGAGATGATCGAGGGAGCAAGAAAATGGTTGTGAAAGAACCGCTCTACACGTGTGAGGCAAGTGAGATGCAATTGCAAACATTTTGAGAAATACAAATTGATTAGAGAACTTATTGATTTCATGGGTTCTTAATTCTCTTTCATATCTTCTGTTTTGAATGTTCTAAATATTTTTTGCTAATCATGTGTTCATATTCCCATAAATAACCATTTCATCACAACCATACAGCGACTTAATGTTTTTATTGATTATGATTTCAATGACTAAATAATTTTTCCTCTTGCAGGTTTTAAATGAATTTTCACGTGCAATGATAATTTGTTGATTAATCAAAAATGAGGGAATGTGAAAGAAATTCATTTATTGATTATGTTTCTGACTAAATTGCATTTATAATATTAATGTTTAGAAGTTAAATATGAATCCCTTAAGTATTAGAATGCCATTTTAGAATGGGAGTTGTTGACTATGATTCTGCTAATGGATATGTGTGTGTATGTGTGTGTGTGTGTTTTTGACAAAGGAATTCTGAGCTGTCTCTGAGGCGCCAAGTGGCTAAACATAACAAAGACTTGTGTTATATTCACACACGTTATCAGAATCATAAGGTCAATATGCCCCGTTTCTATCTAGGCATATATTGTTTGTTTAAAGAAATGCAACCAATCAGCGTTAATTTTTAGAACTGTTAGATGTGCAAGAATCCTTGACATAAATTCTGTTTGGTTAATTTTAATCATGCTAATTGCACTTTAGTATGAGAACTTCACCTGGTACCGAAATAAACACTCTTTTCTTAGGAAACGATACAAAGACTTCTCCTTAGTGTTTCTTTTTTAGGATAATTTCCCCGACAATAATTAAACATTCACAGTATTTTATGCATTTTAAAACAGCACACATGTATGAAACTCTAGAGAGTGCCGGAAAGACCTGTTGTACAAAGGTGCCTCAGTTTGTTCCTGGGAGGCAGCAGATGTCCTAACCTCACCCCCACACTAATCCTAACCATATGGAGCATGTAAAATCTGAGTAGCCTGCCAGGAACAATGCATGGTACCATTCACACATCGTGGGTGGAAGAAAGGTGTTGCAAAACTCCGGTTCTTAAAGGGGCCACATCCAATTTATGACGAGTTAAATGACATTAAATGTATTCACTTGGCATATGTGAGTGGAGCGGCAACAATTTCCCCTCTACGCTCAAAGCATTTTTAATCACGCCGCTCCAGCTCCACTCCGGGTTGTCCATCTTGCTTGCTCCGCGCACCTGGATTAGAAGTGAACTATGAAGGGAAAATATATTACAAATAACTGAGACAACAAACAACACCAAAAAGCACAATGTAGGACTATTAATGTGAACTGCAAAAAAGCAAAACCGTGACTAAAATGTAAAAACAAAATAAAAGAAATGAGGACCAATTACGGTCTCACTTATCCTTATACACTTTTATAATTTTTTTAACTAAATGATTAATGTTGAATAAAAAAGTGCACATTGCAGTGTTTGTGCGATCAAACACAAACAGACATTGTCAGATTTGTGAAACCATGAACTGAGCAATGTTATTGCTCTTTTTCCCCCTTTTCTTACAAACCACAGGAACAAACATCACATATCTAACTCTTAAAATGGACGAAGCGAGATGATAACTGTGTGTGAATTCTGCTAAGCACTTTTGTATATGACGACACAAAAAAAACGTTCTTACAATTTGTTGTTTTACCTAAAGTACTTCTATAAATAAATTCATGCTTCTTTTTACAGATGTAATAAGGAGACAATTATGTTGAGAGAAGTTTTCCATATGATTATAATAATAATAATAATAATAATAATAAAATCTAAAATATAAAGAACTTTCTTTGATTCTAGAGCTGGATGACTGTGATTTTATTGAATGCAGACACTGAAATATAATGATAAGATTCAGCTCTGTTGGAATATAATAGTGTCAGAAGTGTTGAGAAGGAAGATTGTATTTGCGCTTTATGTTTGATCGAACACATTAACAAATTGTTTCATATTATTTATAAAATTGTATACAATAAACAATAAACATACACACTTAGTTAAGATCATAAGTTATGCCATCTGGAAGAATTGAATGAACTCATTATTAATACATCAAAATGCCAACAATAAAAGCATTTGGGAGAATGCGCATCACAGCATAAAAAATGTATAAACAAAATAAAATTTTTATTATAATTAATATTATTCTTTCTGAATGCAATGTCGGTACCATTATTGTCCAAAAAAATCTATATAAAAAAAAATAATAATATTAGCAAAATTTGCACTTACATTTAAATATGTGTGTGTGTGTGTGTGTGTGTGTGTGTGTGTGTGTGTTACTAGCATAGAGCATTTAGATCTGCCTTTAATTTGTGAAACGAGGGTCGCATTCTTGGATCATACTGCCAACACTGACACATGAGGGCATAGATTTCATCTGGACAGTTATTTGGAGCTGTCATGCGATATCCTAAAAACAAAAACAGGACAAGAAGAAGAAACAACAAAAATGACATGATGCTTTTAAACAGAAAACATACCTTAAAAAGAGATGGTACAATTATTGAATCCAAAGAATAAAGTTCTTAGCATTGCATGTGTGTGGTACGTGTACATGTGTATCTTCACAGCCTTACCTTTCTCCACCTCATCTCTAGTCTGTTGATTATTCATATTATGCGGCATGGAATAAGGTGCAACTCCTCTGGAGAAGGTCTCCCACAACAACACTCCAAAACTCCACACGTCACTCGCAGTCGTGTATACCCCTGAAGAACCACCAGAGAGCAGCATTGAGACATATACCCTACAACCACGTCCCAAACATACTGCTAACTCTTAGCTCTGGATAGATACAAACACCCTTTCCAATAACATGTTAAATTGCTGTTTGATGGATAAATCCATCTGGAGGGTGCGCTTAAGTGATTGTACCATAATTAAGGGCCTCTGGTGCAGTCCATTTGACTGGGATCTGCTTCATTCCTCCAGTAGCAGAATAAACACCATCCTGCTGTTCACGAGACATCCCGAAATCACTGATCTTAACCACACTCGCCTCCGCTACAAGACAGTTACGCGCAGCCAAATCCCTAGAGAGAGGGACAGATGGAAAAATGAAAGCGATATATTGCAGGTTACTCTAATTAAAATACCTGTTAAGAAAATACAAATCAACAGAGAGAGAGAGAGAGAGAGAGAGAGAGAGAGAGAGAGAGAGAACCAGATTTAATTTCAGTAAAAGAACGACAGACAGTGACAGAGGGAGCACAAATGCAGACCCCACCAAATGCAGATTTGGTGAGGAAGTATTTTGCTGATGTACCAGCCACTGTGGAAGGCGACTTGTAAGACTTGTATGACATCCTGATGTCAATAGTGGAACATATCCATAGTTAATGTGATGAACTACACCTGTAGTTACTCTGATAGGACACCTGTATGAACTTGAGGGAACTTTCATACATCAACTAAAAAACACCTTATGACCAGTTGGTTAGAAGTACTTGCAAATGGCAAGATGCTCCTGGAAAAGTTCTAGCATCATATGTTTGGTTTGATATTTTTATATCTACTGCAATGACGTTCATACTGTACATTTTATAGTGTGATTTTTGGGTGCCAGTGTATCCTGGAATATCATTTGCATTCACTATATACCATCGTCATTCTATCGTTCTTCCTTTATTGACCAATCTCACCGATGAATGCACTTTTTGCTTTCCAGGTAGGCCATGCCAGATGCCACATTCTCTGCCATCCTTATCAACATCTTGGACTTCAAGTTGTGGCCCTCTGTCCGCAGAAAGGTTAAGAAGTCTCCTCCTGCCATGAGAATAAGCCATTAAGGACTCATTTTGGTGTGTTAAACTACAAAAGTGCACTTCAAACATTAAACAAAACCACGGGTTCTACCTTGCACCAGCTCCATGATGATATATATTGGTTGTTTCTGTGTACAGACACCGATTAGCTTCACTATGTTTGGATGGTCATACTGTTTTAGAATTCTGGAATAGAAATGGTGAAATATACAATTAAATGAGGGCAAATATATGTATATTTGTATAAACTATTGTATACACAAACCTGGCCTCCATTAGGAACTTATTCTTCTGGTCTATGGGAAGATTCTCTCGACAAGATTTCACTGCAACTGCCATATTATTTGAACGCAGGCGTCCACTGAACACCTCACCAAAGTTCCCCTAGTAGCACACAAAGCATTCAGCTAAATAACATTACAAAAAAATAAAACAAATCAAAATAAATAAATCAAAATAAAATTATATTAATTTGCCAGGCTATTTAAAATTCTTAAATCAATATTTGAAACAAAATAAGAACAAAATTAAAAATTTGTTTTTCACTATTGTCAGTTTAAAAAGAAAAAATAATAATAATAATCCAATGCTCATATTACATGCAAGCCAAGTGAATTTAAATTGAATGTGTTGTTTCAATGAAAAAAAATGCCTTGTAAGCTGTACTTAATACTTTTGAATTGGGACAACGTGATTTTTTTATTTGGTTAACTAAAATGCCCAAGGGATTTGTTTTTTTTTTTGGTTAACTAAAATGCCCAAGGGATTTGTAGTTCCCAGCACAGAGCTCTATAAGGAAAGTATTAAGTGTTATTTTATGTCTTTATCTTTGTCTATCTTTGTGCAAGAGGAATACATAGGGGAGACTTGTTATTGCTTAATGTTTTGCTATGGTTTAGAAGAGTTTCTGTTATTAGTTTTGGGGGGGTTACCATTATGGTGAAGAGTGGAACTCAAGTTTAGGTTGAGGACCAATCCACATTGAGTATTCTACTTAATGCTTTATCCGATGAGCATTTACTGTGTTAATAGCATAATGACCAAATAGCACTCAGTAGTGTTTCTGTTTCTGTTCAGTTAGCATGCTAACATTCACTGTATCTAGTTAGCATGTAGCTGAAAGAGATTTATTTTGAGTACCTTTAACATGTCTAGTTTTGTTGGTTTTACTCGGATCAGTTATGTTCCCTCTAATTCAAGGATGGGCAACTGGCGGCCCGCGGGTCGTATATGGACCTCTGTATCATTGCATGTGGCACGCTGGACAAGACTGAGGACTGATTGTATTTCTTTGAAAAAGGGATTATGTAAAGACTACATTCAGAATATGATGCTATTACAACTATTGACCAGAAGAGGTAGCTTGTTCTTAGCAGAACTGCTGATCACTCTAGGATTCTGGCATGCAACACCTTAAACTTGCTCATCATTTATAAGGTAAATTGAGTTTTACCTCAGCTTCTCAGCGACATGCTATTGTTCGTGCGTGCTATTTTTAATGTACAGTGGTGGAACCCATGTCTTTTGTTTGCCTAAACACGAAATCTGTCATTAAAGATTTCAAATTGATTCGCAAATACATCATTGATCAAGTGATACAAACACCAGAGCTGCTCTCCTAACAGATGTAAAGGGTAAATAAAATACAAAGGGTAAAAGGCATCAAAAGTTTTTACGAAATCCGTTACAATTCGGGAATCACCAAAGACATCTAATGCTGTTTCGCTTGTGAAAAACAAAAAAGTTTTTATAAGAGGGAGAAACTTTGAAGAAATGCGCGATGGAGATGCCTGACTGATTGTTGAAAAGTCTAAAGAATAGAGAGAATGTTCTCTGTCGCACGGGACTGTTCGGCCTGTGCGTGTATGTTGTGGTCCTGAAATGCTGTGCATTAATGCTCTGAAACGTTATGTTCTTGTATCCAGTATTGTTATTGATGATAATTTTTAGATTTTAACTAATACCTATAAGCTGTTTTATGAGGTGGGGTTGAAAATGTTGTCTGTCATTTGTGTGTTTGTCTGTTGCAAATATAGACAATGCAAATGAGATACATTTTCTTGAAAATGTAAGTCTGAAGTATGTTCAATTGAACATGAATTTGCACATGTAAAAAGTATGTTTTTAGTAAAAACGCAAGTACTAATGAATTATATTAGTTTTTATAAATATTGTTAAATACAAATGTTAATATGGGTAACACAATCTTTAAAAGAACATTGCATTAGCTGTGCATAGATTACTCACAAAAATGAGTAAATTGAGTAAATGGGTGAACATTGATAAGAGTGCAAATCTGTAATCTAGCCCCTTGGTAGAAAGTTGCCCATCCCTGCTCTAATTGAAGCATTTAATTAAAAATTACTTGGTAATTTTAATGTTAGACAATTCATTTCAAACATGTGGAACCACTGTCCATGATTGAATCAAGTTCAGCCAAAGATTTTTATGAGTATATGTGCTCTGAAATCACTTAAATACCTTTAAAACATTGCTAATTTTAAACTATTTACTGTAAAGGGATAATAGAGAGAGGACAGGAAATAATGGGGGTGTAAGAGGGAATTGATGCAAGCTAGACTCAAACATGTGTCACTTGTATGAGCTGCATATCTCAGAGCATGTGCACTAACCGCAATGATCGAACTAAAAGCTCTCAAGGACAATTAGCCAAATTAATCTTTATATATTTAAAATCAAAGAGTCTAAAGGCATCATATTTTTATTGGGCTTTTGTAATGTTTATAAAAAGATGAACTGTAGGCTTACCCGACCAATGCTCTGCCCAAGGATGACATCATCATGATCCAAGACCCATTTGTCCTAAAAGATAGTAAAACAAATGTACCCTCTGCATCTGTATGCCCATTGTACAAAGATGCCTCAGCTTGTTCATGGAAAGGAGCAGATGTCCAAATCTGGCCCCGCCCTAATCCTAACCATATGGAGCCTGTAAGGCTGAGTAGCCTACCAGGAACAACATATGGCACCTTTCAACCATTGCGCAATTGAACCCCATAGTACGGACTGGCCATTTACAGCATTCAGCAGTAGTGGTTGACCAATATGATATCAATAGCTGATACTGACAGCGTCTGTGACATGTTGTCCATTACCACAGAACATAATTTTGTTTGTTAAAACAGAAAAAAGCTAAAATTGTGTACAACAATGAACTTTCAGTGCAAGACTATGGGGAAAGTAAACTCAAGACTAAAGGCCAAAACATTCTCTATTAAATGTAGATGTTTTTAGCTATGCAAGCTTGATTTTGAGTGTAGTTGCATTCCAAAATGTGTCACTTTGCAGTTCATAACAAGGCCACAAGCGGTGCTATGGCTGACTTTAGTGGGAACGGTCCACTTCTATGATGAGTTCACTTCTTTTCTCTTTCAAGCAAACAGTCATGGCTGAGCAGCGGTTTGAAGAGATAGCTGAGCAAGGAAAGTCAATTTATTTATAGCAATTTATCTGAAGACCACATCCAGTTTAATGGCACAGACTTTTGAAGGTAGCTCTATCGCCCCCTTGAGTACTGAGGTTTGTTACTAACCCAGTAAAGCAAGAATTCACATTGGCAATGCTCAGTCCAAGTGCTCACATAAGTGTACATAAAGTTTCTGGCCTTAAACATCATAAAATATGTGTGAACATGAGACTAGCGTGATAAAATAACTTTGCTCTATGGAATATTTGATTCTGATTGGTCAATGGTGCCATCTAGTGGTCTGATATTTCTCTGTAACAACCGCACATCCATGTATCAAACCGCTCATCCGGGTTCTGCGAACGGTCTCTTCTGCGTCTCGGATCACTGTGTAAATCTCTACAAGTAAGCTTATAAAATAATTTCAACCCAAATCAATGTTTCTTTTGTATTTATTTACTTATTTGGCAAGTAGTCTTGTAATTGGCTGGATAAGGAGGAGTCAGACGGTAATTTTCACAAAATAAACACCAACAGAACTCGGACACAAACCGGAGATTGATTTCATCTGTTCAGCGATTTCTTTTCAAATGACATAATTTCAATGCAAATCAATATTATATGTCCAAGTATTTATTTATTTGGTTAGTAGCCATGTAAACGCAGGATCAGAATCAGAATAAGAATGAGCTTTATTACCAAGTATGCTTACACATACAATACATTTGTCTTGGTGTCTGAAGATTCCACTGCACAAACAATACAAGGCAGCGATATACAGAAATACACAATAATGGGAAGCCTGGGTAGCTCAGTGAGTAAAGACACTGACTACCACCCCTGGAGTCACAACTTCGAATGCAGGGCGTGTTGAGTGACTCCAGCCAGGTCTCCTAAGCAACCAAATTGTTCCAGTTTCTAGGGAGGGTACAGTCAAATGGGGCAACCTCCTCTAAGTCACTATAACGTGGTTCTCGCTCTTGGTGTGGCGCATGGCGAGTTGTGCGTGGATGGCAGAGAATAGCGTGAAACCTCCACACGAGGTACGTGTCCTTGGTAACACACTCAACAAGCCATGTGATAAGATGTGTGGATTGACGGTCCTGGACGAGGAGGCAACTGAGATTCGTCCTCCACCACCCAGATTGAGGCAAGTCACTAGGATGTTGGATAAATATAAACAGACAAAGCTGTGTATTGCACATAATTATTGCTCAAAGGGGCAGATTTAACTGATCAAGAGATGGATAGCCTGAGGGTTCTGGTGCTCAGTAGCGCCATCTAGAAGGCAACAGTTCAAAAAGGTAGTGGGGCTGGGTGTGTGGGGTCCAGAGTGATTTTTTCAGCACTTTTCCTCACTCTGGAAGTGTACAGTTCTTGAAGGGAGGGCAGGGGGCAACCAATAATCCTCTCAGCAGTCCGAACAGTCCTTTGTAGTCTTCTGCTCTCCAAATTTGTAGCTGAACCAAACCAGACAGTTATTGAAGTACAGAGGACAAACTCTATGACTGCTGAGTAGAACTGTATCAGCAGCGCCTGTAGCAGGTTAAACTTCTTCAACTGGCGAATGAAGTACAACCTCTGCTGGGCCTTTTTCAATCAATGTGGGTCTCCAACTTCAGGTCCTGTGAGATGGTAGTGCCCAGGAACCAGAAAGATTCCACTGCTGCAACAGTGCTCTTTAGAATGGTGAGCGGGGTCAATGTTGGGTTGTTATCATCTCCACAGTTTTGAGCATGTTCACCTCCAGGTTTTGACTGCACCAGTGATCCATCCGTTCAACCTCCTTTCTGTATACAGACACATCATCATCTTTGATGAGGCCGATGACAATAGTGTTGTCTGCAAACTTCAGGAGCTTGACAGAGGAGTCCTTGACGGTGCAGTCATTGGTATACAGGGAGAAGAGTAGAGGGGGAGCACACATACCTGGGGGACACCAGTGCTGATCGTACATGTGCTGGAAGTGAATTTCCCATCTCACTAACTGCTGCCTGTCCATCTGAAAGCTGGTGATCCACTGACAGATAGACGTGGGAACAGAGAGTTGGTGTGATTTAGTCCAGAGAATAGCTGGGATGATGGTGTTGAAAGCTGAACAGAAGTCCACAAAAAGGATCCTTGCATATGTCCCAGTTCTGTCCAAATGTTGCAGAATATGATGCAATCCCATGTTGACCTCATAATCCACAGACCTGTTTGCAGGATAAGAAAATATAAGGGGATCTAGAAAGGGTCCAGTGATGTCCCTCAGGTGGGCCAACACCAGTCTCTCAAATTATTTCATGACCACATACATCAGAGCAACGAGTATGTAGTCATTAAGTCCTGTGATTTTGGGTTTCTTTAGGACAGGAATGATGGTTGAGCATTTGAAGCAGCAGGGAACTCCACTCTGCTCTAGTGATCTATTGAAGATCTTTGTGAATATGGGGACCAGCTGGTCAGCATAGGATTTTAGACAAGTGGGTCTAGACAGGGAAGCTGGTCCCTGTGCTTTCTTTACCGCCTTTACTATAGGTTTAGCTGATTTTAGTTTCTGCTAGTAGGTTGGAAGATGATGGACCAGACAGTAATCAGAGGGTCCCAAAACTGCTCTAGGGACAGAGCGATATGCATCTTTTATTGTTGTGTAGCAATGATCCAATTTCTGTCTCTGATGGTGCATGCAATGTGCTGTCTGTATTTTTGCAGTTCACGGGTGAGGTTAGCTTTATTAAAACCTCCCAGAATAATAATAAAGTGATTCTGGGTGTTGTTGTTCCGTGTCTGTGATCTGATCAGCCAGCTGTTGCAGCACTGCATTCACGCACGCGTGTAGAGGAATATAAACACTCACCAGAATAAACAAGGAAAACAACCATGGCGGGTAGAAAGCCTTACAGTTAATAAACAGCACTTCCAAATTAGGACAGCACATGTTCTATAATGTTGTTACATCTGTACACAAACTTTAATTGATGTAAAGGAATGTTCCACTGCCTCTCTTTTTTCCCCATTAACTCTGCAATGCAATCTGCTCTGAACAGCTGAAAACTTGGCAGATGTAACATGCTGTCAGGAATGGCTTCTCTCAGCCAGGTATATGTGAAGCACAAGGCAGCAGAGTTTAAAAAGTCCTTGTTTGTATGGGTAGGGAGATGTAGTTCATCCATTTTGTTAGGAAGAGAGCAGAGATTCGCAAGATGAATTCTGGGCAGCGCTGTTCGAAAGCCCAGCATGCTGGCTTGCTTCCCTCGCTTGCGTCTCATAGTGCACTTAAACACAGCTGCGTCTCCGACTTAAATGTCCAGCAAAATATCCCAATAGTCCAAAACCGGGAAAAGATTATGTTGTTCTTATATTTCAACTTTAACAAAAATACAAGTTTAACATTTCTGCTGTTAAACCCTCTGTCTTGCCCCATAGATTCTATTAAAGGTATATTAGTGTAAACACGATTTTAGATAGGACGAGTTGAAATTATTTTCTGTGGTAACTGACAGAAGGTCAGATATTATGGATAGAACTTAACTTGTGTTGAACCTGGAAAATTCCTTTAATGATGGCAAATGAAAAGTACATCAAATTGCTGAAATGTAAAACACTTATGAGCTCTCAGAATCCAATAAAAATTTAGACTGATTAGGGATCAGTGATAAGAGGGTTCAAGGATCACCTTGAGAACGGGTCTCTTCAGCACAATATCTGTCCTCTTTGTGACAGGTTGATGGGAATTCATGAGGTTATCCAATAGCAAGGGTACAGAGGAGAAGCCCTCACCATCAAGACGATACACACCCTAAATGCACACAAAAACATACAGTACATAAACAAACATATAATATCTAGAGGTCGACCAATTTGTATTTTTCAATAGCTAATGCCATAGCGATTTCTAGATATCAAGGTGGCCGATGGGCAATACTATACCAATATTAATATTACAGTATATTTTTATTGTATACAGACTTCTTATTTTGTGTATACTAAATATTGTATGTAAATCAGATGTTTATTGTAATCGTCATACTGCTATGTTGCTTGGAACAGCACACAAGACTTGCACTTGTGTATATGGTTTAATGACAATAAAGGGATTAGATTTGATTTAAAAATATTACTTTATGTTGTTTAAGGGATTAAGAGAAAGCAGTTTTACACGCGTAGGATTCTGCCAAAGAGTGCAGTATAAGGCGGCATTCCACTAACAGACTCAAAACAACTATTTGCCCAAGGGTGTCACACTTGCTGGCTGTTTAGCTGAAATCTCGCTCTAACATACAGACTCATCGCAGCTCTTTCTCTCTGAATCCCTGTCACGTAGAGCTTGCCGAAACAACAACAGGAGTACCACATGACCATAAACAAATGTAAAAGGATGATTTAGGATGTGATTCATGGAGTAACTTTACCTTGTGAGAATGTGTGATTGTGAATTCATCCCCTCAAGACTTGCCATAGATTGAGTCCATATGCAGCTTTCAGTTAGTAAAGAAATCAATAAAAACATTGTTGAGGCTCCACTTTCTGATTTCATTAGTCATTTAAGTGTGTAAAAAAGCTTGGTGACAGAATCACTTTGGATTACAGCGTCTGTGATGATATGCAGCTGAGTGCAAAATGTCAGATTGAGGTCTTGTCAGGTCTTCAGAAAAGAAGCAGCTCATTGGTCATTTTAAGAGAACACAAGAGCCCGCCCCAGTGACAGAACCATTTTTTCTGTATCTTTTTTTTGCCATGGCTGTAACCTTTCACCACTCAGCAGGGTATACAGACGTGTCAACTAATTAACAGTCTTCCACTGAGAGACACTAATGCGCGCTTTGTCTCTCACTTGCTCGCTCGCGATTATGTAAATGAACCTCACACCTGAAAATCAGTGGAAAAATCGACTAGTGTGGAGCCGGCTTTGTATCCATGTAAATGCATCAACAGCATTCTTATAGGTTTTTGAAGGTGCGCATGTGCATATGTCCTCATGTGCACCGGGAAACCCCACTATTGCAGTGCCACTGCCACTTTAGTGCATGTAAACTCGAATGCCACTTTTGTGACTTACGCAGCTTTCTCGCAATAAATGTCTTTCTGGTGTCCATGTAAATTAGCCATTATATTTTGACATCCGCAGAAGTTATTAGCTCTATATTGTTGACCCAATGTGGTTCGAGCAAGGAATGTGCAACATAGTTACTATGGTTTCAGGAATCAGTCGTAACTAGCTAGTTAATTTCTCCAATGATGCATTGTACTATGGTGGTTACGCAGTGAGTTACATCATTGTACCGGAAAATCAGCTCTGGATGATATATTTTGATATATTACCAAAATGGCTTTAAAATCATATAAATGATTGCTAAAAAGTTACAACACCATCATGTGTGGGTAGGAAGGACCCCTACAGTATAACACACACTCACATCTGCACTCAGAATGATGAAGTGTCGGCAGTGGCCGCCCCAATGAACAGACAGCACATATTCCTGTTTGCCCTGGCTCTCTCGAACCAAGAAATCCCCATCATTCTTCAGCATTTCCTGCACTTCTAGACGGGGAACGGCACCGTGATACCATCCCTGCTGGGTCAGGGGCTTTTCCACCTCAGGCACCGATGTCAGGGCAGGAGGAACCTGGTGAGATGCATTAAATAAAATACTCTACAGAAATAGGCAGTAGATCCTACAATGAGCAGTGTACAGGCGAGAGTGAGTGACAGCCATGAAATTAAACGGCACTAACCGTGTACTTGGGCTTGAATAAGCTGCTGAGGTGACTGACGATTGCATCCATGTTGAGGAGCTTATGGTCTTTATCACGCTCCTGCGAGAAAAACAAACATTGGGAATGAATGACACAAGGGCAAGGAAAATAAAATTGAACTTTTCTTAAACATCTGGTATTGCACTCCAGTGTATCATAATGTAAACCAAACCTCTATTTCAAAATGCACTCATTATAAGACGAGTACTATTGATGCCATTGATAACACACAAATACAGACTCTTTAGAAAGCTTTCTGCAATAATGATTTTGATCACGTGAAGGCACTTTTTAATCTGGGTAAACAAAGCCAACAACATACTATCCCAAAAAGGACTCTACTGTGTGCATGTTAGGAATGTAATACTGTATATAGGAGACCATATTGGTCATATACTGTGTGTATATACACACAGCTCTAGAAAAAATTTAACCACTGCAAAATTCTCTGGAGTAATTATTTATAGGTATGTGTTTGAGTAAAATGAACATTTTTGTTTTATTCTATAAAGTACTGATAACATTTCTAACAAAAATATTGTCATTTAGTGTATTTATTTGCAGAAAATGGTAAAATAGTTAAAACTAACAAAAAAGATGCCATGTTTTCAGACCACAAATAATGCAAAGAAAACAAGTTCATATTCATTTTTCAACACAATACTAATGTTTAACTTAGGAAGAGTTCAGAAATCAATAATTGGTGGAATAACCCTGATTTTCAAATCACATCTTTCATGCATCTTGGCATACTCTTTTTCCCCATTCTGATGGTTGATGTTAACATTAACTGAAGCTCCTGCCCATATCTGCTAGATAATCGCATGGATGATTGTTGGTGCCAGATGGGCTGGTTTGAGTATTTCTGTAACTGCCATTTCTCCTGGGATTTTCACATACAACAGTCTCAAGAATTTACTCCGAATAGTGCCAAAAACATCCAGTGAGCGGCAGTTCTCTGGATGAAAATGCCTTGTTGATGAGAGAGGTCAACAGAATGGCCAGACTGCTTGCAAATGTGGTGAGAAGAATGCTATTCTGAGATGCAGGTTGGCTCTGTTTTGGCGGCACGAGGAGGACCTACACAATATTAGGCAGGTGGTTTAATGTGATTGGTGTGTGTGTGTGTGTGTGTGTGTGTGTGTGTGTGTATGTATATATATATAAATCTCCCTGACTTTTTAAAATGGCTATCTAGGTGAAGTTAAAGAGTGGGGCAAAAATAATGAAATTCTGAGTACAAAAAACACTTTGATGGGGGCAGAAATGTACCCCCTGAAAAAAACAAAACAATAATATATATATAGTTTTCATTAGTTTACATGCTATTTTATATAAACGTACATATTTTACTAGTGGGACTGTTTTCCAGACTTGCCAGCCAGGATTCAGAGTACTGAAATTTGAAATATGTCCTAATAAGCAAGTTTTAGTTACATTTAAATGTTGTTTTGGCTAAAGCAGGTATTTAAATTGTATGCTCTATTGCTCTATGCTATGCAATATGATATTTATAGAGCATACAATTTAAATACCTATGAGTAAATATGTACATGTTTATATAAAATAGCATGTCAACTAATGAAAACTAAATGACTTACTCGTCCGAAATTGTATCCTCGACTGGATCAAGTCTCTCTTCAAAATAGAAACGTTCATTGGAGTCGCGCTCTTCTTCTGAGGAAAATGTTAACTCTTTCTTACTATCCAGGAGTTTTCTCGCCTGTGTATTGTTACAAACGCGCAGAAAATTGAATGGATTGTGTTTACGTCAAACCTCACTGTCGGGGGCTTTCACCATTTGCTCTGATCGTCTCAGCACATTACATATACAAATATGACATGTAATATGATTTAAAATTATATGAATGTTTAGAATATATTTTATCTAGTGTTTATGCTGCCTCATTATCATCAATGCTTGTGCTTGCAAAAATCTGTTCAGGTGTAAATTAGTAAAATGCACTTTAAATATGCCCATATTAGAAAATCATCATATTATGATTTCTGAAGGATCATGTGACACTGAAGACTGCAGTAATAATGCTGAAAATTCAGCTTTGATCACAAATGACATTTTACAATATATTCAAATAGAAAACAGTTCTTTTAAATTGTAAAGAGTTCACACAACGTTTTTACTGTATTTTGGATAAAATAAATGCAGCATTGGTGAGCAGAAGAGACTTCTTCTAAAACTTATACGGTAGTGTAGGTCTAAAATTAAGTCAAGTCTTTATGTAAAGAAAATGTATAGTCAGATTACTTCTTTTAACTTAAAACTTGATTTTGATCATTAAGTCTCCTCAAATTCATTCTCTGTCACATTCCTCATTGATAGGCCCAGGGGAGTGGTCATTGTCTCTCAGGTGTGAATCACCTAAATATTCATGATCATTCACGCCTCCTCACATATTACCTTTCAACACTAAAATTGTCTTACAAAAGTTTAATTACTATATTGTTTTGTATGAATGAGTGATCAGGATGGTTTTCACATCATTTTGTAACAAAAACTCTAGGCTACAAGATCCAGTTCTCAAAAGTCTTGTGGACGAATATTTAGTATGTGTTATATTGCCTTATTTCAATTACTTAAAATTTTTGGTTTTTCAAAAACCACGCATAAACGTTATTTTCTTAAAAATACAAACCTGTACATACATGTTGCTCACATATTATTGTAGCCCAGTTTGTTATCAGACTTTAGCCATTAATATGTTTTTAAGCAACTGAAAAAAGCACAAATTGTTTCCCCAAACTGCATCGGGCGGTGGGGATATGTGGGGGAGTAGGCATGGCTGAGCCTATGTCTGGGGAGAGAGGAAGCGGTAAGGGTTTTCACCTGAGATGAATTGCCAATTGTGATTTCCATTTTCACAGTGACAGGCGGGAAGATAAAAGGCTGCCAAAAACCCCAGAGAGGGAGAGAGAGGACCTAGCTGACAAGCTGTGTGTTGGCCACTGTCGGCTGTTATGAAGCTTTACCATCAAGCTTGAGTTGGACGTTTTTGATTTATAAATAAAAGTGATGTACCCGAGTTGGAATCGCCGTTCGCCATTTCCTAATTTCATTGAACTTTTACAGTCTCATTCTTCGAAAGATGCTTTTTTGGTTAGCCAGACACGTTTCAAGATAACTTGGAATAAACCTGGTATGTCAAACAGCATGATCACATGGACAATCCTACACTGTATTACATCCTGTACACCTTTACAACTTTTGTCACCCCTCCGTGGACATTTTATCTGGAAAACGGAGCTCACACATACCCATATGCCCAACAACACTTCCCAGTTTGGACACTGGGGGCAGTGTTTAAAATTTTGGTAAGCACAGACCGAATTTTGCTGAAGTCAACCTACTGTTTCCGATTTCAATGTGAGATCAGTAGAAAAATGGAAATATACTGAGAAGTCTGACATAAACCTGATTTTGATCACAAAATTTACAGTATCAGCCTAACCATGAAAGCAGTGGTCAAAGAAAAGTACCTAGGTTTAGTAAGAGCTGAACTTCTCAGGATATTTTAAATAAGATGAGATTTGGCTCACGCTAGAGTTGTTGGAGGTCACAGATATCTGATCGTCATCCAGGCCCAGGCTTGGAGCTTCTTTACTGCCCAGATCCCTAAGTTTATCGGCCAGAACTCTTCGCTGGGCCCCCAGCCGAGCACGAGCCACCATCGTCAGGACTACCTGCTGCCTGCTGTCCTCCAGAGCATTACGCTTACTGAACAGATACACCCTGAAAAACAAAGATAAAGTCACACTAATGTAGTAAGTCTTACAAGATATTGGTAAAGGTGAATTTTAATAGTTCTAAATGTTTCAATTAACTTTAATTCATTTGCTTTATCACCACTGTAGATTAGTTCTGCCGGTCATTTACAAAATAAACCCAGATAGGGTGATCAGCACCATAGGCTATTCTGCTTATAACACAGCTATTTAACACACAATAAATAAATGGATGTTAAATATTGGTTTGAGTTGAAAATTTCATTATGCATAAGATACATGTGAAATTGTTTTAAGAAATTATTCAAGAAAATGCTCTTAAGAAGAAAATTAAAGTTAATAGGGAGTCACGTGACGCCATGTGAGGTTCGGACATGTGAAAGGCGAGCTCTGTGCACTTTGCCAGTTTTATACTTTGTGTCAAACCGTTGAGATTCGAAACACCCTGATCCATAACTATTCTAGGAAGACAATGTCAAAGAATTCAAAATTCTTTGACATATTGAAACACACTTATTAAAAGACACTTATGTTCTTAAGCTGACGCCCCTCCGGAGGCCTCGAGCCATGGAGTCGTTTTAGCTGGAGAGGTAAAAGAGATTTGGGGAGAATAGTTGAACGTATCGGCAATGCTGATGAAGGTCATTGCTGACTTGGAGGATCTTGCTGCAATATGTCGATCGATCATGGCTATGGAGACTAAACTCACTGAGATTGTTACAAGAGTGGCAGATGTCAAGAAACGGATTATCTGGAGTCATCGGAGAGGGAATTAGCTGCTAATCTGCTAGCGACCAAGGCAGATCAGGAGCGGATTTGGGAAAAGTTGGAGGATATGGAAAATTGTAACCGGCGGAATAATGTCAGGATTGTTGGAAATCCTAAAGGAGGAGAGAGTCAGAATATGGTGGAATTCCAGGACAGGCTCTTTCCAAAACTGCATGTCATGACAGGCCATAAGCTGGAAATTGAGCGAGCTCACAGGGTCCTGCCTTGGCAATCCACTGAGGGAGACAGGCCCAGATCAATCCTGGCCAAATTTCTGAGATCATCCGATAAAGATCTTGTGTTACACGAGGCGAGGAGTAAAGGAAGGCTTTCTTGAAAGAACCAGAGCATTTTCTTGTTCCCAGACTTTGTGAATTCGACAAGGGAGAAACGTGATGAATTCAAGTAATGCAAGAATCTCTTACATCAACGGAAGGTCGCTTTTGCACTGATGTTTCTAGCCAAAATGAGAATATATACTAAGAATGGCCGTATTAAAATGTCCCCAGCAATCAATGTCCTTCATAAAGTCAATGACTTGAGATATTTGTGGTTCCCACGTTGCAGCCAAGTGAGCCTGACTCATTGAACATCCACTTGATTGTCAGAGGAAGCAGACCGCCTTTAATGTGCATGTTTCTCTTTTTCTGTTTTTTTGGTTTGGGGGAAGTTTTGGGGTTTGATTGTTGCATTAATGTGGAATGTGGTCTAATTTTATTTTTGACACACAATGTATTTTTTCTAATGTGTCAAAATGTCAAATGTTAGTATGAGTGGATTCTCTCTCTCCACGTGAAATGTTAATGGGTTTGGCACCCCATAAAAAGAAGGAAAGATATTTCTCTGCTTAAACATAAGAAATATGATATAGTGTTTCTTCAAAAAACACATATTTCCCTGCAAGAAGCTGAAAAATTTGGAAAGATATGGGGTGGACATGTTTTCTTTAGTGCTGGCTCAAGTAAGAGCAAGGGAGTCATTACATTGACAAGTAAGCATCTGCAGTTCAAATGTCAAATGATAGATTGAGGAGAAATTGGGAAGAGTCATTATTGTTAAGGGCAGAAATTCAGAGGCAAAGTCTGATTTTGGCTAATATTTACACACCTAACTCTGATGATCAGGGATTTTTTTTATAGATCTTGAAGGGACATCGCTGGCACCCCTCATGATATAATTTTGGGAGGAGACTTTAATCTATTGATGGACTCAGTCCATGATCATAGTGAAGCAGAAGTGTTCAAGCACCCTAGGGCAACATTAATGCTTCAAAGGATGTGTAAAAATCTTGGTCTTACAGATATTTGGAGACTTTTGAACCCATCCGGTAGGGACACTTTTTCATCAGTCATAAGATTTATTCTAGAATAGATTTTTTTTTTTCTTCCAAGTGCCTCATTTCATCTTTTGTTGATTGCTCAATTGGAAACATTTTGATCTAAGATAAAGCCCTGGTGAGTTGAGGTGTTGCCAGATACAGAGAAAAAGAAATCATATAGATGCTGCTTTAATGTTTTCCTTTTGCAAAATCCTGAATTCAAATAAATGTTAAAGGCTGAAATCAATGTTTACATGGAGACCAACTGGTCCTAAGTATCCTCTGTGGGTGTGGCTTTGGAGGCACTTAATGTGGTTCTTAGGGGTCGGATCATACAGTGTGCCTCACTCATCAAAAAACTCCAAAGCACTAGTATTGGAAGGGAATATTAAAGGTGCAGAGCTGAAGCGCCGAATGTCATCTGATGGCCTCAGAGAATTGACACAATTGAAAGAAAGTTATAATACTATTTTGTCTCAGAAGGTGGTGTTTTGGCTATTCAGGGCAAGACAGTCATACTTTGATTCGGGGGACAAAGCAGGGAAGCTTTTGGCTAGATATATAAAGCAGAGTGTCTTTCTACCATTCCCTCAGTGAAATCTGCTGGTGGTGAAATTTTTACCTCGGCCATTGATATCAATAATGCTTTTAAAGAATGCCATCTTGATCTCTATAGTTCCACGTCTTTGTCTACGGATTAAGATATTAGAAACTTTGTGAAACCATTAGAACTCTAAACTGATGAATGAGCAAAAGAAATCTCTAGTGCTACATGCAGCACATCCGTTTGAATTAGAATCGTTAGTCATTACATTAAGAAGCTTCAAAACAACTAACATTTCTAAATTAACAGCCCAATGTGACTGGAGACTGAACATGAAAAACCCAGTAAATTAAACATCTTACCTTTTAGAATTTAAGACAACTGTAAGGTTATCCTAACTTTAAGATGTTATTCACGATGATATTTAAGTAAAAAAAAATAAATAAAAAAATAAAAAAATCAAGAATTTGAATGCTTAATACGTTTTTTATAAGAAGTTAAGAGGTATATTTGGGAAGACAAAATATTATTTACATTATTCTTAAGTTACTAAATTATTATAATAATAATAATAATAATAATAATAATAATATAGTTAGGAAGAAATTTCTTCTTAAGAACATTGTGAATCCAGCCCAAGAGCTATGTAATAAATGTAATTATTCTTAAATTTGCAAAAAGAAAAAATGGGCCCCAGTGAATCCAGATCCAATTTTAAAATATATTTTAAATAAGAAACAAGATTATAATTATTGTTATTTTTAAAGGATAGAAATGTACTAATGCTGCATTTCTTTCAACTCAGAAAGTTGGAATTTCCAACTTCCTACTATAAAAAGTGCAATGGAACGGCACTTGAAGTCAGACTTCCAACTTGGAAACTTGTTGGAAATCTTCAACACCTGTAGCACAAATGCTAGCATTGCAGCATTGATTTTCAATTGGGTTGCTCCGTTTACAGTCAAACACATGCCAAGATAACAGGACCATTGCCATCTTGTTTCCTTACACATGATCTTAGGAGCATCTGGCAATGATCTGAGATATCAAGCAGGAATATGCCATTCGACTTTGAATGGAAAGCAGCAAAGTACTAGAACAAGAGCTAGATCTAAGAACTCTGCTCATCTGGTTTGACCAGTATTATGCTTCTCAAAATAAATTGAATGGAAACCGATCATGACTTGATTACATTATCGACTCATTCTGCCTGTGCCTGGGCTGCACATTAACTTCTCAATAATACTGTTAATGCCCAATAAATCAGAATGAATCTCCAATAATGCTGGACAGCCATAAACCACAATGTATTAGCAGAATCCTCAATACAGCCTTATACTGAACATACATTCATGAAAGCACTCCTTATATTTGGATGCCCACAATATTTAAATCTGTTGACACTGGCCCATAAGGGAACGTCATTAAAAGTTCCTTGTATCGCTCAGTCCAAAACAACACTTCTTTAGTTAGGGCATATGTGGCTTTAATTTCTAATCTGATTTCACTTTCATTTTTTGAAAGCTGAAATGTCATGCCTTAAACACGTCAAAACACCTTTAATTTCTGCTTCTGTGCTTTGGTGGTGTGGTTACAATGGTGGGTAATCAAAAGGTCACAGGTTTGAATCCCTGGTTGTAAGAGCTGCATCCAACTAGGATCAGGCACTTTCTGATTGGTCCAGGGTGATTGCACCTGAAATTAGTTAATTATATGTCGCATTGGAGTAAAGTGACTACAAAATGACTAAATCTACTTAAAAGGTTCACTAATTTTTGAGTAATTTTAGTTTGTCATCTTGGACTTACAGTGACCCCTACTGGTGTGGATGCAGTTACAGATGCCATTGTGGAAATTCACTGTTCACAGTCAGCCATAATTGATTTAAAGAGTGAAAGTGTCCAATCACAAGACAGTTATTGAGATTAAGCTAGTAGTACTCAGATGGTCATGTGATTCTAAAAGTGCAGCCCCCATGAGGGCCCATGTTGAATAAAAAATAGCTTTTATAAGGTTAATGATATTACTGAGTCTTTACCTCTTGTGAGTCATCATGATTTTGTACATAACATTTCAAAATTGCAATTAATTTCTTTAAGAGTAAAACTTTTTAAATGGGCAAGAAATGACTGAGTGGACCTTTAAAGCAAATATAGAAACTCCTTTTTAAAAGTATATTGTGCATAGATCTAGAGTAGATGAGTGCAGTAATGTATTGTGGTATATGCAAGATCAGAAATTAACCAGGGCTCAGAGTAAAAATGCCACCAATGTTGGCAAAAATGCTCCAGATATTTAAAATGAGGGGCAAAAAATGCCCATGTAGCACATTACTCTGCATAATTTTTTTAAAATCTTATTTTCCATTTGATATATTTCATTATTGAGGATCTGTCTAGTAATGGGTTTAGCACTTCTGCAGACAGATATGAGAGGTGAGAGTTGTTGAATGTAAAGCTAATATGAAATGTTTTTTTGAAAATGAAAATCAGCTCTGAAAACACAGATTATGAATAAAACACTCCCAACAACTCCAAAACGAGAGCAATTTGAGACAGTAAACAGTAGTCAGCTGTATATTCTCACATAGGCATAGCAGGCAACTATTTCAAATGTTTACCAGCAGAGCAGTTTATTGTTATACGATATACTGTATGTACTGTACTATGAATTATATACAGCTACGTTTGTATTTTAAATTGATTTGATTTCAATGACAACAGCCACAATTGTTCAGATATATAAAAAAAATAAATGTATTGATTAAATCAATTACTGTAGGGTGTAAATGCATAATATGTTTTTTTATGTTATGAAACCGAATACAGCCTCATAATAAATGGTAAAAAAAGAGAAAGACCCTGAAAAACCAACTGCAGATGGCAAATATTGCACCTTTAAAAAAGAAAAGGTTAATTTCTGACACTGGGTGTATGGAGATCTCACAGGCTCACCTCTGGCCTATGTGTGCTGACCTTTCTTCAGCCTCCAGCTCCAGCTCCAGCTGGTTCACAGTAGCCTGCTGAGAACCCAGAGTAGCTGCAAGGCTCATGAGCTCTTCCTCCACTGCAGTGAGCCTGGAAGAGAAAGAGAGAGAGAGAATGCATGAGGGAGGGATGCAAAATGAGTGCTTAAATCAACAGAGGAGAGTCATAATGCAGTCATTTGTAACATGTTAAATGAGGACAAATTTATAAACCAAGAAGTGTGAATTTGTTTGCAATTTTCTCTATCTCTAAAGGCCCCTTCACATGATTTTCGTCAAGCGCCTCTGTGGCACTACACATTGTGTTACTGAACGGTGATTGTACAAGGTTGCAAAGTCACAAGGAAGCGGGAAGTGTACATAGCAAACATCTTGAAGGTGTAAATTCGTCAGAATGAAAATAAATGAAAAGCACAAAAAGATGTGACCGTTCAAAACACTCAGATGACGGTTTCATAAACAGTATCATGAGTTGTGATAACTCAGGGGTTATGATTTCACTTCTGTCTTTCTATGAATTTTGAGACTCACCGATGCTGGATTGTCTCCACTGTGAGCTCATTGAGCTCCAGATCTTCAGGCTTCAAACCGTCAGCATCTTCTAACAAACTGCTGTCAAACTCCACACATGCAGGAACCTCTCCCCTTGACCTGGCAGAGATAGAAAAGGGATGGATACCATAGATAAATCATGTACTGTGATACATATCTCTCTAATTTAAAAAACCCATGAAATTAAAATTGGCATTGAGTTTTAAAAGAATAGTTCAGCCAAAAATGAAAAATCAATTGTAATTTACTCACCCTCATGTTGTCCCAAACCCATATGCTTTTCTGTCTTATGTGGAACACAAACATAGAAATTTTAAATTCAAGAACTTGCATTGTTTTAAACCTAAAAAAATGTGTAGCTGTGAAGAAAATTCTCTCCTGATGCCCAAGAATGCTAAAAATTAACTTTGAACTGAATTGCTACCAACTATCATTGTATTGTAAAAACTGACCAAAACCTTCAGTAAAATTTCTCTTTATAATTTCCACACAAGAAAGAAACTCAAATACATTTAGAACAACATGCGGGTGATTTTTTGGGTGAACTATTCCTTTAACTCCATGTCTCCTTCGAAGCCATCTACAGTATATCCTAGCAGAATTTATGCATTCAAAAGATTGAACATCAGATGTTGAACATGCAAGCAATGCTGACGATCTTGCTGTAATACATCGATCGATCACTGCCATTGAGACTAAATTCTCTGAGGTGGTTACAAGAGTGGGGGATGTCATGAAATGGATAGATTATCTGGAGTCCTCGAGAGAGAATTTTCTGCTAATCCGCTAGTGACCCCAAGGTGGATTTGGAGCGTGTCTGGAAGAAGTCGGAGAACATGGAGGTCAAAAGGTCACAGGTATGAATCAATGGTTGTAAGAGCTGCATCCAACTAGAATCAGGCACTTTCTGATTGATCCAGGGTGACTGCATCTGAGTAAAGTGACTACAAAATGGCTAAACCTCCGTAAAGGTGCACGCAGTAACTTTTTGTTTGTGTCATCTTGGATTTAATGTGACACCTAGTGGTGTGGATGCAGCATCATTCAAAATCAATAGTTTTCAGTCACAGATGCCATTGTAGAAATTCACTGTTCCCAATCAGCCATAATTCATGATAAATAACACCAGGGACTTTTATAATACATTTTGATTTTCACTGTTGACTTTAAAGGGTTAGTTACCGAAAATGTAAATTATTTTATAACTTGCTCACCCTCATGCCATCTCAGATGTGTATGACTATTTCTTCTGCTGAACCCAAATTAAGATTTTTTAAATAGTATCTCCGCTCTGTAGGTCCATAAATTGCAAGTCTACAGGATCTAAAACTACAAAGCTCCAAAAAGCACATGAAGTCATCATAAAAGTAATCCATATGACTTCAGTGGTAAAATCTATATATTCAGAAGTGATATGTTGACTGAGTGAGAAACAGAGAAATAATTAAGTCCTTTTTTTAGGGCTGCCCCCTGATAGGTGACCAAAGGTTAGCTGATGAGAAGTGTCTTGGTCGACCAAGTTTTGGCTGGTAGAAGAAAAAAACTCCACATAAAAATGCGAACACCGGTATTACCGCTGGTTGGACGGTGGTACTATGGGGTAATTTTCACAATGGTCTGAGTGATCGGTGAATATTCTTGCTTTGGCCATTTTGCATTGAAAATTCAATTAATTTATTTAAAAAACATTTTTTAATAATTTTAATAATTTAATATTTCTAAATCAAATACATTTCTAAATTAAAAATACACTCCAACTAAATGAATAAGTAATTAATATAATGAAGTGATAAAATAATAATCTATTTATATACATCTTTCCATTTTCCGTCAGGCAAGATCCCTAAAACGTCCAAACACGCAGGTGGAAAATGTCTAACACAAATGAATACATAAAAACAATGATACAAGTAAAAATAACAATTATGATTATAATCACTGAAATATAAATCACGGTTGGATGTGAACGCGTTTTTGTATTATTTTGTTTTAACCACAGATGTATAGGCTGCAGAGTTGGTCACAATGAACTGCTCTGTGGAAATAAAGTGAACTGAACTCAAAACACCTCCTGAGATGTCTGAGGTCATTTACAGCACTCATAGATGATACTGTTCTTGCAAAAAAAAAAAAAAATCAGAAGACTGAAACAAAGAAAGAGTGAGAAACTTTTAAATGCTTGTGTTCCACGAGACTGCACGCCTCCGTATAAACACATGCGCATAGACGCCTTTTCTGTCATCTGGTCTTAATATAATAAAGTGTTTCTTCAAGCGCTTGTCTGTGTCTCTATGGGCAAATTATTTGATAATAATAGTAATAATAGCCTAATAATAATAATTTTATACATTAATGGGAAAACGAACCAAATATCATCTTGATATGGTCAAATCACATTTGCCATCGTCAAATGTGCATTTCTCTCTATAAATAACAAAATGTTCAGACAGTCTCTTGCTGGTTTTTCCCGACACATTCAGAATCATTACTGCTTTTCCCGGTGTCAGTGCAGCTTGCTTTGTGTGTGCACTTGTAAACTTTATATTTTATTTATATTTATATATAAAGGCTCATTATTACGGTTTAGTATTTCTCTGTAATGTAGAACAGTGAGCAAAGTTACTTATAACATTCTTTCTCAGCCCTGGAACTCAAACCATTTTCTGATGCCCCCCCAAAATATATATATTTAAGTAATTCAATTAATATCATAAACATGCGACTAGTCGACTAATGGCTTAAATTAACTCCTGCTAGTCAACTAGGAAAAGCTTTGGTCGGGGGCAGCATTACTTTTACACAATAAATCTCAACTTTCGACCAGCACTCCTATATGGTTCACAAGATGAGAGTTCTTTGGCGATTTGTATTCTTCATGCATGCATGCATTCTTCACGCCACCTACTGGATGGCAGAGAGGAGAAAGAAAAGAATGAAGGAAGGGAAGAGAATACATATCATATTTGCACAATAGTCCAGAAGGTGGCCTTAATGCACAAAGTATGCAAATCACCTAAAAACAAAAGAAGCAGGACTTGGTCCTCTTGTGTACATACATTGAAGGGCTGGTTGAATGAGGACTTTTTCTTTTTTTAACAAAAGGGGATACATATTGATCTGTTTCTCACCCACACCTATTGTATCACATCTAAAGACATGGATTTAACAACTGGAGTCTTATGGGTTACTTTTATGATGACTTCATTTGCTTTTTTTGGAGCTTCAAAATGTTGATCACCATTCACATGCATTGTATGGACCACATGATATATTCTTCTACAAATCTATGTTTGTGTTCAGCAGAAGTCAGTCAGTCAGTCATACACATCTGGGACGGCAAGAGGGTGAGTAAATGATGAAAGAATTCTATTTTTTTTGGTGAAATATCCCTTTAAAGAGTGAGAATAAGTTAGCAGATACTATACAGTAAGGATGGTAAAATTCACAGATTCGCATCGGTATAAAAGTTAATGATGCGATGCACTGATTTAAAAAAGTGTGCATCGGAAACAAGTTGCCATTTGTATCGCGATGCATCATTTCTAACATATTTGCATCAGTAAAAAACGATTTATAAATAATTATTAGTAGATGCGCTATACTTTTTTTTATATGGAAAGTGACTAATATTTTACACGTAGATTGATTTCTCCTCTCTAAACTGTTTCTCAAGCATGTTCTCTCATCACCCCTGCTGCTACATGAACATGACGCATAACAAAACTACGGAGTCCGAGGCGTGTACTGAGTGTCACATGGAACAGGGGTGCCCAATACATCGATCGCGATCTACCAGTCGATCGCAATGGCAATGCTGGTATATCGCACAACTTAAATGTGCTTTAGTTAAATCTTAAATATAATGTCTTTCCTTCTTTTAGTTTCTGTCTGACTTGCACTTGACGAATACATTTCGACCAGGTGAGATTTTTGTTTATTCAGTTGCCATGACAACTAAGTTTGCGCCTTCCAAGGGCTTCTGAGAACAGAGCGCGAAATTGCGAAGCTATAGCAGTGTTTGAGACTAGCTACCAGCAACTACTGCCCGGATTATGGAAAACTGTCTGAAGTCATCAGAATAAGGCAAAAGCCCTGGCTATTGTAATCTATTGTGCTGTAGGTGTTTTGGGTTTAGTATTAAAACTGAATGATATCAACTTTGACCATTATTATGTATTTTTTTGTTTTGTTTCACTGTTAATGTGAACTGTTAAAGGTCTAACTGGAGACAAAACAGGAAAAGAACATCTGGTTTAATTTAATTGTAGTTTTTTTTGCAATACAAAGGCCTTTTTGTGAAAGGTCCATGCATTAGAAGTCAGAAGTCACTTAAGTGAATTAATGATTTGCTGTCTGTCTGAACCAAAGAAATAAAAGCGAACTATCTGTAGCCTACCATATTGAATTGCATAGCATCATATTTTTTCCCATTGCATCTTATTGCATTGAATCGAATCACATCCCATCGTATTAGAGGTGAATCGTATCGCATAACATCGGTAGCTGCTTCATATGTATCTTTAATGTATCGTATCGGCTATGCATCGAGATGTGTATCACATTGGCCTCAGTTATGGAGATGCACATCCCTACTATAACTATCAATAACATTTGCAACTATATGGAATTTTCTATGGCCATTTTTTGTCAGGGATCCCATTATCGCCACAAAAAACAGGAACAAAAGTCGTACAAACCGGTTTTGCTGAATGAAGCTTTCATACTCTTTTTGCGGCTGGATGGCCTTCAGGGCGTTGTCCATTTCAGTGTGAACACTCATTACCTCATCTTGAGACAGACTTGACATATCGAAATACTCCTGCAGAATCTCTTTCCTAAAATAAAATATGCCTAGTCACTCACATATGTGTAACTGTATGAATAATCACTATTTACAGTTACTGTGGGAAACTAATGCACAGGCTGACTTCATAAAAAAAGCAGAAGGGTACAAATGCCACAATGAGGAAAGCTGTGACTTCTTAATTTATATTTCCCGTATGATGTAGCAATGCAGAACAGAGCAAGTAAAAGAATGGATGGGAGAATGAGTACAAATGTGAGAGAAGTGCATTTCTAAGAACCACTGCATTTCACAATCTTTTATCCGTTTTGCTTTACAAGGGTGTCCATAATGTTTTCGATATCACTGGCACTGAGGGCATTTCAAAACAGAAAGTAAAACTTGCTTAGATAAGTTAACAATATTTGACAAGGACTTTTCACAACTTGGTTAACATACTCCCTACTGATATATAGTACTCATAACTAGAGCCCTTACAAAATGTTACCTTGTTAAACGTTATTGGCAGGGCTTCCAAAAGCAAACACATTGCTCAAACTTTGGGTTAGTGATTTGAACAAACTCCTAAACCAAAGTGTTAAACTTTAGCAAGTACTTCATGAATGATAGTACCTCAAATCATGTGGCTAGTTGAGGAGAGACACAATGTTAACTCACAGAATAAGCACCATTTCCTCATGCAGCGTTTGCAGGGTTCTCAGTAATCCTGGCTGACTTGTGCCATAGTGGAGTTGGTGATGTTCCTGGGCGGCCTTCACTGATAATACATACTCATTATGATGATCATGCAGCTTCAGAGTAGCTTTGATGTAGCGTTCCTTTGCTTTCTCACGTTCTTTGTCTGTACAAATCACCAGCCACAAGCATTCATGCATAACACACACACACACACACACTTGAAATGTGAAAGAAAGACCACTGAACTGCCTGATATAAATCTGTGACTTAAGACCATAGTTCTAAGTATGCTATTTACAATGCTTTACTTCAACCTACTACAATATAAATAGTCTTGTTAAAAATAATAGACAACTCCTAATGTTATATGCTTCTGTGGGCCTAAAATACCATTTTTAAACAAATAAAATCATTAGAATTGATTGCACTAGTGAAATTTCTTAATGTCCTCAAATCTGCAAGTCAAACATCTTTTACAAAAATAAGTGCCAAATCATCAGAATCCTAATTCTGGTATTACATTGTCTTTGTGATAAATGTGTTATTTTAACACTGATAATGCAGAATTTTTGTGTGTGTCCACCCTGTTATGCCATTATACTGCATGGCTGGTGCTGGGGTTTGCATGAGATGACATGATGTGGTGTGAGCTGCGAGGCGGTTGTCTGCGTTCCGTGACTGCTATCGTATACTTAAAGTATAACGTGTGAGGAAGGGCAGCCAGTGGATAAGATTTTGCCCCTCTAGGGTAAGATGGTGCCCCCTGGGGTGTTGGTGCCCTATGCAGACTGTGTAACATGCATATATAGAGCAGCGGTATAGTGAAACTGTGATCTTTATTTAGATCTTTAATTCTCTTTTAGAAACAGGGATGAGATTATTTATCAAAATATACCACAGTCAAGTCGTCTTTGAACAAAAACTAACTTTATTACTATTCTAAACATAAATCTAATTTAACACATATATACATGAGACAGGTTGGTGAAAAGTGGTCGAATGTGAAATAACTGAACAGTACAGTGAAGATGAACTCTACGGTGTCTGTTGACAATAAATGGTCTGCACTTATATAGCGCCTTTTCAACCTTATCGGTATTCAAAGCACTTTACACTGTTGACTCATTCACCCATTCACACACACACATTCATACACCAATGGCGGCAGAGCTGCCATGCAAGGTGCTAGCCTGCCATCGGGAGCAACTTGAGGTTCAGTGTCTTGCCCAAGGACACTTCGACACGTGGAGTCGTATGGGCCGGGATTCGAAACCACCAACCCTACGATTGGTGGCCGACCCGCTCTACCACTGATTACCCAAATGATTTAATTAATCTTTGTGTGGCTTGGTTCTTGGTCGAAAGTTCGTTTGACCTGCTAATCGCAGGTTGGCAGATCGATTCCCGGCCCACACACCTCCACATGCTGAAGTGTCCTTGGGCAAGACACTGAACCCCAAGTTGCTCCCAATGTCAGGCTAGCACCTTGCATGGCAGCTCTGCCGCCATTGGTGTACGAGTGTGTGTGTGTGTGTGTGTGTGTGTGTGTGTGAATGGGTGATTGGGACACAGTGTAAAGCGCTTTGGTAACCTCTAAGGTTAAAAAAAAACACTATATAATGCAAACCATTATCATTTAATTGAAGATCTAAGTAATGCAAGGACGTCACACTGACTGGAGGTGACATCAGTCATTCAGAAAACTCTTTTGTTTTATATATATATATTAAAATATTATTATGGGGGTGGTACGCCACTCTTAAAATGGGTGGGGATGCAGACAATTAGATCTCATTGGCATTTATTTATTTACTTTATTTCATTTCACAAATTTGTTTGAGAACAGACTTTCATGAATTTTGTTTTCAAGACTTAAGTTTTTTCTTTACATTATATAAATAGATTTTTTTAAGTCAGAGAATAATCTCTGAAATTGTGGGTGGGCCCAGGCCCATCCTGGCCCACTCGTGGCTACACCCTAGTATCAAAGAGCTCAAAGCTTAGAACAATGATGCTCATTTCAATAATTCTCCATCTTTATGGTGTATATATATATATATTTTCAATAATTGATTCTCAAATTTAGTCTCACATTTGGGAACATGATCACATGAGTTGGCATGTTTTTTTTTTTTTCAGAAAGTTATGTTACCCAAGTATTGGCCACATTATGCCAACTCACTGACAAGCACCAACTTTTTTTGCATTGGCTCAATCGTGTTTACATTCCCTTGTTGCATGACCTGAGGCACGTTGTGTCCGCAGCAGGGAAGCCCCGGGATCGGATCCCATGTTAAAACTAGAAAGTAATAGTGTTTGAATAATAATTTTTCGGTTTTCATAATCATGCATTTTTCCCTTAAACATTAAATTTTTACTCCACTGACAGAGTGAATTTAGCTAAATAAAAGTCAACCTTCGGTTTCCAATTTTACTGTGAGATCAGTCTGAATTTGGTCCCCCCAATCCTGAATATGTTGTTAAATCCATGTTTGTATTTTGAATACTGTATTTACGTCACTATTTATTGTTGCCGGTCTTATGTTCAATGGCGAAACAGCACTTCAGTCTATTTTCTCTATTTAGAAACACACATCTCAGTCATGCAAAGGCAAGTTTTTCTCCTATTGCACAAGTAGACAAAGTCACTGCTTACACGTAATATCAAAGCACCACACAGTGTTTAAACATTAACCAGTTCCTCTTTTTTGTGTTTGTATCTTTTTAAAGACTAAGTCCACAATGCACAGAGTCTCTGGCAGTCAAAATGAAAGTGGCCAGAAGTATTCACGAACAAAGAATCAGGGAGCACTCTACCTTTGTTTGCTTCCTGATACTTCCTTTTTGCCTGGGCTGCATCCCGTACCAGTTGTCTGTAAATGGACTTGAGTCGGTCCAACTCAGTTTGGGTGACCTAACCTTCCACAACAGGACATGAAATAAAACAAATCAAAATCCATTTTGGATCATCAAAATGAGCTTTGTGTATCTTGTGGAATCAAATGTCAGGGGCATTTCATCTTTACTCATTGCAGAAATAAATTAGCCCAACATTTCACAAGCCTGCTTTAGATGATGTGTGCTTTTTAAAAAGCCTACAGGTCAACACTGAGTAATGGCAACTGGAAGTAATGACAATCAGTTGCAGCAGTAGGCTTATGTGTAACAACCTTTTATGGCAATGGCTGTTTAGATATTACATAAAAGGACAGATAGCCTTGTACATTATTTAGTCACTTCCAATAAAAATGCATATTAAATTAGCATAAAATGTCAGTATTACATTCAGTTGAAACAACATACAATTACTACATTCTGCAATTCTACACAGGAAGTGGTTGCTAGGGTGTTCTGGGTGGCAACCTACTGCTCTAAGCCTCTATTACACTAAGAAAACGACAACTATTTGTTGGCTCAACAACCATAACGTATGAAAATAAATAGCTTTTACTTAGATGTACATTTTTATAACAATTTTAGCTATACTTAATTTTCATTAATGTGTACAACACAAAATATAAATTTTAAGGTGAATCATAAAGTGAATGAATACTTCTTCCTTGAACTTCTCTTGCTTAAAAATCCATGAAATTAAAGGAATGGTTCACCCAACATTGAAAATTCTCTCATTATTTACTCACGCTCATGCCATCCCAGATGGGTTGGACTTTCTTTCATTTGCTGAACTCAAATGAAGATTTTTAGAAGAATATTTCAGCTCTGTATGTCCATAAAAAGTAAGTGTCCACAAAAAAAAAATTAAAAAAAATATCACATAAATCAGCATTGAAGTAATCTGTAAGATTTACTTAAACAGGTCACATTTACATTCTTCTTGTATTTTTGGTAACTCACATTCTTCTTGCATATCACCATCTACTGTGCAGGAAGAAGAATTTCTAGCAAAAAAAGGACTTAAATATTGATCAGTTTCACACCCACACCTATCATATCACTTCTGAAGACATGGGTTAAAACAGTGGAGTCGCATGGATTACTTTTATGCTGCCTTTATGTGCTATTTGGAGCATCACACTTTTGGCACCCATTCACTTGCATTGTATGGACCTACAGAGTTATTTGTCTAAATATCATAATTTGTGTTCTGCAGAAGAAAGAAAGTCATACACATCTGGGATGGCACGAGGGTGAGTAAATTATAAGAGAATTGTCATTTTTGTGTGAACTATCCCTTTAAGGTTTTAAGTACAAAGTTCAAGTACAGAAATGAGCTTGTGGGGTATACCAATAAGCTCTTGTGGTTGAATAATTTCAGCATGTTTGTTTGGTCAAAAATAACTTGTGGGCATTTTATTAGTTGTTATTAAGAATTCATAGAGACTTAAGCTAGTTTTAGTATAATTGTCTAGATTGTAGTCACGATATTAGGGTGATTAGTGTGTCCATTAAATTATAGAAATAGTGATATGAATGTTAATTTGAAACATATCGCTATTAGTTTAAGTAATTAAAGTTTAATGAACTGATACATTTGTGAATATCTAAAGTTTTTTTTAGTTGTGCTGACATAAAATGACCTTAAGTTGAATTTACTTCAAAACCATGATGCAAAAATGCTATAAATATTTAGTAGATCCAACAAATTTTTTCCAGTGTAGGTGAAAATCACAAGTCTGATCCGAAAAGTAAAAGCACACCTCTCCTCAACAAGCCAAATTAATTGAGGTAATGTTCAGGTCCGTAGCACAAACGTTGCAGGTTTAATTCTTGAGCTTTTGAACAAAGCCTATTCTAAAAAGTATTAACCTTTGATGTGTAACTCATCCTGCACTGTTTGTGTTACAGCCATGAATGATACCTCAAGTGTGTGTCCTGTTGAGAAAAGGTGTGCGATTACTTTTCTAATGATAAGACTTATGATTTCTGCCTGGCGGACAATAAAATGGGTGAAGTATGCCATGGACAAGAATATCAGTGGCATAGGGTGAGCTCTTTTGACTTGGGCCAGTAAGTAACCACCAAGACACCTGCAAAATATAACAAATGAGTTTCCATTGCTAATGCAAATGTGTGTTGCTGTATGTTTTCAGGTGTCTGACGCAATCTAATATTAGATTATGGGAACATAAGTGATTAAAAAGCACAACTGTTTATTAAAAACACAATTGTTTGAAATTCAATTGCTGAAACTGTAGGTTTCTCTGGTTGTGTAATGCTTGAGGTTTGCCAGTTTTGTTTTTATGACCATGGTAAATGCATAAAAAAACAGTTGCATGTGCCTTTTCTAATGGTGGATGATGAGGGAGCATCACTGTTAACATTGCTCATAATTAGGGTTAAGAGTTTGTTAAAATCCCTAACCCCAAATATATAAGATTAATAGAAATAGATAGTGATGCTTGCCTTAGCTATCATGTTCAGACCATGATGTTTTTCATTGCACTTGTCCAGAGCCACCATGCATTACACAAGTAGTTCATCTTGCAGGTTGTTACCCAAAAATGGGTCTGTTCTAAAGTGGGTCTGAATGCTGCCAATAAAATGCAACGACCCGTTTACGCACATAGGATAGTAAAATAAAAATGCTTGTCAACTTTTAAAAGGCAAGAGAAATGCTTCCCATATTTTTTGCTGTTCACATCAAAGACCTGTTGTTCTATATAAGGTAAAATATGACCCTGACTACATAAATATAGTAATGTAAGGATTCTGCTTCATATCCGAAGTAAAATCTTAAAGCAAAACCAGTTGAGAACCACAGCATTACATTGAACCAGAGTTTAGACGAGTTCTGAGGAAGACTCTTACATGGGTTGAAATGTTAACGGTATGGATATTTATTAAAGACACATTTTTTGGAGTAGCAACCATAAAGTACAAACTGTCAAAAACTAGCATGCACAGTGTGTGTTATTGCTGTTTGCTGAACAGCATAGGAGCAATCACCCGTGACGTCCTGCAAGTATTTCTTGCTTCCACAGTCTAAAAGCGATGGAGCAAAAATTACGTTTTATTTGATCATTTTTGTTTTGTCAAACACCTGAAGAATGCCCACAAAAAGAAAAACAAGCAAAAAAAAAAGATGGGGAAAGGCATATTGCATATGAACTTCTGTGAGAGCTAATGTGGAACTACGAGTAGCTCTGAGTCAGTTGTGAGTGTGTAGCGCTGACCCTGCATAGCTCCTGGTTGAGAAGGTTCCACTGTTCTCCATAAGTTTTCCTCAACTGCTGTTTGTCCCGAATGAGGAGGGTCAGTTTGCTGAGGGGACCCACCATCAGGTCCTCTGAATGTTTGCGCAGGATACGACTGAGGCTCTCCGTCTGACTGACCATCACAGTCCAAGACTGTAACAGAGAGAAAATCCATTCAATTTAATGATTTAGGGATTCAAATATTGAAAACCGAAAATTCAGTCTCATTCAACCTCATGTTGCTGTATTTATTTAATGGAACACAAAAGGAGAGGTTGGGCGGAATGTAAGCCTCAGTTACCATTCACTTTCACTCCATCTTTTTTCCACACAATGCAAGTGAATGGTGTCAGAGGCTGTCCTTCTGTCTTATGTGTCCCATGGAAGAAAGAAAGCCCTAAGTGTTTGAAACAACACATGGAAGAAAAATAATGACCAAATGTTCATTTTTGGTTGAACTATCCCTTTAAAAACGTATCCATTTGGTGGATCCATTTAGCTGCTGGTTTGCTTTTCAGTGTTCACGTGAAAATAACCTTTGAAGATTGTGTCAAACTCAACACCTCATATCAAAAGATATGCATCCTAAATGTTTGATGTTTTCTCTTACACGCATGCAAGTGGTTTCCATCTTTGTAATGTCTAAACACAGTTGGAAAGTATCCTGGGAAACGCAGCATGTATGCTTGGGAACACATCTAGAATATCAGAACATGTGAGGGCTTTTGGCTGAATTTTTTGTATCCACAGTATAATACAGTGCATTTCTCTTCACCAGGGACAGAGGCTTTCATTTAAAGGTGCACTCATTAATTTTTTCTCTATTAAAATTTTTTATTCCAAAATAAATTAACTGTAATTTTGAAATATATGTATAAAGTCATGACCAATCACATGAGATGAGGACTCTAGTCATATCAATAACCTTATAAAAGCTGTTTTATTCTACATGGGGCAGGGGTACCCTCATGGTGGCTGCCATTTTAGAATCACTTGACCAGCTGAATACTACACGCTTAATCTCAGTAACTCTCTTGTGATTGGACACTTTCACTCTTGGATTAAATCAATCATGGCTGACTGTGAACAGTGAATTTCTACAAATGGCATCTGTGACTAAAAACTATTGATTTTGACTGATGCTGCATCCAGACCACTAGGTGTCACTGTAAATCCAAGATGACACACGAAAATGACCGAGTGCACCTTTTAAGTCGTTTTTACTATAAATTCTCGAATTTACAAAATCAAAAAGACGACTTTGAAAGTGGAGATTTATAGTAAAAAAGGATTTAAATATTGATCGCATCACTTATGACTAAATACTAAAACTTCATAGACATGTTCTCGGAGGGAATGAGGGAATGACACAGCGCTGGGTTTTGATGTTGTGCTCTTAAAATAGGGCATAAAATATCCTGTCAAAATTTGCATTGAAAAGAGTGGGGTCCCTGAAGTCACATATCTGGGGTGGCATGAAGGTGAGTATATGATGAGAAAATGTTTCTTATTTGGGTGAAATATTCCTTTAAGATGTTTTAGGACTCGAGGTCGACCGATAGTGGATTTTGTAGATACTGGTGGTAATTAAGGTGGTGGAAAAGGCCAATAACGGTTTAATGAATGTATAGAATGTTACAAAAATGTCTTAGTCTTTCCTTACTATGACTGACAGACAGACAGACAGACAGACAGACATAGATGCTACAAGAGTCCTAAATTAATAAAATACCATTTTATTTATTGTGCAACCAAAGTCCCAATAATAACCAGAAAATAATTACGATTTGGAGCATAATGCAGGACTATGAACAAGCCGAAAAACACTTGCTTGTTTAGGGACTCTTATTTTGATATGACAGACACTTGGCTCTGTTACAATGCTCTATATTAAAGCATTTACCAAATTAAGCTTGTTATAGTGTATACTGCATATTCAACATAAACATTTTGAGTATATATACAGTATTTCAGCAGATGTGTTCTTGTTTATTATTATTCACAAGATATTAAGTTGGAGACACGATGTATGTGCGGACAGCGTATTTTTCCAGTGTCACATTTTTCTTTGCTCTCACAATTCAAAACACTTGATTTAGCTAATTGTTTTCATTTCACCTCTGCATACTGCTAATGTAGAACCAAGATGTTCTAACTGTAGAGTCATCCACACTGTAAAAATTGACTAATTTTAACAGTAAAAGAAAGTAAAAATTCTACAGTAAAAAGAAAACATAAGTTTATTGGTTTTTAAGGTGGTTTCCTTAACATGTATCGTAAAATTTTGTAAAAATATTCAGTATTTAACAATTCAATACACGTAAATTATGGTTAAAAACAAAAGTCGGGCATTCCCAGAAGTCTCTACGACACATTTCAATATATTTTATGGAAATAGTTCTGTTTCTTCTTATTTTTTACATTAGATATGTGGGGTGTTCTGTGTTATATTTTATGTAGTTTAGTTAATGTTTATTACATTATTTTAGTGTTACATGTGTTATCCCGACACTAAAATTGTGCACTGCCTCAATGTGTATAATGTGCCTTTTGTAGTCACCATGGTGATTTACAATACAATTTAAAATGCAAAGCAGACATTTTTAATTCCAGAAGGTTATTACAAGTTTATATAACTTAATAATAAAAACGGTAGTGTACCGTAAAATAAAAAGGCATCAAAATTACATCCCGAAAGTCTGACACATGGTCAACATATTCTTTACGGTAAATTTTGCCAACCACTGCTGCTGGTATTTTGCTTTTTCAATTTATTTATTTGTTTATTCTTTATACAAAGCAAGCACCGGCTAAAAAGAAAACCCAAAAAGCATATTATTTATTTCCAAAAAGCAACTATCGGGACCTGTTATTCAGTAAAACTGATATACCGGTTTGGACCATTTCTGATTGTCAAACATTAATGAAATAATGTATGGCCATAGTAAATGTGATGAACTATACATTTGATTCCTCTGCAGGACACCTGTGTGAAAAGTCTTTGCAAGAATGGGTCAGAGAAATGACCCCAATATCAATCGAAATCAAGCATGAGACCACAACACTGGGAGACTTATCTCGAAAATAAAAATCCTCTGTTACAACTATTACTGCATATTTTTGATTGGTTAGCAATTACGCAGCTTAACTACATGTGCTGAAACTATGAGCCGAGTTACTAAACAATCATCACCTTATTAAGATGGCTGATGTAGTCCAGACCTCCTCCAGGTTGAGACCCCTCCAGCTTCTCCACCATGACTGACATCTGATGAAGTTGCATGGAGAACTCGCGATCAATCTTGGCCCTCTGTGTCATCCATTTCTTCATAACCTCCATCAAACGCAGCTCAGAGTCCTGGAGTTTCATTAAGGCTGCGTGACCCTGAGGGCACCACAAATCCTCCGCAAAGCCCATGCCTGCAGAACACTACAACAGCATCGAGGAGTGTGTCAAAGTAGACATATCCTCACCATTATTGGACCGATCAAGTTGATTTCTGGCATTTGGAATTGTATGAATGGTTAGCTGAAGCACTTGTGATGTCATTACCAACATTAACAAAGAGTCTAATTGCCCAACTATTTGATCCTGTTGACAAACAACATTGCATCTTGGTATAAACCTTCTCTGATGGGGATGAACACCACAGACCAAAATCGATAAAATTCCTGTTACAGATTTGTGTGCACATAATCTCTGTGTGCAGCAAAAATGGCTTTTTATGAGATTAACGTGGGAGTTTTGGTTAATTTCACTTCCTCTGGGGCAATTCTGGACAAAAAGGGATGTTGTCTATACGAACCACTTCCCGTATCAAAACGGCTTCTGAAATGTGAGGCTACTGACAGCAAACAGGCTCTAATGTAACATGGGGTCAGAGGGAACTATTGCGAAAATGCCTAAAAGTTAATGTGCAATTTATTATAAGACTAATCCAAATTATACAACAGTATACAACCTTAAGTGAAGCAGTTTTTTCAGTTTCTGCAATACCCAGATAGAGCCGCATAGAAGATCCTTCAAGTTTTAATTATTTTTTTGTATTTATTGGAAATGGGAATATGACATCATGAGGATTTCTTCTACAGTTCATGTCACTCAGTGCAACACTTTTACATCACTTAATGGTAAAGTGTGTGTGTGTGTGTGTGTGTGTGTTTGGGGTTGGGGGGTTATCATTCCAAAATCTGGAGATGATCTAGTAGGATAACTTCTGTGTAAGATTAGGGTGTGCTTCTCTGACTTTAGTGGGGCTCAAGAACTTTCTATTTGTGAACTCCAAAAATATGTTGCCCCGGGGGTCATTCATTTCCTTGAATGAAAAGCATTTCTATTAGCTTGTTACTACAGTTTGGATCACATATACTTATATCTTCTACTGATACATCAACATGCTATTTTAATTGTCATAACGTGCATACGTCACTTTATAAACGGCACATCATTAAATGGATAATTCTAGAAAGATTAGAGATGCTACTGTTTACTGTATTGTTGAGAACTGACATTTTGTAAATTCTCACCTCAAATTTGTCTGGCGCAGCGAAATGTCTTCAGTCAGTGAGGTCGAAGGGGGTAAATATCCATTAAATAACGCGACAAACAGAACAAAATGCGTTGAAGGACGCTGAATCGACGAGACACACGGACTCTTGTGCTGACAGGAGCGGCAGGCGAGATGAAACCAGGAAGACATGAAACGGCAAAGACGAGGAGGAGGACTCAATGCATTCAAAGGGATTAAACCTTAAACTGCTACACCGTAACACCTAAACAATCAGTCATATACCGTTAGACAGACAGACAGACAGACAGTCAGACAGACACACACACACACACACAATCTACATTGACATTTCAGAGTTGGGTTCGCGTTGAAGATTTCTATTTAATAGTTTATTATAATTATTATTTTTTTTTTATATAGTAAATCATTACTCTATAAAATAATGAGACATTTGAAAACCGTTCTGGATCATTTTTATTTTATTTTTATGCTTGCTAGTGGCTAACAATTCTTATGTGCTCTCATAACAATCATAAGATTTACGAAATTTAAATTGAGCAATTGTTGATAAAACCGAAATATTTAATTTGGTTAAAAATAACAAATCAATTGGATAGAATTGTTATTATTTAATTACTGTTATAATCGGTGTCAGGTAAGTTACGCCCAAACAATTAATCCACTACAAATGAATAAATAACTTCTTATATTGTTATCATATTATTTTGTTGATCACTTAAGTTGAAAAGTAATCACATTACTGACAACTACTTTAAAGTTTCTTTAACTTAACAGAAACATTTGTTTTGAATTCACATGAATTCATATTTAAAATGTATTATATGTAACAGCTTACAGATGGTAGGCAATTAAGGTCACAGTTATAAAAACTTAGGACAATAAAGAGACCTTTCTACTGAAAAGAAAGATGCCCAGGGTCCCTGCTCATCTGCGTGACCATGCCTTAGGCATGCTGCATGGTGGCATGAGGACTGCAGATGTGGTCAGGGCAATAAATTGCAATGTCCGTATTGTGAGACTCCTAAGATAGCGCTACAGGGAAACAGGAAGGACAGTTGATCGTCCTGGCAGTGGCAGACCACGTGTAACACCTGCACAGGTACAGGATGGCAACAACTGCCCAAGTTACACCAGGAAGGCACAATCCCTCCATCAGTGCCCAGACTGTCTGCAATAGGCTGAGAGAGGCTGGACTGAGGGCTTGTAGGCATGTTGTAAGGCAGGTCCTTACCAGATATCACCGGCAACAATGTCACCTATAGGCACAAACCCAACTTTGCTGGACCAGACAGGACTGGCAAAAAGTGCTCTTCACCTGCGCATCATGGTTTTGTCTCACCAGGGGTGATGGTCACACTCACATTTACCATCAAAAGGAATGAGGGTTACATCGAGGCCTGTACTCTGGAGTGGGAGCGGTCCGACATGGTCTGGGGCGGTGTGTCACAGCATCATCAGACCGAGCTTGTTGCCATTGCAGTCAATCTCAACGCTGTGCATTAGAGGGAACACATCCTGCAGGCTCATCCTGACATAATGCTGTACTGCTCGTTGTCATAAAATGCTGTAAAGCCATACTGCTCATTCTGTGCGTAATTTCCTGCAAGACCGGAATATCAGTGTTCTGCCATGGCCAGCGAAGAGCCCGAATCTCAATCCCATTGAGCTCGTCTGGGACCCGTTGAATCGGAGGGTGAGGACTAGGACCATTCCCCACAGAAATGCCTTGGTGGAAGAGTGGGGTAACATCTCACAGCAAGATCTGGTGCAGTCCATGAGGAGATGCACTGCGGTACTTAATGCAGCTGGTGGCCACACCAGACACTGACTGTTACTTTTGATTTTGACCCGTTGTTCAGGGACACATTATTCTATTTCTGTTAGTCACATGTCTGTGAAACTTGTTCAGTTTATGTCATAGTTGTTGAATCTTTTTTGTTCACTCAAATATTTACACGTTCATGTTGCTGAAAATAAAAAGTTGAAAGTGAGAGGACGTTTTTATATATTATACACACACACAAACCTTGGAACCAATCCTAAAGGGATAAAAATAAATACAAAAAATTCAAAGGAGACCTTTCTGTATCAAATCTATTTTTCCAGTTTATGAATATCAGTTTATAATTCAGGATTCTCATTCAATTATTATTTGAGACTTTTACGATAAGTGCCACATTAGGATAAAAACTCGATAGCGTTCCTTTAATTTATATAGGGTATTTAGTGTTCAGAACCTCATATAAACATGACTGGTCAATAATCTCTTCCCTAATGGCTCTAAACATAAATAACTGAATATAAACATTGGAAAGAGAAATGCCTCCCATTGGCATCATGTAGAAGAATTGGTTCAGATGGAGATGCACCACTTTCATGACCTAATGTCTTAGCATGAGGATTCACTGCATTATTAATGTGTAACATTGTACAAACTGAGTAATGTCCTCTGGAAGTCCACTTTTGTTGCAAAATGTGATGTTCCTTTAATTCCCCATTCTCAGGGGATTATGTTTTCCAGTTACACTTCAAGCCGTTGCTTTTTCATATTCTCATAGTAAAGCACCATTTATTCAGATCAAAACATGTATTTCTTGTGTCTTAAGGGTCTAAATTGACTCTTGAACATAATAGGACACCAAAAGTAGAACTGAAAACTGACATTTGATTAATGGATATAATCTGTTTGCGAAACTATTTCTAGGAGCTGACCAGATCAGTTTAATAATAACCGTTTCACACTAACTCTTCTATGTTGCTGACAGTCAATGCAGTGAAGTCATTGCAAGCAACACTTCAACCTCAACAGGATGCAAGACCATTTTTCTCAACAGTTTTGACACATTTTCAAAAGTTGTGAACATCTGTCAAGAGCATCTCAATTAACTCATCAATAAAAACTCCAACTTGCCAAAAAGTGTTAAAAAAAAAAATAAGAAAAAGTTTATAAACTGATAATCTGCTTTTTTACTTGTGATTTGTGTGATAATTAATAAGTCAGTTATTATATATACACACACACACACACACACACACACACACACACACACACACACACACACACACACACACACTACTAAGTACTAAGAAAATACAAAGATGCCACAAAACAAAATGTAGAAGTTTGCATAGATCTTTATTTTTTGAATAATCTATAATTTGCATATTGACATCAATTAAATAAAAAAAAACAAAAACAGAGCAAAATAATCTTTAAATTACATGAAAATGACAATGCACTATATATAGTACAAAAATAGGCCTTATTTTTATATAATTGTCCCATCTCAGGTAGTCATACAAATAATTGGTGTCTGTTACTTGGGAATTTATATGCATCAGTCGACTCAAATAAAGGTGACAAAATCCTATGGTCAAAAGGACATTCAACCACAAAAAGCACAATGGAAATACTGCACCATCAAGGTGAAACCATACAGCGTTAAACTGTTGCCATCACACCAGCACTTTGACCACAATCACTCTTACTATAAATGTCATATTCATCAAGAAAAATGGCCAAACCACACAGCAACCCAATTTAAAACTACAATACAGCTCAAAATAAAAACGAGGTGGGAACCCAAAACATGATCAACTCATTAACTCTGAGTGTTTTACAGTTTATGTTCCCACTCAAGGGCAAGCAGATTTTTGTCATGAGGTCTTTGGTCATGACATTGTTAATGATGAAGCCAAATCTGCACTGTAGTGGCGTAAAATGGCTCAGTGGGATCAAGATTACCATTTAGCTAAAAACTACAATGGAAGAGAACCAAAAAGAGGAAAGTGAGATTCCAAGATTCCACTTTAAACAAACTTTTCCCCAGTTATTTTTAGTAAGAATTGTTCAGCTAAACAGTAGTTTGCAGATTTGTTTTTGTCTCTAGATAACCTCTAGAAGAAAGGGAGGAAATGGAAAACGTTGTGGAGAAGAGCTAACGCATTTTGAACCCTAAACAACAAAACAGTATTTAATTATGATTTAGGAACAAGGCTGTACCGGACTCAAAAAACATTATTGTAATGTCTCAAGATATTTAACGGCTGTAAACCTCCAGGTTGACGTAAACAGAGATGTTCTGCTGGTTTACAGCCTTTGCACTGAAAGGAGTCGTCAATGAAGTGTGTATTTTGAAATTCAGTACAAAGAGTTGTGCTTATGTGTCAACTACATAATAAAAGTGTTTGGTTGACCTACATGAATTACAGTCTATGTGGCATCTTACGACTGGCCATGGGTTTGTCTCTCTTGTTTTGTGCAGCTATTGGAAGAATGTTCGTGCAAAAAAAAAAAAAAAAAACATTTTAGAAAGGCTAATGCAAATTATTGTAATGATATGAAAAAGGAAGCTTGACTTCACATCTAAGCTGAGAACATCACATGACCAACCCTAAGGGCATGTATTCACACACAAACCTTCTTTGGGTCTCTATTGCACACATCCAATGCATCACATCATTTCATTTCAGTCACTCATTAAAGATACTGCATAAGAGCCACAAATCTAGATCGTGAATAATGGATTCAGAATAGAAAAATTGCTCATGAGCTGATAGGGCCTAGCATACTACTACTAGTAATAAACAGTAGTATTACTTTATAAAAGACACTCATACTGTGCAGAAGATAACCTACAAAATGTATCTATTTAATAAATCGATAATCCCTACAAAAGATGAAAAAGGTAGTCCTTTTTAAGAGGATTTAGGCAGGAATCTCTTATAGTGATGATAGAACGAATGACGTTCCCAACACCATCTGTAAAGCAAACTCCCTCGCTGTCTTAAAAAAATGGCTAAAAAGACAACTTTTCCATGAGCACTCTAACTTTTTGTTTGCACTCTAATCTCTGTCTTGGCTAGTACTTTTCTGACAAAATTGAAAGTTTGTATTGCAGTACTTATGTTTAAGGTCTCCTTTATGATGAATCGCTTGTTGTATCCTCTCTCATTTTCTGGCTAAAATTTTTTGGGGATAAAAGCGTCTGCTAAATGGCAAAATGTAAATGTAGTGTTTTAAATCCATGATTAGAGAACAGAATAATAATAGAGATTGCAGAGCTTGCTCAGAGAGGCTGGAAGAGATCATAGTGTCGTCTCTGCTAAATGAAGTCAAAGAGAGATTTCAAGGTTCCTGCCGTTTTAAAGGGACTAGTTCAGTCAAAAATAGAAATTTTGTCATTATGTCATGCCAAAAACCTGTATGACGCTCATGCTTGCTCTTTTCTATGCTTTAAATATGTATAAGGCAACTCTAAACATACCATAAAAGTATTAAAAAGCAGTCTATATGACTTGTGTGCCAAAGCCATCTGATACCTTTGCAGAACGTACTGAAATTGTGGTCGATTTCTGTTCAGATATGACAAGTTCGACATCATGCTGTCAAACGGCATTGGTTTTTGCAACTTCACCTATGACAAACATTGGCATTGAATGAGCTTCTTCTGAGGAGAAGTGTGCACAACTATTCAATTTCATTCTCTTCCTCTCACAAAACCCGTATATGGCTTACGAAGTGCATGAGTTGTATGGACCACTATGATACTTTTATGGTGTTTTTATTTTTAATCACATCTGGAGCTAGACAGCTGCACTACCCATTATTAAAAGAGGACTCTGGACATTCTGCAATATATAATTTTTTGTGTTCTATTGATGAAAGAAAATCATAAGGGTTTAGAACGATATATGAGGTTAAGTAAATAATTTTCATTTTGGCTTAAATTCAGCAAAGTAGGTGCTCTAGGGGGAGAAGTAAGCTCTACAAATGAGAGTATGTGGCCTCCTCTCCAGATTCTAAACATGTGGAATAGTGATATGTTCTTCTAAACGGCTCCCTGCAAAGCGAGTGGATCAGACCTGTGTTAAATCGCTGCCACATGGATTGACTTGTAAATGTAGTTTCTCTCACTCTCAGAAAAGCTCTGTGTATCTCATATTCTCAATTTTACCCCCTTTATTCCATCAAATTTCACTAGGCATTAGGAGTTACTAACACGAAAGAGGGAGAGGTAAAACAATAATCAGCCATTTATTGTAGTTTTAGAACAGCCCTGCTGATAAACTGTGACAATCAACTCGTCCTTGTCACTTGTGATTGGAAGCTTTCCACATAGAGGCACCAAGAGGTCTACCACCCAGGTGAATCATGGCTCATAACTAACAAGAGTTGGAAAAACAAACAGAAAACCCCCAAGAGTGAAACGGGACAACAGAGAAAGTGAGATATGTTCAGACGAACCTTGAAGGCAAACACAACAGTGGATATGAAAGAGACAACAGTGCAGTAGAGACTAGAGAAGGGATGACATGGGCGAGATTGGGTTAAAGAGCACTTTGTGTTTTAATGAAGGCAGTCCTCTCATTGTGAATATCAAACTCCTCGTTCTCAGACTCAGAGTTGGCCTCATCCTCCCGCCAAACGCTGGGGATGCCTTTGTAGGCGACTGCGGTGCGGTTTAAGCCGAACCCCACTAGTAAGCCGGAGCCTGGCCCTGCCTGCACAGAGTGAAGTTTGTTCCGGTTGCGGGCAAGCAGCTGCAGCAAGCTGAACACGCCCACAAATGTAGCCACGATGAAGGCACAGCTAAGTACTGCCACGGTAACTGGCAGGTGAGAGAAGTCTAGGTTAATGTTGCTGGACGAGCCATCCCCGTGCAACCGATACAGTCCACCGTCTGGAGATTCTCGCTGGATCTGGTTCTGGTGCAGACAGGTGCCGGTGATGGTGTCCAGGTGGCTGTGAGGGGGGCAGGAGAGGCAGTCCTGAGGTCCCGTGGCACTGCAGGTGAGGCAGACAGCGTGGCAGGGCAGGCAGGCGGGGTGCGGGACGGACGCCACCTCGTTGTTGGGAGGGAAGGTGGAACGGGTGCCTGGGGTGAAACCGGCTGGACAGTTTCGCACGCAACCCTTCTGGTACAAGTAGAACTCTGGGTTGCACTCTGCATGAGGAAGAGGAAAAAAAGTGTAATCACTTTAATCATTAACAAATGCTAGCAGATAAACTGTACACACCACATTACCACAATCCAAGTGAAAATGTGCATAGATTAGAGGAGTTTTTGACTTTTCCAAAAGAAAGATTCTACTAGTTTCACCTGGACATAATTTTTCATGGTTGTTGGCAGATATTATTTTCCAAGCTTGTTGTTGAACTTGCCATAGTTCTTCTATGTATTTAGTCTCAATTGCAAAAGTCTCTTCATGTAATCCCAGACTAGATGTTGAGATCCGGGCTCTGTGGGGGCCATGCTATCTGTTGTAGGGCTCCTTTTTCTTCTATCCAATTACATTTGCAAAGGGAATGTG